>VZZY01010764.1:0-64841 GCA_013400335.1 Eurystomus gularis | reverse complement strand
CAAACCCCAACTGCCCAGGCACCGTAACCTCGCCCACCACCAGCCCCACCACCTTTACTAGCACTCCTATATCAACATCATGTTTCTGTAAAATTGGCGATGCTATTTATTCACCTGGTTAGTTCATGTCCTTTTATGCTTTTACATATCTCATTTAGTATTTTGTTTTAATTACATGTTTTCCAATGTTTCTTTTCAGTTTGTGTTCATCATTTACTTTTAAATTTTGCTTTTTTTTTTTTTATTTGTTAATTTTTTATTGCCTCCTCCTCATACTTTATTTTCTTTTTTTCTTCAGGTGATTTGATTTATGACAGAATGGACAGTGATGGGTGTAGGTTTTATGCCATCTGTAGTACATCCTGTAAAGTTGAACGATACACTGGAGAGTGTAACTTTACTACTCCTCTAATCACTACTTCCTCCGAATGGTCTACGGGAACAACATCAGCTCCTATGACTACCACTTCTCCAAGTGTTCCTTCCCACGGCTGTGTTTCTTCAACTTACCCTCCTCTAAAGGTATTTAGTGTCTGTGTTTTTTTAAATAGCATTCTTGTCTAGTTGGTCCCTGAGCGTAAGTATTTGCAGTCTTAAAAACTTGTGCGTGCAGATTATCGGAGTAAAATTTGCTACTGTTAGGCAACATATGTGACATAAAACTTTTCTACCTTGCTAGTATAAACTTTTTTTTAACCTCAGATGAGGTCCTCATGCAGAAGAAATAGCTGGAATTATGGTTCCCACCTCCTCTTAGCATAAAAAAAAATAATTGTCTACAATATTGTCAATTTTGTACTATCAGCGAATATTTTCATTTTAGTCTTTGCTTCAGATTTTGAAAACAGAACAGTTTCTCATCCTTCATATCATGGTGAGAATGATGAATACCTCTGGTCACCATTGCAAATCATTAGCACCACAATTTGGAGCAAAGTAGCACACATTAATTTCCTTTCCAGCACCACCATTACTGGAAATAACATCCCGTTAAACTGAAAATCTGCATAAAGTTCATACTCGTTTGCAAAGTTGCCTGACAGCAACTTGTGTTCTTTTTGCAGCCTGGAGAAAGGTACAAATTATCTAACTGCACAGAACTTGTCTGTAAGGGAGACAACAACGTGGAAATAATTCCTACGCACTGCCCACCTGTACATAAAATTACCTGTGCCAACAAATACCCGGCAGTACTGGTACCTGATGAAAACGGCTGCTGTTACCACTATGAGTGCCAATGTAAGCACCAGTTGCTCTATCAATTGTAGTATATTCACTTCCGTTTCTAAAATTCTTCCTTCTACATGAATTTTCCTGTTAACCTTCCAAATATTTTCTCTCTGTCAGGTGTGTGCAGTGGATGGGGTGATCCTCATTATATTACTTTTGACGGAACTTACTATACTTTCCTCGAAAACTGCACTTACGTCCTGGTGAAACAGATTGTACCTAAATATGACAACTTCCGTGTTTACATTGACAATTATTACTGCGATGCAAAAGATGGACTTTCTTGTCCTAAATCCATTATTATTTTCTACAAATCCGCAAAAGTGTTGCTGACCCGCGAACTCGTGAATGGTGTGATGACCAATGTGGTAAAATACTTATTTTTTTATTCCTCTTAATTTCTCTCTTTTCTTCCTCTGCAAACACTAAACAGAGCCATGATATGATCCCCCCCTCCAATTCCCTGTTGGGAAGAGAGGTACAGCTGAAGACAAGAGGGGACTGGGGGTGCCACTTTACCTTCATGGTCCTAAAATAGTGCTGACGAGCCAGTCAAAACAAAAAGTCAGTCCCACTGCTACACTGCGGAGTTTATTAGCCGATTAGACAACATAGAAAAGTTTTTCTCCATGTGCCCTCTCACCCTACAGAGCTGTGCCAAGTTCTCCCTATCTACCCTTAGAAAGGTATGCCGAAACAGTGAGTCCCAGGATTCCCTTTAAGAGACCGGTAACCGACAGTTTCAACTCTTACTCTATCCCAATTCAATGAGAAAAGAAGTTGCATAATAATTCCTGGCAAAGAGTTACTAAGCAAATAGGTCCACCTTTGTTAGCTCATATGTGGTACAGGCCGCAAACGGAACAGCTTCGCTTAACGAAGAAATGTGACCACTACCTAGAACTGGCCCCAGGGCCATGTGATTGCATTTTGAATCCAGACAACTCTTTCAAGGCACAAGCCACATCTAGGGTGGGGACAGCGTGATTTTGCAGCCAAGTTATTCCTGCCATTGTTACATCATATTTCTGTAGTTAAAGAAAACTCCACTCATTTTCACATGAAAAACATTTACAACAAACAAGACGACAAGCAATACAAAGAAAATACTTGGCTTTAGAACGTTGTGCATTGCCCATGACCTGTAGAAATGCAGGACCTAGAGTCCACTTAGGTTATTATCTAACAATATAGTAATACAAGCTGAGATATTAACGCACCTATGTGCTGTTCCTGCGATGCCCATGCCATTGGATGTGAAGCACAACAATCAGGATTCATGCATTATTATAGAGATTAGAAAACACATTATTTAAAACAACCAGGCAGAGGCCATGCTTATTCTGAAGCTGTGTTTCTTTAACCCTACATTCAGATGTACTTCAATGGTAAGATCGTCAAACCAGGCTTCAAAAAAGATGGCATTTCTTTCTCCACGCTTGGCATCAACATGATTGTTGAAATACCAGAGATCGGTGCAACCATCACCTTTAGTGGGCTGATTTTCTCTGTGAAACTCCCATTCAGCAAATTTGGCAACAACACGGAAGGACAGTGTGGTAAGACAGATGCACTAACTGGAGGTGGGACTCTTTCCTCACCCTCCTGTGGTTATTCTGGCTCTGGCTACACGGTCTCATGACTGACAGAAATTTTTGAACAGCAGTAAAATGGGAATGAGATCAGTTCTGCTCTCCAACTTCTGTAGGATCACAAGCTCAGTATCTCAGTAACCTGTTGTGTTTTTTTTTGCTTTGGGGCTGGGGTTTTAGGATTGGAGTTTTTTTCCCTAACCTAAAGTTCATAAAAACACAAAGAAAGCACTCCCTGCGGAGCAAGGCACCTTACACTTTTCACGCACACGTCGCGTCTAAACGTGATACCAGCACGATAACATATCGCGCATCTCTGATATAGCTCGTCAGACTTACACAGCTTGTCTCTTCCAGGAACATGCACAAATAACAAACTAGATGAATGCCGCTTACCAAATGGCAAGATCATTTCTTCCTGTCCTCAAATGGCTCATCACTGGATTGTTGATGATGACAAGTCATGCCACGGAGTACCAGTACCACCAGTTATAACCACACCTTCACCAAAGCCTCACTGTGAAACACCTCCTCTCTGCAAGCTTATCTGGAGCGAGTAAGAAAAAAATCTTGAATTAATTCACTCTTTCTAGACAAAACTGCCCCAGTATCTTACAAAAAGAGTAAGAACTATAGCCCTAGTATGTTAAATTGTCAGCTTAATGGCAGGATAACTATAGCAAAAGGCTTTTTTGCAAAAGACACTGCTCTTCCTTGATGACTTGCATGCCCAGGATCACCGAGCAAGGAGAGATGAAGTCAGAAAACCGGGATGCAGCAAGCACTAAAATCCATAGGCCCTGGCTTACAACCACACAGATTTATGTTCTCTTTCTCCCTCCCTGGGTATGCTCACTCTTAGTTACACCACTAAGTAAAGACCGAACTCCGATTCTGAAGTGGGCCCTCAGTGCAAACCATAAGGAACCTGGTTATCAGTCAGGTCAACAGAAACATCTCAGCTAAGAAGTATCCTTCGCTCTTAGCACATTTTACATAAAACAGGG
This sequence comes from Eurystomus gularis, assembly GCA_013400335.1. Lineage (NCBI taxonomy): Eukaryota > Metazoa > Chordata > Aves > Coraciiformes > Coraciidae > Eurystomus > Eurystomus gularis. The sequence goes on along the minus strand of VZZY01010764.1, from coordinate 61,012 downwards.
AGCTCCAAAAGCACAAAGGCTCGTTTCCTGCAGTATTTCTGTGAGATCTCACAAAAGCTTTTTTTTAAGCTGAGTCACTTACAACGGCCCTCTTATGCACACTTGCTGTAGCGTCTACCAAGTTATGAGCTATTGTATGTGCAATTTTTCCCTCTCTGGGCTACTTCTATCATCCCTTTTTTCCTCAGTCTGATGCATTTGCTTTTTTCATGAAATTTCTGCTGTCAGACTGGTGAAAAGTTGCATACACATACCGAAAAAACTATGACCATTAACCTGTTCAGGAAAGAGAAAAAAAAAACAAAAGAAAAGAGGGAGCTCCAAATTTCCTAACCATCCGTTTCCTGAACCTATCTCCCAGATTACGGAGTTTTGTTTCTCGTAATGCATTCCTCCCTGAACCAGAGTCATGTGTCCTTAAGTGGGACTGCTGTCTGACAGGAACAGATTTTTCTATAATGACTGGTGAACACAAAAGGGGTTTTGTTTCCCTTCTGTCCGCAGCGTTTTTGCGGCGTGCCATGCTGTGATACCACCAGAACCGTTTTTCAAAGGCTGCGTTTTCGATGGATGTCGCATAGCCAATGAATCCATGCAGTGTTCCAGCTTGGAGATCTATGCTACAGAGTGTGCTGCTAGAGGTGTCTGCATTGACTGGAGAGGAAAGACCAAGAATATATGCCGTAAGTATTGCAGAGCCCAAAAATGAGAGAAATGGCAGCAATTAGTGTTTTATTCAGTAAGAACATCTTGACTACTGCCTACAAAAACACAGCGATGTCCTTACCCACAGAAGCTGCAGATGACAAAGACAAGGCTGTAGTCATTTTTCGCTGCAAAAACACATCCACGATCAGTTTCTGATTTTTTATTTCTTCTTTTTCCATACAGCATACCACTGTCCGGCAAACATGGTATACAAGCCATGTGGGCCCATTAATCCTGCTACCTGCGACCAAAGGTATGGCAAGACAAAAAAAAAAAAAACCAAATCCAAACCTTAAAACAACTGCTTAAACTTTTCTCTTTTTTTTTTCCTGTTTTTACCTATCCACTTTCCTTAGAAAAGGGAATTAATCATAATGAAATGTCTTGTAGATTTGGGTAATTTATTCAAGATTTATAAATATCAATCAGCTTTATGAGTATGCATTTCCTAATGCACTTAAAAAAATGTAGATTCTTTTGTCTCTCTTGTATCTGCCATGGCAACCTTCTATATATGCTGCTCTCCCTCCTCCTCCACTGCAAAAACGTTGTACTAAAACACCTACATTCCTCCCACTCCAGCCTTATTGAGCTTCCCATCTACGGAGTAACTGAAGGATGCTTCTGTCCTGAAGGAAAGACACTCATGAGTAAAGACAACCACGTCTGTGTCTCTGAATGCAGTAAGTAATCTCTAGCTAGTTTGCAGATTAAATAGAGATCATGAGGCCTGTGTCCTACTGCCATCTTCTACACAATCAGACCATGGGCGAACCAGCCTCTTTAAGCTCCTTTAGTCTCCCCATCTAAAAGTCTAATAATTATCAGTATTACCTTTTTTTCCATTTTCCTTCCTTACACGAGATCTATCAAGATAGTAAAATTCTACATTTCAGAAGAACTAGTCTGCACTGTAATTTATTAGTTTTATCTTCACAGTATTTGTATTTGAAACTGCACAACTTGACTCCCTTATGTCAGTTTTCAATGACGTAAATCCCTATTTTTTTTCCTTTCTTTCCAGCTTGTAGGGAACCAAATGGAGTATCTAGATTGGTGAGTATCACAATCATTGTGATTTATCAAGCACAGACAAGTGAAGCAAGACAAGGTTTTGCTTAGGTTGGGGGAGACTTCAGGGGTTTTTTTAAGTGTTTATCCCCTTTTTAGTCTTAAAAATAATTATAAGTGCCAGAGCAGAAACCACTTTACTCCCTAAGAAATGTAACAGTAAGCTATGGGATATTCTTTCAATAACCATCACCTCACATACAGGGGGGGAAAAAAAAAAAAAAGAAAGACCAAAAAAAGGAAGTAGATTGTTGTAGTGGAACTTTGGCATACATGCTTCTTTTATTTCCACAAATTTGGCTCACTAAAGTTACTGGAGATGAAGGGACAGATGGATAACAAAATTTACATGTTGCTGATAACATTGACAGTTTCTCAGCAGCAGACAAATTACAGAGATTTCTCTCTGCAACCTCATGTGCAAATGAGTACGTCGTAGGATAATTTCTTACTGAAAAATGCACGCAAAGCTCAATCACTTCTCCCTTAGACCTCAGAACCTTCAGTGGCCTCCAGAGTCTTCCCTTAATTAAGGGGGGGAAGAGGGTTTCTTATAAAACCTAAATAATGAATTCATTATATTAGAAATATGAAAAGGTTGATGTTATCAGGTATGTAACAGGGTATGAATAAGTCAACGAGAAACACAGATTTTTTTTGTTTGAATTTATATTTTTTTTTTCCCTTTTTTTTTGCTTTTTCTTTTTTATATAGCCAGGAGAAAAATGGACAAGAGATTGCGAGGAATGTGTCTGTGATGAGAATACTCTTAAAATACATTGTAGAAAACACAGGTGTTCTCCGACACAGCAAGTATTTTGTGATGAACCAGGTTACATGCCTGTTGAGGTACAGATACCAGAAGATCCCTGCTGTACCAGGACCGAGTGCTGTAAGTACCGCCTCAGTTCTTTGTCAGGGGGAATATCCTATATTCATTTTGGGGAACTGCAGTAATAACTTCTCATTTTTTGTAGTACTTTGCATTGGTTTCATAATGCTTTTCTCCCTCATCCTGCTTCCTAGGACCTTCCTGCAAAGCATTTACTAGATGCTTGAAAAGAACAGATTTAAAGGTGGCAGGATTTTACATAGCTGGATACAGAAGAGTAACTGGAAATCTGTAATTTAACAATGAAAACCTTTATTACTGCCACTACCTGCAACAATATATAAGAACTATTCAAAGCATTTTCTGTGTCAAAGATCAGTATAAAAAAAAAATAAAAATCTTAACTTAAATTAAAAAGTCTTGAACATTTAAAAATTGCTCAAGAACATTCCTGAACCTCTGGAGAGTCATCAGATTTCTCAAGTGGTACAAATTTCTTTTTGAAGTGTCTCTTTCCAGTAATCACCACTCTATTCTTTTCAGACAATGCTTTGTTTTACAAAGGTTATGGAAAAGCCAATTCACTTTAAAAATAGCTTTGCAAATACGCTGATGTAGTCATTAAACGAGCTTGTGTAAACACAGGGAAACTTCTCAAGTTCATGCACAGCAAAATTACCTTCGTTTCTAAATTCTGAGTTCATTATTTTCTCTATTCTCTTACATTACACAGACTGTAACACCAGCCTCTGCCCTGTGACGACACCCCAGTGCTTAGACGGACAGGAAATAGTCACGATAATGCAGCCTGGGAAATGCTGTCCTACCTTTGAATGCAGTAAGTACTACGCACTTTCTTCACGTGCCACTCACAGCTACATTCTCCTAAAGTTTATGAGTACAGAAACCTCGAAAGAGAAAAATGGAAATTATCTGTGTTATTACACCGGGCCATCAAAGCAGCAGGTTCTTTCACATGCTTCTGCTTCCTAAAACTTACACTTCTGTGACACTGTCTTTCTTCCTTCATTACAGGACGGGGCTGCGTGGTCAATGAAACCTACTATGCAGTAAGTACACAGAGTAACTCACTATAAAAATACACCTTCCTGTAGGTTCACAACACAATGTTTTATGGTCCTATCATGGACCATATTTTGCAGAAAGGCCTAAGATAGAACATTATCAATTATTAAATTGAGGCCAGCATATCAACACTCTCCCTGCAAGCGAAAACACTTTCTGCTCTCCTTTCTGCATTAAGAGAATTTAACACCAAAACGGGTATTACCAACAACAGAGACTCTTGCTTAAATAAAACAACCAAAATTGTACTTTAAGATAGTTTAGCCCAGAGTTTAGCTTTGTATTGTCTGTGATGTACATACACAAAGTAACTTGTTTTTACTGGCAATTAATGAGGTTTTTTTTCTGATTTCCCCTAGCCTGGAGCTGTTGTTCCATCAGGCCCTTGTGAAGAATGCATCTGCTCTGGATCCTCTTACTCCAGCCCTCACCGCCCTACTGTCAAGTGTGAGCCTGTTATCTGTGACACATACTGCCCGGTGGTGAGTACTACTTAATCACAGAACAGTTTGGGTTGGAAGGGACCTCAGAGATCATCTAGTTCCACCCCCCTGCCATGGCAGAGACACCTCCCACTAGACCAGGTTGCTCAAAGCCCCGTCCAACCTGGCCTTGAACACCTCCAGGGATGGAGCATCTGCAACTTCCCTGTGCAACCTGTGCCAGTGTCTCACCACCCTCACAGTGAAGAATTTCCTCTTGATTTCCAATCTAAATCCCTCCTCTTCCAGTTTAAAGCCATTACACATCATCCTATCACTACAAGCCTTTGTAAAAAGTCCCTCCCTGGCCTTCTTGTAGGCCACCATCAGATACTGGTAGGCCCGTCATTCCTGCCCCACTCATCTCAAATATCCACCAGTTAAGGTCAGTGTCCAGACTCAATGTCATTTCTTCTCTATTTCTTTCCAAACAGGGTTATAAGTATACAAAGGAACCTGGACAGTGCTGCGGCACGTGCAAGGCAGTGGCCTGTGTCCTGACCGTGGGAGGCAACGTTACACGCGTGCTTCATGTAACTATCCCTGGTTTAGCTTGCTTTTGGTGAACTCTGATAGCCTTTGCACTCTTTCCTTGTCTTTGTCACAATTATTTGCTGCATCTTTTCTCATGTTAGATAAACTCTCATTCATTCAGGGAATGGATTGTCTCACACAGCTTGAACAGTAACTTGAGCCATGAAACTCCAGTTCTAACTAAGACTTGTGGAAGGAACTGTGATACCGGGCAACGGCCTTCAAAAATCCCTGTAGTAAAACACATAGGTGAAAGCAACGTGCCCGTGTTTGCCTTCAGCTCTAAAAATATTTTGCTGAAAGGATAATTTTTTCTGCGGAAGCAGTTTTGTGCTCCAAGCACCTAATCTTGAGTTAGCTGAGAGCTTGATGTGTCAGGATGACTCCGTGAAGCCAGCAGAAATTCTCCCTTTTATCTGAATGGACATACCCATAAATTCTGATAGCAAAACCACTGAAACAGAAATTAATCTTTCCAACTGAGTCCACATACTTATCCTATTCACACAAAAAACATGTCCGTATCCAGAAAAAAATACAGCATCTTCAATTCATTAATGAAAAAGACTTATAGCAGTATGACAAGTAACCACCAGCTGAAGTTCAAGGAAATTGTCGGAATAATCAAACCGCAGTAGGCAGCATGAACAGATATTAGGGAGGTTTTTGGCTTCATTTTTATGTAAGAAGGTTTTTATTCATTTTAATTTTAACTGCTTTCAGGTTGGAGAATTCTGGAGTCCACCTGGTAACAACTGTACAAGTTACACATGTGAAAAATATGATGACCAGTATATTCAAGTCATCTTACAGAAGACCTGTCCTGTCCTGGGTCCTGACGACTGTGATCCAGTAAGTGCTCTTCTACCAGTTCTCATGTCTGAGAAGGTTGCAGTGGCTAACACCAGCAATAGAAGAATTGTGGTGTCCAAGGAAAATACCTAGCAGAAGCATCACACAGGATGCAGCTCTCATTTTATCCTATCTGAATCTGGCCCCCACCAAATTTCGNCTGAGAAGGTTGCAGTGGCTAACATCAGCAATAGAAGAATCTGGCCCCCACCAAATTTCATTTCAGAAAAGCAAAGCAATAGTAAAATGTGTGATGTACCAATCTTCATTAAGGATTGAGCATTAAAGAAAAGACTGCAGCATAACGTTTTTGATTCCTAAAATTGTCAGCTGACCTAGAAGCAAGAATCTTATTGAAAATAATGGGATTTTTATTCCTAAAATATTTAAGATCATGAATTCCTTTTTATAAGTCACTTATTGAGAGCAAAGGTGAAGGAAAATCAGATACTTCTGTTCACAACGTCATTCAACTGGATACAGCTTGGGGTAGATTAGAACCAGCCCCACACATCTGGGGAGCCAGTTCTTCCATTGTGTTACCCTGCCTGACATAACCCTTCACCTGTACTGGCTTCAGTCACTCCAGTATCCCACATGTGCTACAAGCGTTATTTCCAAAATTTTGCTACTGAACTCTGACGACAGCAAAGCAGTTCTAGCCCCCCTCAGCGTCAGCCTTCAAAGAATTCTTATTAATATCAAAGTGGTTACAAGCCCTTAATATTTAGCCTTGCTTGAAATTAGATTCCACGTCAATACAAAAAACTTGCTGGTGCCAGAGAAATTTAGGAAGCAGAGAGAGTCTCTGCCTTAGTATGTGGATACTAAACCTGAGCTACCCTTTTCTGTTTTCCCACTCAAGGATGACATCAAGCTATCCGACGATGGCTGCTGTCAAGAGTGCCGACCAAAACTGAAGAGTAAGTAGTGATAATTTTGTTAAAAGTAACGGCAATATGTACTTACTAGGTATATTAGCCCATCTTGCACGGTAGATGCACAGACAGAAGAGGTGAGCAGACCAAGTTTGGAACCCCTGCCTCACACCGGGGTGAGAAAGGAAGTAGGTGGAAACAAGAAACAGAACATTTCCAGCATGCTCTTTAAGGCCTTAGAAAACATGGATATGGTGAACTTTCCCATCCCCTACCATTAAACGTTAGCCTTTTTGTGGGAGGGAGAAGACTATGACTATTCTGCAACTGCCATAGAGACATTCTCTCTAAGGAAGAAAGCAAACCTGGTCCTGGGATGTGGGTGTGCATTGAGCAGCTACTACAGCACTGCTCTTTATTTCTGTGTCCTGCACCAAAGTTGCAGAAGGAAAATGGAAATTTTTCATTGATAGCACAAGCAGCAAGAGTCATCATTTGGCTCTTAGCAATTAAAAGAGATGCTCTGTGACCTAATTCCCTATTTCAGCTCCGTCCCTCTCCAGTTTTCTACTACAAACTATCACAGTTCTCTATTATTTATGTGCACATGTATTTTAACCTATTTTCCCTTGTTTTGTGACAACCTCAGGTTGTATGAAGCACAATACTACTAGTATCATTAAATATCGTGGATGCGTATCTCCTGCCCCTGTTGAATTGACATACTGTGAAGGCAGCTGTGATGCCTACTCACGGTAAGTGGCACAAAAGATAATTGTAGTTTCTTGTCTTCTACATTTTCCACGCAAATAGCAAGTGGTTTTCTACTATGGGCAACATTCACCCAGTCATCAGCTGTTTCCATTAAGTAGAATTTTTAATAGGCATGATACTCTGCTAGCTTAATTATCTCAAGACTCATAATGCTTCAACAGCCTGTTCAATGTCACAGTGAATAGACCCAAGTTTTGATTTTGCCCGTGTAAAAGTGAGATTATTTGTTTCTTCCTATTTTCTCATTTTGGACTGGCTTAATCCATCATCTGGATTAATTCCTTTACTTTTTCTGTGCCTTAATGAAGGGCTAGATCCACCAATTTTTACTTGTATTTCAGTGCCACACTAAGAATGGTAATATTGAGCAACAGTCCCATATGCGAGCCCATGACTTATTATATGTCTTACTTATATGACTTACTTACATTTAGTAATGTCTGGGAGAGGCAGTGGTATTTTTCACATAATTCCTAAATCTTTGTCGTGTTGGTTTTGCGATCAGATATTCTCTGGAGGCGAACGCGATGGAACATAAATGCTCCTGTTGTCAAGAAATCAAGACCAGCCAGAGAAAGGTGACTCTGACGTGCAGTGATGGAACCTTCCTCGATCACACGTACACCTACGTGGAGAAATGCAACTGTGTGACTGCTGACTGCATTCCCCAAGGCGGCATCCAACAGGAAACAAAGTCGACAAAGGTCTCTCAGGAAGCAGTGAAAGGCTAAAATCAGAACTAGAGAGAAGTCGTCAAACAAGGGTTGAACATAAAGCTCAAGAAGAAAAAAAACTTTAAAAAAAATTACCAAAGTGTCAAAAGCAGCTAAAATCTTGGATGAACAGATGATATTTTCTGCGTACAAACTCAGTATGTCTGGCTACACTGCTTCAGTTTCCATTTCCAATAGATCTCTCCCATTGTTTTTCATGTCTTTTCTTTTACACCTTGAGAGGTACAGCAGAAGGTCATTTTGACATCTTCTATCGGTTGGTTTGTCTTCTTGGAAGTGCTGTACACCACCCAGAGCTGGATTTGCACTTGCACAAGGTCTGTTACGAGAACACCACTCTTTGCTGGCTTGAAGCTTGCCTGTGGTGGCATAATATAGACACCTGACAATATCTAATATTTCCATTGACGCAGACTGACCTTTCTTGTAACATTTTTATGCCAGTTCATTGGGAGAAATTGAAAGCTAGAATCCAGAAAACAAACCGACCAAACTCAAGGAAACCTGCTCCTCTCTGTTTCTTTATTTTTCTTTTTGCATTAAGGAAACCTTAGCCTGCAGAAAGCCATACCTTCTCAAAACTAGAAACGCCAATATTTTGAACAATTCATGACGCGCATATTTCCCTATATATTCTCATGAGAGAAAGAAATCCTATCATGAGAAACTGCTGCACGCTACTCTTTGTTTACATAACACCATCAACCTAGTAACTGTATGAAAATATGGATGTTTTTTGTTTGTGGTTAACTGTTTACAGAAGAAGTATATATATATATTTTTTGCCAACAGGGGCATATGAAGGATTTTTGTGTCCAAAATAATAATAATAATAATAAATAATAATAATAATAATATATGTAACTTCTTTCCTAGGAAGCTTTTAAAAGTTGAACCACTGCTATTTATTTTGTTTTTGGAAAACTGATTTATTGGGTCATTTCTTTCAGAATTAACGTTATCCTATTTCTTAGTCTCAGTCATGTTATCTGGGCGTGGTACATTTTCTTCTTCTATTTTGTTTTGGAATACCGTGTTGGTTTTGTTCCTTATAAAAAAAGTAACGGTGATTAATAAATTTTAAAGCATCTTACAGTGGGGCTCCTTTGACTTTTCACTGAACCCCTCGCATGAGAGTTGCTGGCCCTGTAAAATATTTGCTTCCCATCCTACTACAGCCACTTCTCAATAGGCTCCAGGTCAAAAATCAATGTAGACTGTGGTACCTAACCCCCTCTAGAGCTTTGATACCGCTGTGTTTCAAGTGCATCACTTCAGATGCCATCAATTAGTGAGCTTCCAGTAAGCAAGTACATCTTTGAGTCCGTACATCTTCTGTAGCTCTGAAAGCTCTTTACCTGACAGACAGAAGCTATCCAAAGTATTCCAAACCTGCTAGTCTCCTTTCTTTGAGCCCACTGCAACACGTGTAAACCTTACATTGCCCTCTGGTAAATCTGCAAGTTTTGGCAGATTACTCCACAGCTTTAGTTCCGCTCTAATTTGAACCAGCCCCCCCCAGATCTGACTGTAGATCACAGAATGCCAAGTTTTACACAATTTAGAGATGACTGCTCTAGCACCAGTAAAAAAACCAGTGAGGACCTTTCTCCTAGCCTACAGTTTGGACAGCTCAGTAGATGGAGTAGCAACCCTGGCTGTCTGCAGCCCAGGCTGCTTTTTCACCCATTTTTCTTTCACAAGACCAGAACAATAACCACCCACCTACTTCCCCGCTCAGAGGTGAGCACTGAGTGGGGTCCCTGAGGATCACTAGTAACCTCATACTTCCTACTGGCAAAAATCCCTACCTCCTCCCAGCTTCCTGTTGATAAATTGTTACTTAATTCTCTGGGGTTTTTTTCAAGGCTTTAGGCTCTTCTGCTTCCCAGTGAGGCCCCAGGTAGCATACTGCTCTGTTCCCCCCTTTCCACCTAACCCACCGGGCTTCCCAAAGCAGCACTACTACTGCAGCAGTGCTTCAGTAGCTGGAGCACCTCTGTGAGGAGGAAAGGCTGAGAGCCCTGGGGCTGTTGAGCTGGAGAAGAGAAGCCTCAGAGGGGATCTGATCAATGCTGATCAAGAGCTAAAGGGCCCATGGGGGGCAAGAGGATGGGGCCAGACTCTTATCAGTGGTGCCCAGTGACAGAACAAGGGGCAACAGGCACAAACTGGAACCCAGGAGGTTCCAGCTGAACAGGAGGAGAAACTTCTTTGCTGTGAGGGTGTCCGAGCCTGGCCCAGGCTGTCCAGAAAGGTTGTGGAGTCTCCTTCTCTGGAGAGATTCCAAACCTGCCTGGACACAATCCTGGGCACCCTGCTCTGGGTGACCTGCTGGAGCAGGGGGGCTGGATGAGATGATCTCCAGAGGTCCCTTCCAACCCCTACCATGCTGGGATTCTGTGCAAATTCATGACTGGTTTGGTGAGTGACAGATTCTCTGACCTTCTTTTCCCAGTCATTCTGCAGAAAGGAAAAGAGACTGTCCATAACATAAAAATCAATTATTATTCGCCATTTTGGTCCACAATAGCTCCTTGTCCACAGTTAACCCACTGAAATAACAGATTCCATGCACGCCGCTTCAAGACCATTGGTTGTTTTTCTATGCGAAGCCAGTATCTCAGCATCCCAGCAGCTACGCTCTTCCCTGGGACACTCTGCTAAGTGTTTGCAATCAGCCACTTCATACAACTCACTGAACGAGGAAAAACTAATCCGAAAAGGAAGAAGGGCATGAGAGACACGTAACGTGGTACATGGGAAGACTGAGAGGTGATAATGACAGGGACAGCAGCAGCCAAAACCAACCTAATGTTTGGTGGCACAGGAAGAAAAATAAATAAATAAACAAAAGAGAAGCAAAGGAATAGACAGACTTTGGTTCTGGCATGGGAATGCAAGGAGGCAAAGAAAAAAGGAAGAGAAACATAAGCCAAGGCAAACCATGGAGGCACAGAGAACCTGTGGCTGAGGACATACAGGAGACCCTGCCTTGGAGAAGGAAGGATTTGTATCACAGATACAGTGCCGGTGCTGGGAAACAGCAAATGGGAACACTCAATTCAAGAGAAGTATGGGATACAACACGCTTTGGGCATGACGAGCAAATGGAATGATGTGCAGGGACCCACTGAAACAAGTCACAGAGCAGGAGCAAAACAGAGAGCTGCAATCGATGTAGGAGACCCGCCTTGCAGGATTCCTAAATTTTCCTTTACAGAGGACCTGTCTGCGCTCTGAGTTATTGCTGACACAGCTGCAAAGTCAACCTTTGTAAAAACTCGGATGAATGAGACCAGTTATATCTCTCAGAACTAAAATCGCCAATGTTTTAAACCACAGGTAAATAATAAAGTCAATAAACAACTAGGTGGAAGAAAGTGATTACCTCGCTAGCTCTTTATTGACACAGGTCAGCACACTGTGCAGGTCGCACTGAACTAGACTAGTGTAGGTAATTCACGCATATCACACCAACGCTGACACTAGAGGGCTCTGGGCCCACAGTTTCCAAGCCTGTACGAAAAGGTTTGCTCTCAAAAGGGTTTCTTTCAAAGCACTTTGAAGTGAGCTGCATAATACGCTTTCAAACTGAATTGGGCTTTCAAATCATTAAGATAAGCCTTGCTCTTAACTTTAGAATCCACAGGTGCCCATTCCACATAACATACCAAGACTTCTTTATACATCACTTCATTATTTTTTTCTTCTCATACGCCTTTGGAATACAGACAAATAGCACCAGAGAAATTGTTCACTTTGGACAGAACTTAAATCCAACTGTACAAAAAAGATTGAGAAGTTCTGAGTCTAACTTCGCAGCTGGCTGTCAGCAGTCCTGCCTTGGGCATTCGTACACTCCCTCCCCTCTCAGGACCCCGTTACATAGCCAAACTACTGCACAACCAATTTAGTTTTTCCCCCCTTTTCCATACAGCTTTTAAAACCTTTGCAGTGTAAATAACAAATCGCTAACAACCACTTTACAACCTTGCTTTGTAATTATCGGTAATGTTGAAAATACAACCTAAAATTATATGTCTATTCAGATTTGCCGCCTGGGAGTCCACTTCAAGTAATTAATTAGACTGTTAAAGCACAACAACCAGCTTTTAAGCCACATCACATTCCAAAAACAGCTACGGAAAGACTCAGGATTGTTTGTGGCACAACCCAGGAGCGGGGCTAATAAAAGACAACCCAAGAAAGGAAACAGCAAAACCCAACTCAAAGGAGGCAGCTTTCCTCCTCCGCCACAGGCTTGGTTCTACCACTGCAAAAAAGAGCAGGTTGTTGCAACCAGGAAAACTAAAACAGAGTTTTGTAGCAGAACAGGAGACTGGCTCTGATTGAACATGATTAGTGTAATAATAAACCAATTATAAATGCATCATTTTGTAAATGATGCAGTGCCCACAGCTCACATTCTCTTTTGCTCCTTACTCTTTCAGGCATTACCCTCCAAGTCTCCAATTTCTTTTGTCATTCATTGTAACGCTTACTCGTAACTACAGTTTGGTTATAAGAAACCAACCACTGTTTGTACTGTTACAGTAATTGTTGTTACTAACAATTGTTCACATAGTTAAAATAGTTTAAGCAGCAGCTTGCTGTGTCTAACTCCTCTCCTGCTGTTACAACCCTGCGCACAAATAAAGTCCCACCTTTGCCTCCCTCTGTTCTAAGAAAGCGAAGGTTGTCCAGGAGCACAAATGGAGCCAGTAATCATGAGTAATCATGGACATCTCATGCACTAAGTTTCACAAAATGCTGTAGACACCTTCCTGAGTCTAGTAGCCTATCCTGAAACTAAATCACAGAGTCCCAGCATGGTGAGGGTTGGAAGGGACCTCTGGAGATCATCTCATCCAGCCCCCCTGCTCCAGCAGCTCACCCAGAGCAGGGGGCCCAGGATCGTGTCCAGGTGCCTTTGGAATCTCTCCAGAGAAGGAGACTCCACAGCCTCTCTGGGCAGCCTGGGCCAGGCTCTGCTACTCTCACAGTAAAGAAGTTTCTCCTCCTGTTCAGATGGAACCTCCTGGGTTCCAGCTGGTGCCTGTTGCCCCTTGTTCTGTCACTGGGCACCACTGATAAGAGTCTGGCCCCATCCTCTTGCCCCCCACCCTTTAGCTCTTGATCAGCATTGATCAGATCCCCTCTGAGGCTTCTCTTCTCCAGCTCAACAGCCCCAGGGCTCTCAGCATTTCCTCAGGGGGATGCTCCAGTCCCCTCATCATCTTCATAGCCTCCACTGGATTCTCTCCAGTAGTTTCTTGTCTCTCTTGAACTGGGGAGCCCAGTGCTGAACCCAATACTCCAGAGGTGGCCTCACCACAGCAGAGTAAATGGGGAGAAGAACCTCTCTTGATCTGCTGGCCACACTCTTTTTAATACACCCCAGGAGACCTACCATTGCTTCTGCACTTGCACCAGCCTAACCTCAAGGATATCCCCATGGCTGTTAATGGTTTCCACTGACTTCAGAACAATAAATGCCAGAAATACTTGAGGGGAGCCTGACTCCATGGCAAATTTGAACCTGGCCGAAGTTTTGGACAATATCAGAGGTGGACTCTGCAGCTGTTCCCTCAACTCAGCCACTAGCCAGTCAAAACCTCTCATTCCACCGTAGGTGATCTCTAGGGAGGTTTGGGGGCAAAACTGAGCTTTATCACACTGCCGTACGCCACACCTACAGAGGCACATGGCTGCCAACTGCAACATGGGCACAACAGGAGACCTGGCAGACGGAGTACAACAGTAGGTGATGCAGCACCTGTGGAAAAGGCATAATAAACATCACAATGGAATGACCTGCCACCACAGAACTAACTTTCTTATTCACATTAATTGGTGGTTGCTCTGTATTCTGGAGAATGAGATTATTCTGTGTGATGTAGTTCTATCACTTGCTCTGCTATTAGTGCCTTTGTGCTTTATGACCTCATTCGAATGGCAATTCAGGTCCATTATTCAGATATCTGCTATTTTACAGGAAATGAGCATTATAATTGCACGAAATTTGTGTTGACTGAAGGGAATGCATAACAATACTGAATTACATATCTCAAGGCAAGGTGCAGCTGCTCAGGAACACTCTCCCAAGAGGTACTGGCAGGGTTGCTCTGCTGCCCATGTGGTCCCTGTTTCAGGAACCCCTCCTGGACACTGAGATCTGCCACTCCACCACAGACTGGACCGGCTGCTCTCAGCAATTCTGAATCATTATGCTTGTGAGAGGAACAGAGGGCTTGAGGGAAAAGGAGGAATGCCACCAAAACACATATGAACTTCAGACAGCCATCAGACCTCATGGATCCACATGCACCTTTCCACCAGTGCAGGAACTCACCCACGAAAGGAAACTCTTCCACAGCAGTGGAAGTGGGCGACGAAGGTCTCAGATGTATCTACATCAAACCAGCACAGTCACTACTGAATCACACCCTGGAAAAGAGAGGACACTTTGGTGGGACCACCAAAAAAGCCAGGTAGCAGAAGGAACTCAATAAAAAAACCCAAAACACCTCACCTCATTGGAATATTTGATCTTACAGATTGCCTTTATAAACATACAAATGCAGAGATTTATTTGTGTGAACATCTGGGCCAAACCTTTGTTTCTACTCAAACTCCTTGCCTAAGGTCTCCTGGGACCTAACTATGTTATAAAATTGATTTAAAAGATCAGCCACTAATTTGGCAGAAGGAAGGCTTCAGCTGATTAAAAGACCGCATGATCTACTCGACCCCTTCTCTGCTCTCCCAGCTCAGAGTACACTATGGGGATGGGGCAAAGAATAGCTCAGATCTGCTCAACTCCTGTGTACCTCACAAAGCTCATGAGCTCTTCTGCCTCAGTATCGAAGAAGCCATTTTTGCGCTCCTGAAGCAGAACTTCACACAAACCAGCAACCCTAAGCCACACAAGGCCATCACACCAGCCTGCAACACAATAGGCGCAGAAGAACCTGTCAGCGTTACACTGATGTAACCACCGCGGATGTGACATTAGCAGGAACTCAACTTACCTCACAGGAACATACAAATATGCTCTGTGACTAATCTCTGAGACTTTCAGGAAACTATGAAAAAGGCTTGGAGACTCTTTTTTCCAGTGCATCCACTTCCACCGAAAAGATTATGGGACAGTGAGCAAACCTCACTTACCCAGCTGAGGAAGCACAATTGAGCAACACAAAAGGCTTAGAAATAAAGAAATAAATAGACAAAAGCTACCAGAGATAGTCAGAGACTTTCTCCTCCCTCAGTTTACTCATTCTAGTATGGTCACACTGGTGCTATTCCACGGTTTTTCTCGCACGTGACAGGAGCATCAGGCCCTCGTGTGCTGGGAATCAAGCGCAAAGTGGAACATGAGGATTACAATCTTCTTTGCGTTTATGATAGCAACAATAAAGAAAGGGCAATCTTCCCACAGGCAGGTTTGTTTTTTCAAGTTTAAGCAATCTGAGATTAATCTGCTGGGGTGGCATGGCCCAGCTCAGCATTCAGACCCTGACCATAATAAAACTGCCCCATAGCAAATGGCTTCAATCCTCCCTACTGTGCTTGTTAAAAGCTGGTATCAATGATAGAATTAATGCAATGCATTACAGATAATTTCTCACACGTAATTCAGTCACAAACACCATTAAATAGTAAACAAACCACACTGTGCCCCACATGGCTCTTTGAAAACTCCTTTTACAAGGGTTCAGAGTAAACAGTACGAGATGAAACATTTATCTGGATGCACCACAATCCATTCATCCATGATGGAGGAGGATTTTGGAAGAGAGGAAAGAGAACAATCACCCACTGCCTTCAGAGAGCTTCTCCCGCTAAAGCCACCACCACAGCCATCACAAACTGTTGAAGATAGTGCTGCAAAAAGCTGGCAGCATGGGAGCTGTGAGAGGCTGAGCAGAAGGAGATTGTGTCCTTCCCATGTCCTAACCCAAAACTCACTGAGCTCTGAGAAATACAGTAGAGAGAGGACCCCCCTTCCCCAGGTGGCCATCTCAAACCCACAGAGCCATCTTGGGACGTGGGGCACCAGCAGCCAGAGACACCTTCCTGCTGGGTAGCTGGCATCAGACCAGATAAAGTGGCCAGCCTGGGACATGCCATGCTCCCTGGCTCTTGTGAAGGCCAGATAAAGCCACTGAGGATGATATCTACCCAGATGCAGGGTGCTACCTGCCTCCCAGAGAGGTAGGCGGCTGTCGGGCATAGTTTACCTCAACGCAGCCCCCAGATGGAGGGTGACTGGCACCCCCCGGGCAGAGCCCTGCACCTCACACACGAGGCACCTGCAGCTGCAGGGATGGCAATTCACCAGTTTGGGTTGGAAAGGACACCTCCCAGAGAGGTAGGCCCAACTCCCCTGCAGTGAGCAGGGACATCTGCAACTAGAGCAGGTTGCTCAGAGCCCCGGCCAACCTCACCTGCAATGGTTCCAGGGATGGGGCAGCGACCACCTCTCTGGGCAACCTGGGCCAGGGGCTCACCATCCTTAGCATAAAAATTTCCTTCCTAGATTTCTATCTAGTCTAAATCCCCCTCTTTTAGTTCAGAACCATCACTCTCTGTCCTGTCACAGCAGACCCTGCTAAAAAGTCTGTCCCCAGCTTTCTGACAATTCCCTTGAAATCCTCAAAGGCCACCAGAAGGTCTCCCTGGAGCCTTCTCTTCTCCAGGCTGAACAAGCCCAACTCTCCCAGCCTTTCTGCATAGGATGACTTCTCCAGGAAAAGGCAGCGAGCTGTGTACCTACAGCACCATACTCCTACTTCTTTGGGAAACCTATTCTGAGAGGACTTGGCAAGTTTGCTGCATTTCTGTTCTTGGGTCAGCAACCAAGACTGTGCTTGAAAGACCTAGGACTGGGTTTTTTTCCCCTTTCTTTTAACTCTTCTCTTTTTTTTCCTGACAGGAATTTGGGGTGGAACAACCCCACCTGCTCATACAAGCAGGCACCACAAACAAAATTGCAGGTTTCCACCCCAAAACGACAGATTGGAGCACAAGCTAATCGGTCTCTGCAAGGAAACCTGTAACCTCAACTGTAAGTTAACATGCAAAGGGTGGAAACACGCCGGTAGCCAACTGCCCCCCAACACCCCCAGGTCCTGCAGCCAGGGCACAGCAACACCCTGGCTCCCGCCCGTAGCCTCGGTGGCAAAGCACACACCACCCAGTATTTATACAGGTGGTAGAAATACACAGTATTTATTCACTGGTGAACAAAGCAAGCTACCCTACCGTTCTCCATCCAGTCCAGTTTCTAACGTCACTGGGATTTGGCACCGGTTTAGGTTCTTTAAAGGTTAAAAGAGAAGAGAAAGAAAAACGTCTCCGGCTGGCTTTTGAAAGTATGTCCTTTTTCTGACCTCTTTTGTTTTATATCAGCAAGTTTTGTGGGTTGGTCCTGGGTGCCCAGCATGGTAAATTTGTCTAGGTACTGCACATTACAGCCACCTGTGTCCCTTAGATGCTCCTCTGGCTCTGCTGGCTCCACATTTCTGCTCTGCTCACATGGCCTTCAGGCAAGGCTGAAGATTCTGTTAGTTTAGATAGTGGGCTGAATCAGGACAATATTGGAAAGGCTCAAACCTCTACCTTTGTCGGTCTCTTCTCCCAACAAACAAACGATAGGACAAGAGGAAACAGCCTCGGGTTGCACCGGGGTTGGACATTGGGAAAAATTTCTTCATGGCAAGGGTTGTCAAGCCCCGGCTCAGGCTGCCCAGGGCAGTGGTGGAGTCCCCATCCCTGGGGGGGTTTCAAAGCCACAGAGATGTGATGTTGAGGGACATGGGTTAGTGGTGCCCTGGCAGTGATGTGCTAACGGTTGGACTGGATGATCTTAAAGGTCTCTTCCAACCAAAAGGATTCTATGACTCTATATTCCTTTCTAAGGTGTGCCAAACTATGTTCTGGCACTGCTGAGAATTTGATGCATCACACCAAGGAACCTGAGTATCCTGACTGCAAAACTAACGCCTGTCAAGATCAAGCAGGTTGCTTACAAGGAAACAGCAGAACACAGGCAAGGACAGCCTGTTTGCTACCTTACTAAAAAGGAAATTCTGTCCTTGCTTATATTTCTCGAGGCTATGTCTGTCCATTATTTATTGTTTCATTCTTCATATCCATTGTATCATGTAGCTTAAGGCTTATTTGTCCTGACGATTATGTAGCATTTCTTCTGTTACATGATACAGGCTACTGAATGTCTTCTTCTCGTTATTGACGTGTATGTTTTCATAACGTTTCAAAACACGTATTTTAAGCATACTACTTTTTAAAGATGATAACGTGTATTTATATTTTAAACAAAATCCATAAGCTTTCTGAAGAAACGATGTTACCAGTCTCCAGGAAATAGAGCTTGCTGTCAGAATCACCCAGGAACCTCCATTGCTCTGCCTTTGATTGATTCACCCACCAGCAGTTGCACAGATGATCATCAGTCTGTCTCGTCCCACTTTCAACTTTTGCACAATACAATAGCAAACAGCGCGCTCTGCTTGAGGCAACAGGTTCTTTTGTTCCTTTCTCCCCAAAAGAAGTCGTGTGTCACCTAGGATGTGACTCAGATATTTTGGCTGTGTGAGGCAACCTGTGTCGACATACACATCTCTATATCTCTTCATCTACATGAACTCTCATGGTCAGTGCACGAGGATCCCAAAGGGGAAAGGATCTATGGGGAAAGTACAGATTTGGTTTCTATTGTTGTTGGCTATTTCAAACCAACTGTTTTACTGACTCAGCTGGCAGAATCAGAAAAATTAGGCAAGCTTTTTGGCACAGAAGCCCTCCAGTCAGCTTCAAAAAAAAAAAAAAAAAAAGGTGACTGAACATTTTGCCGTCAGGGTTTTTTCTTAGACAAGTCTACCTAAGGAAGTGGTGAAATCCAGCCAAATCCTACTCTCCTAGCCCATTCAGCTGAAGCCAGGAGGGCTGGATTTGCACAGTCAGGGCAGAATTTGGCCCACAGTCAGTTTCAGGAAAATATTGGCATTGTTGACACTTAAAGAAAAATCCTGCATTATTTCAGCGATCTGGTGAAAGGCTTGCTTTCTCCATCTGCTTCTATTCCACTACAGACACTCCAAGCAATTAGTACTACTACCATAATATATATATTTTTTTTATATGTTGCTAGATGTAAAAGGCACTTGTAGGACTCACTCCCACCAGCTGCACTGGAGCAAAATCATTTTTTTTTTACTTCAAGCAGAGCATACTGCAGCGTTACATTTACATGCACCACATATAAGGCACATAGCTATGCAACAACCACACCAGTTCTAAACGAGCAGCCAGCATTTTACCTGTAACCACATCCCAGCAAGGCTCCTGGGTCTTGAGGGATTGTTCCCAGCAGGAAAGACGGGTCCCTCTGTTACTAACAGGGGTGTGTTTGGGGTGGTGGTTGCTTGTTTTACTGACTCTGGTTTCATGGTAGGTTGATTCAGGATCCTCTGCCTCTATCCATGGCATCATTAGTTGCTGGTAGCGGACAAAGTCCTCCTCCTAACTAGAAAAACTGCTTTGTCCTTGAGTTCTGCAAAGGTTGAGAGTAGCTGTCATTTTATCCCTGATAATAAATCTCCTATTCATTTTCACAAAGGGTCAGATATTTAACAGGCGTCACACAAACTGAATCCATACAGAGCAAACAGTCAGACAGAGGCTGCCATTGTGGCTGAGTTCTATTACCTTCAGCCTTGTGCCTAAAAAGGTCCTTGAGGCGTGGTCTTGGCTCCACCCCAACACAATGCACATGCTGACAGACCAGAGCCTTGTAAAATAATTGCTGGTAGATAAAGCTAATCCTCATCAAAAATGTACTCTCTAATGAAAAGATCAATATAAGTAACGAAGACACTGTTTGGAAGCCAGGCGAAGGATACAGAAACACAGCACAAGGACTACGAGTTGCAGCTGAAATATTTCTGTAAAAATCATGCAATGGCAAGAGTAACATTCCTTTATAGGAGGGAACGAGTAGCAGGGAAAGGGTGATTCTACTCTGTCTGCTCTCTCACCCTCTGGTTTTCTTTTTTCTTCTAGTTTTCTGACCGCATTTCCTTCAGGACCTTCCCATCTGGGGGCTGTGGGGTAGTGGTTCTTAGCAATTAACTCAGCAACATCCTTGAGAAGTTATGGAACTAAACTCATGAAGAGCAGTGTTGGAACAACCGAGATTATTTCTGCCTGTAAAGTCAGATTCCACTTAATACCCAATTCCATCCCACGTACCTATTCAGAAAGGTAGGTCAAGAACATGCATTTTAGAATAAACCAGACGCTTGCTTTGGCTTGCGTGTTACCCTAACTGTTAAGGGCCCCACTCACACAGACCGGGATTTTCATGTGCTACACGCTGCAATACACTATGGTCCGAATCAGCCTCTGAAATACACGCATAACGTGCTTTGCCAAGCTAGATTAGAGTTTCATTTTTGTTTACACCCCTCTGCAATGTCCTATTATTATTTATCTAGGTAGTTATTAAGCCATGGTGGTGCTCGTAGTAGAACGGCATAGAATTACTCTGCTGCGCAAACATGAAACGTGAGAATTCTTAGAGATAAAAGGTAATATAAAGACACGGAAGAGCAGAGAGAGAGAACAATAATGGGCATCTAGGGTTACTTATTGCTATTTCTGAAGCTTAAAGGAAATAGACAACTGCCTGAACCTGGGATTTTGCTGGTTATTTCTGCAGCAGTTTGGCCCCCGTTTTAGGACAGTAGTCACAGGGTTCAGAGTGAACAGCAGACACCAAACAGGGGAGGGATCAAAGCTGACTAGGGACAAACTTTTCTTAAACTCCAGCAAGAAATGTCACTCAAAGGAGGCTGAGACACAAGGATGTCCGCGCACCACCTCCAAGACAAATAAAATTCAGGACCATGACGTCCTTCCCATGGCTTGCCCAGAACAGTACAGAAAGGAAATCCTTCTACCAAATAGGTTAACTCTTTCATTCACAAAGGCCAGCCGGTATCTTTAGTTGCACTTAATTTTGTTTACCTCTGGGATCTGGGGGTACAAGTAGTTTTGGTATCCCATTCATTTTTTTAAAGGCTACCTCACACATTCTCAGCTTCCTCACTCACCCATCCATACATTCCCTCTGAGATCTCCACGCATCCCATCTCCTCACTCATTCTTCCTAGCCCTTCTCCCTTTGTGATCCCCACATCCCACTTTCTTCCTCTTCCCTCTCTCCCAGCCAGCGCTCCTCTCCCCATCTCCCTTTGGCTTCTGTAAGAGGAACCTGTCACACTCAAATCCCAGCAGCAGCAACAAGCAAAAGGCAAAATCAACAAGGCAGTGAAGAGGAAGCACATCTGCTGGCAGCAGCTGAACTGCAACAGAAAGTCATTAAGAGAATGAAATTGGTCAGTCTTCTATTTTAAATTCGCTTCTCCTCCACACTGACTGCAGCCATGATCCATATGCCCCTTTAACTGAAAAGCCAACAAAGCCAGAGAGCTAGTGCACCCAAAGGCATCACATCAGGATCCCCCAAGCCCCACGTTTGCAGAGTATAAGGAGGATATTCTTCAGAACTACCACTTTGCTCAGTTCTTTCCTTGACATGCTGCATTGGCCAGTGCCACAGGCAGGGTATTGGTTTGGATGGACACTTCTTATCTACCGTAGTCACTCTTACACTAAATGAACAGGGTGGAAGTAGTCCTTACCTGGGTAAAACCAACACCAACTTACCTACTGTTCTTCTTTTACATTAGTGAGGGGGGAAAAGCCCTCTAACGTATTAGCAAAGCAAACACCTATTTATCAGAAAGGTTTGCTTCTGTTTCCCAGTATCTAGTTTACTTTTCTACTGCATTACAGAAAGGTTAAGAGTTTGATTTGGCATCCATTAAATGCTTTACCACACAATAGAAACACTGGTATCTCTCCGAGCTAAACGTAACGCCTTGGGATGGCATCAGCAATTGTACCAACGACTTGAATTCCAGTAAATTCTGATGAACGAGGTTTTGCTTTTCAAGTGTAGTTGTCAAGATATGCTCTTAAACAGAGGCAAGACCCCTCCAAATTCCCTTAAGCTGCAACACATTCATTCTCTTGCCGTGCTCTGAAGAGCTGGATAATTCTGACAGAAATATTCCCACCGCCTCCTTCCACAAACACTTGACACAAGTAGGTTAGAAGCCTGCAAAATGTCAACTAGATGATTCAAAACTTGACAAAGTCATAGTAACTGGAAAGAGGGTCTCAGCACAGACAATGTTGTATAGTCACATCTGGCAGTGCTAGAAGGTAAAGAAATACGGATTCAGGAACAAATAAAAAATAGTCAGTCATGTTGTAGCTAGTGTGTAACGGATGGTCCAGGACAATAGCTCGTATCAGTAGATAAGCAGTCACAGAGCTTCCACAGCTCTGCATTTCGCCCTCTTAGTAAGCCAGCATGTGAAGGGATACAATAATTATCAAAGTATATATTATTAAAGGATTAATACAATTTACATGAGCTTCCATTGAAGTCTCTTCATGGATTTCAGTGGGAGGTGAATAATGTTCTAGATGTATTAAATTCCTACCCAGTGGTGGAGAATACAAGATAGCTGAAGTTAAACGCTATTACACAAATGCAAATTCTTACGTTTTAGCAAATTAGTATAATTCCAGAAAAATACGAATTAGCATACATCTTTGTTGTAATTTTCATTATCTGGGTCTCTGGACCTCAGTAAAAATATCCAAAGACAGTCCTTCTCTGGAGACTTTCAAAACACACGTGAACATGTTCCTGTGCGACCTGCCCTAGGCAATCCTGCTCTGGCAGGAGGGTTGGACTAGATGATCTCCAGAGGTCCCTTCCAACCCCTATGACTCTATGTTTCTTTTCCCAAGGTGTTTCTCACTAAATCAATTCAGATAATCTTCCTGCCTGTGAGGCCACAGGAACAACTTTCCCACATCTACATTCAAGGGTCATTCAATATAAATAATAAAAACTCGGGGGAAAACGATTTTTAAAATAAGTTCTGGTATAGAACTGACTAAATTACATGCATAAATATACCTACATTACTTTATCTTTACGAGCAAATATTAGCTAGAATAGTGAATAATTAGCAGGTACGCCCAAAAGAACAAGCATGAGAGTTTCCTGACCTTCTATTCTGCTCTATTCTCCCTGGTTTCAAAATATAACATACCAAACGTTTTTGCTCCATTCAGAACTTTTATATGGTTTCGATCCACAAATATCCTAGCAAATAATTCTTGAGCCAAATAGCTTCTCGAGTGCAGCTAATGTCCCTGACGTAGGAATGAGCTCATTCAGTTCTTTCACGAGCAGTCAAGCTGGAAATTCTTTCCCAAAGTTCTACTTATCTTTGATCTTGATGCAT
The DNA here is from genome assembly GCA_013400335.1 of Eurystomus gularis. Lineage (NCBI taxonomy): Eukaryota > Metazoa > Chordata > Aves > Coraciiformes > Coraciidae > Eurystomus > Eurystomus gularis. Next base: position 37,642 of record VZZY01010764.1, on the reverse strand, counting down.
ACAGGATATTGCTACTGTCAGGTGCAAAGTAGCACAAAATGGGAAAAAAAAACCCTGGATTGTCTAAGGTGCACGCTCTGTAGCTGAGACCGGCTTAGCCTTCACAATTCAGGTGTGTCTGATGTCACAGAGTCATAGAATGTGAGGGGTTGGAAGGGACCTCCGGAGATCATCAAGTCCAACCCCCTTGCCAAGCAGGACCATAGAATCTAGGGCAGGTCACACAGGAACGCATCCAGAAGGGTCTTGAAAGTCTCCAGAGAAGGAGACTCCACAACCTCTCTGGGGAGCCCGTTCCAGTGCTCTGTCACCCTCACAGTAGAGAAGTTCCTCCTCATGTTGAGGTGGAACTTCCTGTGCTCTACCTTGCATCCATTGCCCCTTGTCCTATCACAGGGCACAAGTGAAAAGAGGTTGCCCCTTTCTTCTTGACACCCAGCCCTCATATTTATACAGATTTTATTACATACCCAAAGAGTTCCCTCACAATTGTCATGATTATGTTCAAACTGAATACAAGGAAAAACTTGTCAACTTCAAAGGAAGCAGAAAAGAAGTGAATTTCTCTCTCAAGTGTATAAAACATCCCTAGAAAATCCTTGAATTGGCCAAGTTTGTGGCTTGAAACTTTAAAAGTTGTTTGAAATTATAGCTTGAAATGCCACAGAACCACCGTACCCAACTGAGGGCTGCTGAGCGAACCACCAAGGAGAGCTGTAAGGCCTTGCATGCGCCTCCATGGATGGAAGGACACGGCAGAGCAGATGTTTGGCTTCACCTGAGCCTTACTCAATACGGTCAGAGCAGGAGGTGAAGCACCGCTTCCACGAGTGGAACAAGAGAGGACTGGGTCCTTTGCTCAGCCTGAAAGATGCTTTAATTTGCTCCTAATGCCAAGATGTAACAAAGTCATTTTTAGCATTGTAGCATTTTTAATTGGCCATTTTTGATAACTAAGGATCTTTACTCCCACAGCAACCAGTTACCAGGTTCCTATCACACTAGTACGTAAACGCAGAATTTACAAATGTCACAAGAAGGAACTAACAATAACATTATTGTAGCCAGGCAAAAAAGATAGAAGGGAACCCAGCCCCACAGAAGGGTTTTGCACATTGGCATTCTGCAAGGAAATCACAAAGCTGAAACTAAATCCAAGGACTCCTGACTCTCAGCAGACTGCCACGGCCACTTCTGCAAGAGACCACGGCCCCACCGGACTCCTGCCAACCATCACGCCGCTACTTTGATTCTGAATTAGAGCCAATCTATTTTGATATCTTTTCTAATAACATTTCTCACAGTATACGTCAAGAATCTTACTGTGACCTGTGTCCTATCCACGTTCACACTCAGGCATAAGCAGAAACACTCAGCTTTTATTTCCCAAGTGCTTTGAATGTGTTGCAAGTGGTGTGAAGGAGTTCCACTGCTTTACCTACCCCATCCGCAGCTGGGCTGGGAGAACCTGACAGGTTGTTTAGAATGCTTCATCTTAGTCCTAAGCGCTGGGTATGAATTTAAATATCATGCTCTACACAGACAATGAGCTCCACCATCTCAGGGTAGTATGGGTATGGGGTACCCTAAGAAACACGTCATGGGAAGATCTGTACCCACCTTTTTTCATTATGCTGAGAAATTTCAAGCACTTCTACATGCAATGCTATTAAGCCACTCAGATATTTACTCATGACTTAGATGCTACCAAAAGAATTAACAGGTTTGAGTAGTTACTTGAGCTACAATAAACTGCAACTGGGAATTGCCGCTATCAGAGCTGGAAGACATGTCTTTATGGACCACAGCTGTACTTCTGCTCCTCCAATGCCTTTCCCGATATTTCCTCTTCTTTTATAACCTGCATTATACCCCTCCCCACTGGTCCTTTTTAGAAGGGCAAGACATGCTTCTGCAGCCAGAAACAGCAATGGGAAGGAGAGGCTGCCTCAGGAGTACACACCAAGTGTGTGTCCAAGGATCTTATTTCCCTGAAGGGCTGGAAAGCAGGAGATGCTTGTGTGTGGAAGGTTCACAAAGCCACCGGCAGAGTGAATATTGGAGTAATGGTGCTGCAGGCAGCACAGTCTGAGTTTAAAAGGACTTTGAAAGGTCATTTGGTAGGACATTTAGGTGAGTACAAACAGTGTGGGGTTGCAGAGGAAGCTGTTTGCTGTCTGTGGGCAACCGTGGGATTGAAGAGTTAGGCACGAGAGTGAGGGAAGCTGTAGAGAATGCAGCTGAGGTGCATGGAAAAGCATCAGCCAAAAAAAAAAACCCCACCCCAAAATGGAGCGGTGGGGAAAATTCACAGCACTGTGTGGCCCTTCACACCATTGTCTGCTGTTCCCTGAGAGAGAACCAACAAGCTCAGCAATGAGATGGCAGCAGGATTTTTTCATTCCCAGGGACTGGTTGTCATATTAAAGTCTACCCGTCCTACATGGGATCCAAACTGTTCCTACCTTAACCACAAATCTGAAGAGACCCTATGTGCAGTGCCATGCATTTCATAAATGCCTGTGATGGGCAGGTATCTGGTTGATGACCTTCAGGATCTCAGACCACCTCTTCAGCATTGTGTAACCTCCTGTCTTCACTAAGACACTTTAATACCACACTATCTCCATTTAATCTGATTCTCAGGCTTCTTATCTGTAAACAGAGTACCTGAGTACCTTTGCTTATGATATATAAGAACAAAAATGAGATAATAATCTTCCTCGTTATGTTCAGAAAGCTGCAACAATAGTTTTTACTCTTCTTTCCAATGCTTCTACACATCAGTCAGCACTATTATTGAATGTGGTCCTAAAATACTGTTGAGTTTAGATGAAATAAAACTGCTGAAGTTGTGGAGACTCCCTTCTTTACAGATGTACACCACAGAAAAGAGGAGAAATGAATCCTGGTGCACTTCAAGTGCTCTTTGGGAATTGGAAATTAGAAGAGAAGAAACAAATCCCCCTTGCAGCTATCAGGATCATCTCCTCCAGCAGTTACAATACATTAATTATGGTAAACACTAGCAGAGCAGCACGCATATATGTGCACACACCAAGGGTTATGATGTGCAAATAACAAATAGAAGGGGTGACTTGCAGTCAGGCTTTGCTCTGGGAGAGGCTGCATGAGATCCATCAACATTCTGCTTTGACTGGCGCTTGCGTACCGTATGCAGAGTGGCCCTTAATTTAAACAAACTGCAAGTTGCTTTGCATGTTCTTTCTGTTTGTAAGGAACAATACTTAACATTGAAACTCACCTCAGCAATAAAAGGATAACAGTAATTAATACAGCTCCATTGCTCTGAAACCTTTTGCTGCAGCTAGCAGTCAGACAGTGCAGTGGGAGAAATGCCAAGATTCTTACCATGGATCACGTCCTGTCTATTCATACTCAGACATAAGCAGAAATTCAAAGTACTTATGAAACAAAAGCTCTGTCAGAGCCGCAAGTGGTTTGAAACTCAGTTCAGCTGCTCTATCTACCCCAGCAGCGGCAGGCAGCACTTTACTGCCCCATAATTCTTGCTTGGGCTTAAAAATAAATGGATGATGCCGTGGTAAGCAGGAGTTTGCTTACGCCTGTTCCTGCCTAGTTTCTTGGTCTGATCAGACTGGGGCAAGAGGAACATCACCAAAAATCACATCCACCCTTTGCCTCTTTTATCCTGTTTGCTGGCTGCAAGAACCTACTGGGAGAGCAGGTGCTGTGCCCACCACCACATTGGGCTGCGTTTGGAACATCTAGCCCTTACCAGTTCTTTAATAGATGACACAGAGCATTGCAACAGACTAACACAGCCACAGCCCATCTCCTCCACGGATCTGGCAGCCCTTGTGATGGCTAGGGATTCAGAAAATCCTACTTTAGGGAGCATTCAGTAAAAAATGACTATATATAAAAAAGGAATTAAACCAAAACACTGACTCCCTGGCCCTGAGCAGACCAAAGAGCATGTAACAATCTCATGGTGATTTTTTTAAACATTAAAAAGGAGCTCTGAAATTGAAATAGGAGTATGGAAAAGGAAGACAAAGAATTAGTAGGAAGGGGACATGGCTTACAGATGCCCCTGCAGCACCTAGATGTGCTAGGAGAAGACAAAGAGGGCTTGTTGGAATCACAGTTGTTGGAAGGGACCCCTGGAGATCATCTCATCCAACCCCCCTGCTCCAGCAGGTCATCCAGAGCAGGGTACCCAGGATCACATCCAGGCAGGTTTGGAACCTCTCCAGAGAAGACTCCACAGTCTCTACATGCAGCCTGGGCCGGGCTCTGCCACCCTCACAGCAAAGTTGTTTTCCCTCATGAAGTCCTAGAAGCACTCTCAAAAAAATTTCAAGCTGCAAATACATTGTCTATAGAAGTTGTGTTTTCGTTCATGTACCCAAGAATTTGGAGAAACAATAGATCATAAACCACAAAAAATGACTGATTCGTGTAACTGTCAAAACTTTAGAAAATAATTAAACTCACGCTGGACAATCTTGCACAAAAGGGCAATGAAATCTTGGAGTCAGGTCATTCACTGACCTGGTTCACGGTGAGGGTCGTAAGAGTGCCAAGCCCCAAGGGAGGGAGCGGGCACGTGTAGCCAGTGCAGGGGAAGAGGAGATGGCCCCAAATTTGCTTTAGGTGGGTTTGAACTTCTTGGGAACCTCATCTTAACTAATGGGGCAGAACAGGATGTCACAGAGGAGAGCAGCGGGAGAAATATCTGTGGTCGTCTGCACCTACCATTAGCATCAGCCACCCCAAACGGACTTTGCTGCACATTTGGTAGCCCACAACAAAACTCTGTTGAACTTTTATTTGCAAATTGGGCTGTTCCAGGAGTTAGTCTGTGCAGGAATTTTTTCAACTTGTAGATACATCTCATACTCTCTACTGATGTTAGAAGGAGCAAGAGGGAGCAGAAGAGCCATGCACTGAAAACTGAATTGTTGCAGTGTTGCTTGTCTGCTCAGGATGGACACCAGATGATTTCCATTAGCCTGAAGACAAGGGCAGACAAGGAGATACAGAATGGTAAGCCTGATTCCTTCAGCTGAAGTTCAGCTGAGCCTCCAAACTCAGTCAGCACTGCAGATGGGTTAAACTTAGAGCTTGGTCCCCACGTACAGTCTTCAGACTGAACTTAAGGTTACCTACTAATATAGGCATGAACTTAGTCTGTCGAGCGTCGAGGACACGTGCAGCACTAATGAGCATACTCAAATCTGAGCAGTTTTTTCATGGAACAGATGCAGAAATGACTCATCCAGCACCACTGAGAAAGCCTCACAATAGAAGGAAAAATACATCAAAATGTGTTCAACAGCAGATTCTGAAGTAGGCAAAGCAGGCTAAAATGAAAGCTTGAGTGCTTTGGAAAAAAAAGAATCATTAAAGTGAGGGGCTACATGCAATTACTGGGGCAGGAGAAATAATTATGCCACGCTTGTGGAGAAGAAAAACAAAGAAAAATAAACTATATCCAAGTCTCCCACTAGAGATTCAAAAGGCCTGATTTGGCTCATGTATGTTATTAGCATCCCAAGGAAGCAGTTTATGAAATGAAGACAAGATGCACAGGCAAGGCAAAAGCACAGTAACACAGAGGACAGTGAATGCCCAATAGGTAACAGCTTCAGGGGCAATATCAGTCCAGGAAGGCATACTCAGAGGAAAGAAGAGGAAAACAAAACTGAAATCCAGCCAAACAGATCAAACGACAACTATTAACACCATAGAATCATTCAGGTTGGAAAAGATCCTTGGGATTGAGTCCAACCATCAACCCTACTCTACAAAGTTCTCCCCTAAACCATGTCCCCCAACACCACATCTAAACAGCCCTTAAACACCTCCAGGGATGGTGACTCAACCACCTCCCTGGGCAGCCTGTTCCAGTATCTGGAATACCTGGTATCTTAACACTGACAGCCGAGCAAACCCTGAAGGTGAAAAAACTGCCAGCTGAGTCTTCAGATAGCAAAGGTTATGCTTTCAGCTGGATTCAGTGCACCTAAAGACATTAAACTTGGTAAAAATGACTCACCACAGACACACATACATTTTCCCTGCTTAAAAAAATAGCACCCAGCAATCAAAAACACGGAGATAAGACAAGGCATGGCAGCTCCCTGGCAGCAAAGCTATTAAAAGGTTTTCCAAGTATTTTTAAAGTATAGGAATAAGATAAAAAGATGACTTAGCCAGTACAGCTGAATCCTCACACAGTCAAAGCCCAGCAGCAAGAATCACAATGAGAAGGAAGGCGCAGAGCTCACCTCAGTTATAGACCGCCCGTGCAGAAGCGAAGCGAGCCGTGCTGCAGAGGAGCTGTTACACTTGAAAACCACAACGCAAATGGTCACATTTCATTAATTCAACCTGAAAGGGCAGCAGCTTTTGTTGCCAAGGTATTAGACATGAGTTTCATTTCTTTTTCTTGCATCTTTCTTTCCCCTTGGTTAAGGTGAGCAGAGCAGGAGCTCTGCTCTTCCTTGTCTGCCAACAGTTCAAGATCCATTACAGGCTCCTCTTCCAAACCCTTTAGGGCAGAATCAAGAAATGGGAAGGCAGCACAACTTTGCACTTAAGGTACCACACTAATTAAGGAACTACGACTGACATCACTGATAAACGAGGCAAGCGGCTTCATTTCTTTTAACCTTCTACTCTTAGCTCTCTCTTGTTCTCCAGGTGCTTGATTCCTCAAGCGCTGGGCCATGCTACACTAAACAGAAAGCAGAGCACACCATCTATTCTGAGGGCCAAGGAAAGGAGCCCACGGCCAGAGCGTGTCCACCATTTTCTTCCACAGTGGCAGTGCACACATTTATCAGGGGAAAGTTAACAGGCCATTGAAAGAAGGGTGGAGAGGGAGTGTGAATCCCTGGGTAGGGCTGGAAAGCAAAACCCTGGTGAGTCACCTGTAGACTGATGGAAGGAAAGATCGGTTGAGGCTATCAGAGAAAGGTGAGAAAAGCATGAGCAGGACAAGCCAGGCAGAGCAACCGGATACTCTGCTTAAGTTGATGCCAACTTGGTCTACGTTAATTGCAGACTGTCATTACTTTGCCTTACTTCCCACAGCACAATAAATATTCTCTTCTCAGAGCAACCCAACTATTCATTCATTTTTCCCAGTTCACATGGCAAGCCAGGACTTTGCCGACCTGAGACATAACGCAGCTTTACCCTGGTCCCAATATCTGGCTTATCACACTTGTGAGGAGGTAAAAGTTCTCAAGTTGTAACTTGAACACAGGAGGCAGATGAATTTTTGTTTCGTTAATAGCTTTGATGCTACTGCTTCCTACCTTCTGAATGGGTGCCTTTGCCACCCCCATATTATATGATCTACTTTCAGGTTGCAATTACAGAATTTATAGTATGTCTAATATCCACGTTGTATCTGGCATTTGAAATGTTCTATTACACTTGTATAAGCAACGTCTCCAATTTTGTCCCTACTTCTGTGCGAGAAACCAAGAAGGAAAGGTCAAATGGGAGTGATTATATCAACTGGTCAAATAACACCTATATTGGATTTACTGTTACAAGTAGGTAGTTCAACGACCAATCCATTGGCACACATTTTTGATCCAAGATCCGAGTCAGAAGAACAGTCAGCCAGATCCTTGGCTGATGTAATTGATTTCCAATAACCTCTTTTAAAACAGGCTGGCCCCTACCCTCAATTAATTTCCATGTTATTTGATGCTGAGGTGTCAAGATAAGCTTCTCTATTTCCCACAGCACTAAAGCTGAGAAAACCAGACAGAAATGCAGGAAATAAAAATGCTTTCACCACTTCCCTGAATGTTCCTTCCTGCAAACAACAGTGCTTTGTTGTAGTGCCAGGTAGTACCAGAACTGTGGTCCCTTGGTGGACACCCGCTGTACACTAACAAAAAAGACAGTTGCTTAAATTTCTGTTATTAAAATACTTCAAAACTTGGTTCTGAGGTTCCTTTCCCCTCATGCAACTGAAAAGGAGAGCTTGCTCCTCCCTACCTATCTAGGTAAGCTCTTTTCACTGTACCATCTGAGAAACTCAGAAGTCCTCCAACTGCTGTTTTTTAAAAAGCTGAAAGACCTACTCAGAGCAACCACCCGCGTGATCAATGAACATGTTTACTTGAACTCTCCTGGGTTTTGTGATACTCTCATCTACAGATTATTCCCCCAGCGATCGGTAGAATCTCATAGCCCAATGACTTTCAAAAATTAATAAGCCTCTTAACAGCATGGCCTGAATTTCTTCTGTACGTGTTTTGTTATGACCAATTTCACCCTCTCCTTGTGGTGCAGAGGGAGGAAGAGAAAGAGGCTGTGAAGTTGGGTAAGCTGAACACTGGAACATCATTTGAACATCACTGCTTGCTGGAGATCCACAATTCCACTCTGAGCAGTAGAGTCGTAACTCCAGAATATGTAAAGTTCTCAGGAAAAATACCTGAGCAACATCTTTGAAGAACACCTTCAAACACAACTGGGACAACCTTCAGAGCAGCTATCTAATACCATGCTCTGGTAAATGCTTAGTGAAGTAGCATATTCAAGTTTGACAAGCAGTGTTCTAGTCACAACGAGTTATGAGTGAAAACTAAAAACTGCTTTATAAGAAGAACGAAGGGTTTGAAATTAGCACTCTGCTTTGCAACAACTGTGGTAAGAGACCGGGCAAAAGAAAAACCCAGCCCTGACCCCACTGACAGACCCAGCCGTCCCTCCTCACCTTCACCAGATGAGCACTATTGCCCCCTTGCAGAACTCCTCCCTTTATCAGCAGTCCCTTGCTCTACTACACCCAGGGGGAAACAAGAAACTCTCCAAATGTTTGAAAGCAACGCAAAAAGATCCCGGGATTCTGTTATTCCCCTCGTGCCGAGGTGGGTGTAGCTGAGAGGGGAAGCAAAGCTTCTGGCCACCACGTGTAGCCCCTTGCTAAAGCTACACATACATTAGTCACCAAAAGCCCAAGTTAGTTACTTGGCGTGTTTAATTGCTTAAATGAAACTAGTGTATATTTATTTAATACAGCTAACTGGTCGCATAAACAAGGTTATCATTTGCCTTCTCTATGTACAGATGAATTTCTATTCGCTATGAGTACTGGCACGGAATAAAACAATGTTCTAAGGGCAGGAAACTCAGCCTTTTCTTTTCTCCTGCTCTGCTGAAGCATGAAGATCTAGATCTAGGGTGTGTACAGAGCTTACTACTGACTACGAAGATGTAACTTCATTAAACATCCTGGATATTTTGACAGAGAACATGCTTTATGCTATAACAGGCCAACATGTTGACCTGAGTACCCCAAGCTTGCCCCTGTAAGGTACCACTGATTTCAGTCCAAAAATCAAATCCAGGTAACACTTAATAAAGGAACTCTTTTTTATTTTATAATAGTAAATGAGTGAGGATCTAATATATTTAGTTCTAAAAGGAAGTGGAAATCAGGGCTGAACTGAAAGAAATTAAAAAAAAAATTACACCTTTCATTTCCATACCATCTGAACAGAATATTGTATTTTACTCTCTTCTTCTTTTATGGAAATATTTTTAAATTTATAAATTGTGGGGCAGGATTTTGACAGGAACCCAAGGGAATTAGGCAGCCAGCTGTGAAGACATTTTCCAATTAGGACACCTTCCTGACTTGGTCTCCTTCCTCTGCTTTGGCAAAAATGCCAAACATCAGTAGAGGCTGTTGAACTGATTCTCACCAGACATGCAGAACATAAAACTGTCCCATATTACACACACACAAAACCTTTCTGCATCTCTACACATCCTAGTATACATGGTTTTTTTCTGCTCCTTCTCCTGGGGCTTCCCCACCACAATTATATCTCCCAGGCGTCTCTTGCTGAACCCCTCACTGAGCAGCAGCTCTCATTCCATTTCTTACAATGAAGACTTTGGGATCCATCAGCTACCTTCACCCTGGTAAACTGGCAGGAGGCTGAAGATGAACCAAGGGCAAATCTTGGGTATACCAAGTGCCGGACTGTTTTGGTTTTGCCAACCTTGCAGTTTTAAAAGACTGGTTTCACTAATTTTGAACATTTTCGTCCACCTTTTACTACGTTAAAATAAGGTCTACCTGGGAAAGAGACAAATCTGCCCAGAGCAAGTCATCCTACCCATCCCTGATGCCAAAGAAGGATAAAGTGGCAAAGTATCAATGCTTGCTGTGTTAACTGAAGTATATATTTGCCCCAGCTTTTTAAACATTTACTGGCAAGCCTTATAGGCCTGGTTCTTTGCCTGTCTCTACTCTGCAGTCCTCACAGCTCCGTGGATGTGAACGGGCTTACACAGGAATGATGCCGCAAAAATGGGATCGTGGCCGGAGGCCATAATCAGTTTAACTTTTATTCCTTCTACAAAGCTGGCCTAAGAACTCACAAGTGTCTGAAATGAATTTTGTATTGTCTATCAGAAGGTAAAATCAGATTATGCAGAGAATTCAGAATTCGATTTCAAGGTTTAAGCCCATCTTTAATAAATGGGCTACAGTCTAGGTGATGCTGACTTAATGTTCCTCAGATAGGTGCCTGATGCTTGCCAGTGCCACGCTGCAGGGCTTCCACGGCACACGCTTGGTGGGACCCCATTATACTTCAGGGCCCTTCAAGCTTATTACTTTGTTCTTTTTTGCAAGATTAGTCGTCCCAAGAGGCTGGAGTAAATTCCTAGAGCTGGAGCCCCTCATATGAAACACTCTGCACCTCTTTGGGTTTCAGAAACCAGGGGATTGGGGGTGCCGAGGAGCTGCCTGGCATCGGCAAGAGCATTGAAGAACTTGCGTGCCATCTACATAACTGTAAAGCTACACCAAAAAGAAATTGTTCCAGGACCTGTTATTTGTGGAAGAGGAGCCGTGTTTTATTTGCAACCATGTTACGCTTCTTTATTAGCCTGAACCTTAACAAAATACACGTACGTAGATGCGTATACTCCTCCCAAAACGCAAATACCATTGGCCAGTCTCTGAGGAAGGAAGAGCATCCTCTGTTTACCTGTTCATTCGCTAAAATCCCCCAAACTCCACCTTTCTAGACTCTCTGAATCAACCCGGGACTGAAGCCAAAGCCACCTGCTATATAAGCCTGACAGAGCGCAGATGAGCTACTCCTCCTGACCAACTTCAGACCCGACATCCTTGTGCCAGGCTCCACTCAGGATGGGGCTTGGCAGGGGGATGTGGGTCCCTGAATGGGCTTTCCTGTTCGCACTTTGCTGTATCCATCACATAGGTAAGAAGCTCTCTTTTTTTTTACTGGGAACAGAAACAAAATCCTCTGTTTAGCTCTAGTAATAGATTTTAAACAACCACGCTCATTTTATTGTTTTACTTCACAGATGGTTGCATTTAAAACAAGATGTATTTTCTTCAATTTTCATTAAATATTTAATGTCTAACTGATTTATTATTGCCTCAAACCTCTGCATATAACTACATTTGGAAGGTAGTCTGGAAGATCAAACCAAAACAGTTATTCATGCCTTAAAATGTCCTGTTTTCAGTATCGCTTACGCTTCACAAAAGCGTTTTATTCCTGTGGCGTTTTGTATTAGGATGGATTATGAATGCTGTGGGTTTTCTGAAAGATAAAACACTGCATTTTCCAGTTGCTAGATGAGACCACTGGTCAATCTTTTCCAGTATCTTCTCACCTACCAGCAGCTAATACCAGCTTCCTCAAGATTTCTTGCAACCTGTTTTGCAAGACACTAGAAGGGAACATTCACGTGGCAATGATTTTTAGTAACTAACTGTGCATTGGTAATACCCTACGTAAATATTTCTATAAGTTACTGATATTGAGTGTGAGCAGGGCTGAGAGATTTCTCTGACCCACGCAATCCATCGTTGTGTATGAGGTGGGTTTGGTTTTTTTTCCTGTCAATATTATATTCATCAGGGCTGGTCTTGACAGTGTTTATTAATATGAGTAGCCCTGTAAGTCAATGGGACGACCCAAATAAAAGTTCCTTGCATGAGTACAGGCTTGCTAAGTCAGACTCGTTCACGTACAGTAGCTCCTGCTCCGTCAGATAACATTTTTAAACCTGCAGGTTGCCTATGTAAATTTATCTTGCGTATCGTTTTCAAAACGTTGACAAGTGCAAATATAATTTTAGGCTACTTTATAGTTTGTGAAATAAACACTAAAATGCTGGCAGGTTGATTTACGCCCAGAATCCAACAGCCAGTATATAAACTTACATCATCGAGTTACACAACATTGGTCAAAAGCATCTTCAGCCACTCATTGGGCAAGGAAGTCATTTGTAGTGTGCAACGCTAAGTCATCAGCTGCTCTGAAAAGTGAGTAGTGGTTAGACAGCATCCAGCAAACTCCTCTTTATCCCACTCGCACTCTGTGGAAAACATTTTCAGATGTCTTGAGCAAATAAAGAATATTGGCCCAATCCCACCACCTTGTCCACAAACATTCTGTGCCTGACTTTATATCTGGGGGGTCAAATCCCCACTTTTATAAATTGCTTGTAATAATTGCGTATGTGGATTGGCAGCTGGATATAGACTTAGCAAGGTGCACCCAAAAACGGTCTTAATAATTAGATCAGTCCCCAGATTATCAAATATTAAATTATCCTGACTATTCTTACAACCATAATGGTCGGGAACGTAGCGTTGCGAAATTGCCAAATAAACCAAATGCAGCTAGAATTTCCTCGGGAATTACGTATTTGCTGAGTAAACAAAAGCCCCTGCTGTTTCCTTGAGAAAAATTAACAGACTAAAATACACGTATATACCATTTTGTTCTGCTACAAAGGTTCTCATGCTAGAATAAACATTCTATGAGGCTCTGCCTCCTGAGATTCCTATAGATGTGTTGACCAAGAGCAAATTCTGGCCTATTATCGTCTTGCAGCAGCATTTGTCTCACCCGCTCGGTATCAGTTTGTCTCATCTGATACTGATCAATCATAATGATACGCACGCATTTAACTAATGACATTATCTGAAAGACTAACAGGAAACAGAAAATGGTTAAACTCTGTCCTAAGGTATTTCTTTGTACATCCCTTGTGGTCACGCATAAAGTTAAACGAGAAAAGAATTCAAAGCTTTGTCTGAAGGAAACTGCAGCAACTTTGAGATACAGTGAGGCTGCCCAGAACCTTCTCCTCCAGAGCCAGCAGTCTCCTGGGGACCTCTCTGGGAGCTGGGGTTTGAATCCCTTCAGACTTCATCCCTGGGATCAAGCATTCAACCAGCTTACAGAGTGGGCACAACCAGAAGTTACATCAGAAAAATAATTTTTAAAAAGGTGCTCCTGATCCAGTTGTTTTTAAGGCAAAGTCAGCTGTCCAGCTTTGATGGAGGCATCTGGGCTGAGGTTCTTAAGCAGAAGAAATGCTCATCAAGGAATGTACGCACCAGTGTGGACCGGGGTTTATGGCACACCCTTGACTTCAGCATTTCCCCCTCTTCCACCAACATGGGTCCCTGTTCAGAGAGATGGGTGAGATGGATCCAGTTCCGAGTCAGTGAACTCTTCCCACTTATTGTATAAGGAAACAGGGGGCTTAATTTAGGACTAAATTACACAGAAGGTTCCTTTGTGACTGAGGAACTCTCTAGACACCTAGACTGCTGATTCACATAATCCTGATCAGGATTAGTCATTTCATCACCTAAATCCTTTGAGAATTTAGACTTGACATATTATAGGTACATGTCAGTGAACACGTTCCAAGCACGGTTGTCACACACTGACATGACTCAGACCTTCATAAAATAAAGTTGTAGCCATTATTCTTCTACAGAAAATGCCTAACATATTTACAAGAGCTTAGAGCACCAACCCAGGAGCTCAAGGTCAGTCTTCTCCTAGGCATGAAAGCACTCAGGACAACATTTGTCATCTCTCAAAAGTCTCTGCCAATACCTCCTCTGGTATGGGATTGCAGGGCCATGCACAAAAAGGAACTGAAAACTTTGGAGTCATAATAGAAGGAGAACTCAACTGGAAGATGGTTCATATAGTTGATCCTGTAACCATGTAACTGGAGGTACAAAGACAATCCTTGAAGCAAGGCACAAGAATAAGACAGTTTGATGTAGCTGAGTGCCCTAATCATCTGGTCACGTGCTTATGGCCTATTTTTTCCTCCTTTGCCACTCTCCTACTGTTTTCGACACCATGTCTCAGCTTCAGGTCGGGTAGCAAAAACCCTTGGTCAAGGAGATTTACAGTATGATGCTTAAGGTTTTCTGCAGAGATGTGAGTTCAAACCATGCCAGGGTGAGAGAGGGGTTGAACAGGAAACCTGGTTCTTCTGGTTACTTCTCCTGTGTTACTGCTCAGGCTATGGACCCTTGTATTATCACTCAGAGGTACCTTCTTGCATCCAGCTGTAAAGCAAAGCTACATCCCTGATTGAGGCATTTGATTTAGAATCATAGAACCATTTAGGCTGGAAAAGACCTTTATGTTCATCAGGTTCAACTGTTAACCCAGCACTGCCAAGTCCATCACTAAACAATGTCCCTCAGCAACACATCCACACAGCTGTGAAACCCCTCCAGGGATGGGGACTCCACCACTGCCCTGGGCAGCCTGGGCCAGTGCCTGATAACCCCTTCAGTAAAGACATTCTTCCAAATATCCAACCTAAATTTCCCCTGGCACAACTTGAGGCCATTTCCTCTTGTCCAATCACTTGTTCCTTGGTTGAAAGGACCAACCCCACCTGGCTCCAACGCAAGGAGTTGTCAGGAGCAAGAAGGTCTCCTCTGAGCCTCCTTTTCTCCAGGCTCAACACCCCCAGGTCCCTCAGCTGCTCCTCACCACACTTGTGCTCTAGACCCTTCCCCAGCTTTGTTGCCCTTCTTTGCTCAAGAAGAAAAGTCCCTGTGCTCAGGCCCAAAGAAACTGGCATATAAGTATCTGCAACCATTATTGGCTCAAGCCCCAAGTCCCTTGTTACTTTTAACCCGTTCTGTGCCTTCTCTTACTATTACCACGCTCCTACACAGCCATTTTAGTAAATGACTTCCTTACATTTAGTGACTTCTTCCCGTATCTCTTTCACATACACATGATATTTAGTGCTGCAGTGAAATAAGGGCTGCGATGCAGCCATCGGAATCCCTTAGTGGTGAGTTTTAAGGGAAACAAAGCAAGCAGAAACACATGAAATGTTATTTGGATTTAAACTCTGTAATAGGAAATCTCTTTCTATCATTACTTTTCAACTTTCTGGGGGACATGTTTTGGGTTGTTTTTTTTTTCCTGCTGTGAGAAAAGACTCTCCCCTTTGTCTTACAGAGATGTGTCTGTGTCCTTTGATCCTACCCAAATGCTTTGCTTTAAACATTCAGATAAAAGGACACTGAACTTCACGTGTTTCTTATGCTTTCTTCACAGGAGCCCAAACTGAAATCCAGCAGGCAACAGGAAACAAATACAATGAGGATGTTCAGCAGAAACAAAACTGTATGTTTCATTTAAGCTGTGTACTTGTATTTATTTGCTACATCTCCACAAAGTAAAAACACCTAAAAAGCCTCCTTAGCATATTGCTGGTAATGGCAAATAAAGATAAATGTGTATTCACAAGCCTCTCTGTATAAGAGCAGTAGTACCTTTATTAGAGGCCATTTACTGAACACACACACTGTGGTTATATTTGTGTAATAATAAGTAACTAAGCTGTGTGATTATAGGGGCTGTGTGCATATGAGCATACATATCAGTATGTATCTATAAATCCAATATATATATAAATCCAATATATATAAATATATCTATTTTGTTCATGTTTATATATATATTTTATATATATAAAAATATATATATATAAAATCCAAGTGGAATACACATGCAGGATGTTTAACTCCTTATAAACAAGGAAATGAGCCCACTCTGGCAAGCTGTAAAGTCAGCAGCTGATGCTGGGGAAATTAAGCTGTCAACCCAACTTCAGTGATTTTTACCGTGGAATGATTTGTGATCCTCCTGTACAATGGATTTGTGGTCAGCTCCCAAGGTTTCCTGCCCCTTAGCAGAAAAATATTAAGCAGAGAGCAAAGGGGATCATTAAAGTGTTTATTCCCTCCTTAGAAAGAGGGGGTGCAAAGAACGGGCAGCTAATCTGGTACAGCTTAACCCTTGGTGTTGTTCAGAGTGCCTGAGCACTCCCGCAGCCCCAGCTGTGACTTTCTGCCTCTCCCAACAGAATCACAGAATTTATATGGTTGGAAAGGACCTCCAGGGTCATCAAGTCCAACCTTCTCCTAGCATCACTCTAACCGCTACACCACTACACCAAATCCTCTCTAACCACTACACCATATACGACACAGACCTTCATAAAAGACTCAGAATTAACAGGTACAAAGTGCAGCTCACCACGGTTGAAAGCAATTTCCTACCATCCCGATTTGGAATTTTAGGACGCGCTTTTAGCCTGATCCACGGCCTGCGTGAAACAAAACAGGCTTCACAGCATTTTGTTGGAGCTGGCGTATTAACTTCCTAGTCCTTCCTAGGTCAGCTCTAGGTACAAGTTGTGGTATTGTTACACCAGTTTTTGTTTTCTTCCTTCCTTGGCTCTAGCTTCTGCCACAGTTTCATCGAAGGTGAACATCATCCCGCCAATGCTGACAAACCCAATAATAACACGTAAGTGAAGGAAAGGAGATGTGCTCAGTAAGTTTTCAGGTTTAGGGGATGTGGACAGAGAAATCTAGTACAAATAGGGAAGGTCACTGGTGAAGGAAGCCATGGAGTATTAAGAGGAGAAAGAGGGTGGTTAAGAACCATAATATTGAACTGTTATCGCAGCTGAAATGTGGACAACTAATAAAGCTCTAGCTAGCACAACCATAACCATTCATAAGGTCAGTAACAGATAGGAGGGAAGAATGAATATGCAGTTTTATAAAGGATAGATGGACAGAAACTAACAAGTGGAGGCAGGGAGGAGAAAACCATTCAGGGACAAAATGAAGCCTTGGACAAGTTGACTTTCACCATGTTAAGGCTGGGAATTTGAAGACTTTTTTTTACAGCTATTTTTAATCCACAGCTTCCAACCCCGCTCACAATGACCGTGTGTGCAGCACATGGGGCAACTTCCACTTCAAGACATTTGATGGAGACATATTCTCCTTCCCTGGGCTCTGTAATTACATCTTTGCATCCCACTGCAACGCTCCCTACGAGGATTTCAACATCCAGATTCGGCGCACAATGGTGGACAATGCTCCAACCATCAACCGTATCACCATGAAACTGGAAGGCGTAGCTATTGAACTAAGAAAGGATGTTGTCACCATCAATAGCGACAGGTAAGTTTATCCATAACGCCAGCCTGCTAACCACAGACTTTTTCCAAACTTGCCAAGTGTGTTTGGGGGGGGGTGGGTGGAATTATGCGTTCTTCAGTAAATCTGACAAATTTCACCAATGTAAATAATAAGTTGCTATTAAACCCTTTCATAGTGAATCAATCCTTCCCTTCAAAATTACCTCAGAAATAAAATCTGGTTGAAAAACCCTGGGAGCCTGGACCCAAATTCAGATCCGTATTTGCTGACGCTGGACCATCTTACCTTTTAAGAGCTTTTCTTTCCACAGCGTTATTTTAGAATCCCTACAGATGCTGGATACCACAAACCATTTCCCCCCCCCTCTGTATCAAACATCTGCATTAGAAAATACCAAGCATTCTTTCTGCCTTTTCCCAGAGTTCAACTGCCATACAGCCAATCTGGAATTACGATAGAGGAAAGCAGCATTTACGTGAAAGTTGCCACCAAAATGGGCATTACTTTAATGTGGAATGGAGCTGACAGCATCCTGGTAAGAACTGCTCCTGGACCCGTCTACACCTTCAGAGGCCAGGGCTAATCTTTGATTACATTCACATTTAATAGATAGCAGACATCTGCTTCAAAAAGGGTGAAAAAAATCACTTTCATTAAAACCTTAACATATCAGCATTGTTACAGGGCTTCCTTAACCCTTCAAATACACTTTTCTAGCAGAATTTCACTCTCTTAGGACTTCATTTTTGCTGGGGATTTAATTCTACTGAACCAGGAGAAAGAAGGAGGCTGAGAGCAGTACAAGATATTACAGTGAAAACTTAAGTCTGCATCAATAGCTTGGACTCTGTGCTGGAAATCAAGTCCCAGCCAACCCTTCATTCTGTCCCCCAGGTTTGGATTAGACTGCTAAATAAAATCACACGGCTCTGATGAAAAATAGTTAGAGGTGCAGGTGCTTTTAGTGGTCTTGAACTTGAATCATATTTTAGAATGGTGATGCGAACTTCTGTCCATTTGCTGTCCATCATTTTAGCTGGAATTGAATGAGAAATACGCCAATCAGACCTGTGGACTTTGCGGGGACTTCAACGGCCTTCCAGTTTACAATGAACTCTATTCAAACAGTAAGTTGGTTTTTTTTTAATTTGTTTGTTTTTAATAATAAAAATTGGTTTCTGGAGCCTCCAACATGCTCTTTTTGTATTCTTTTAACACTAACATCATCAGCATTCCTCTTTCCTATCCTGTTAAATGATTTACCCAGATAATATGATACAACCTCGGCTGAAAAATAAGTAGTACAGAGAACAGATAATGTGATTTAATACTTAAAAGTCACCAGGAAAGGAAGTCATGGAATATATATACACTACTATTACATATACTATACTATACATATACGCCACTATTATATATACACACACTACTATAAACATACTACTGGTGCTAACAACCGGTGGTGCATTTCTTGTATGCTATAGTGTTATTTACCTAAGAGCTAGTGTTATTTACCTAAGAGCTAACCCCATAAAAATGATCCAGACTTTCACTAGCAACATATTCAATGAAATAAAAGGTAATTATATTGTCTAGCCACTAAACTTATTGTTTCAGTTCTATGTTAAAATTAGTACATCCACATTCACCTGCTGAACTGCATGATCTTTGTAAGATCTTATTTTCACCATTCTATCTATTCCCAGCTTAAGCTTTTTCCTAAGCTCACAGTGGTCACCTCTGTCCACATCCCAGTTCAGATTCTTTTCTCTCTTCCCTACAATCTGAATACTCAACACAATCTGAAAACTTTGTTATTTTCCTGGTGTCTATACTTAGCCCGTATCTGGGGCAGATCCTCTATCGCCCAGTGACCCCTCGCCAGCAGAGGAGGGAATCAGGAAAAGGAGAGGAGACCCAGGGGTTGAAACAAAAGCAGATTTCATGAAAGAGCCAAACTAATATCCACACTAACATAAAGCATTCAAAGTTATCCTTACCCCAGCAAACGCTTGGTGGTCACAGTAAACAGGAAAACATCCACAGGAGGGGGATGGTGAGTGAGCCCCTCCAGAGACAGCAACTCTTAAGAGAAGAAAGAGAAAGAACCCCCGTCTTCACCAAACTACCCCTTTTATACTGAGCATGATGTTTATGGGATGGGATCCACCTGGGGCCAACTCAGTTCAGCTGTGCTGGCTGACTCCAAACAGCTAACTGCCTGCAGACCACAGCTGACTGGGATTCTGTCCCACCCAAACCAGGACACCTTGTAAAAAAAATCTTAATTTACCCCTAGAGGTAATAGGCTCAGAACTGTTTTCTAATGTTTTCTTCTTCTGGGGTGCTGTGCAAGGTCAGTTGGCACAATGATGTACTGCTTCCCTTGGAAGAGGTGATGACCCAGTGCAGAGGCTGAAGGGAACTAGCCTTGGCCTTGGCCAGTCTTGAGCAGAATGCTTGAGAGGAGAAAAAGAAAGCAGACAGTTGCATTGAACGAAAACCCCCCAACCTTCACTGTTGAACTCTGTTTGTGCAGATGTTAAGATGACAGCCTTGCAGTTTGGGAACATGCAGAAAATGGATGGGCCCACGGAACACTGTGAAGACTCCGCGCCCACCCTGCCAGATAACTGCACCGATAATACGGTAAGGATCTTTTGACTATTCTTTTATATTTCTTTCAGTTTTATCTGTGTCCTTCTACAGCTTCAGATGGGTCAACAGGAAAAGCCCTTAGGCGACAGCAACTGAGAAAAGAGATATAATAGCCTATTAAAAAATAATTATACCAAAAAATTGCTTCTTTCTACTTTTTGGAAGTGGTTTAATTTGTTTTTCTTCCCCCAAGGATGACATATGCCAGAAAACACTGACCAGCTCTGCATTTGCAGAGTGTAATGACCTCGTTAATGTTAGAGAGTACATCACGACTTGCCAAGACGACTTGTGCCGCTCTCAAGAGTCTGAAAACGCCTCGTGCATCTGCGACACCTTGGCTGAATACTCCCGGCAGTGCGCTCACGCTGGTGGGCATCCTCTGAACTGGAGAACCTCAAAGCTGTGCCGTAAGTATCCCTGGAGACAGCCTTACCTCGTGCTCCGTAACCAACAAAGCTCCCAAATGATGCTGAGGGTGCATAAAGAAATGAGAGGCCCTTCGAGATTGTCTTCTCCAGGGGGTTCTGATGGACAAGTTCCACCATGAAGGCTTCAGTAAAAGAGCTGAAGGCTTTAATGCAAACAGGATTAAACACTACCAAACACTTACGTGGATGCTGTAATTGAGAGCCAAAGTGTTATTTAATTAACCTGGACAGTAAAGGAAGCAGATAAAGAAGGAGAAAGAATGAGGTGTATTTGCTTGTATTCCTGCTTCTCTCCTTTTCTCATGGTGGCTACAGCATTTTTTATTCTCAATTATGAACTGCGTCTTCACAGGTGTTTGCCTGGCTAAGCACTTTTTAATCTCCTCTTGCTCGGCAGTGAGGAGCCTGCACCCCTGTGATCTCCACAGAGATCTGCACCGAGTTAAACCCAACAGCAGATTATGGGGTGTAGCTGCTGATACTGTTATCAGCATGTGCTCCAAAACAAAAGCCCATGAGGTACTATTTGCCCTTCCAATGGTGTCTGAAAAATGCAAATATATTACAGCCTTGGGAATTTAAGGCCCACATTTCACTAGCGATAGAGGTGCTCATGAGAAAGGTGCCTTCGGGAGAAACACGGGCCTCGCTGACTCTGTGAGGTCGTTACCTTCCTGGCCCCAGAAACCCGGCCACTGAGGCCGTTCAGCACCACAGTCACACAAAGCACATCTCGGCTGTAAAATACGGGTCTAGGTGACTAAATCTGCCCATTTTGAGAGCTGGCGGTCGATCTGCAGTTCAGTGTGCTGTGACACTTAGCTGAAAAACTTAAATGAAAATAAATATTTTCATTCGGAGCGAGCTAGAAATACTGACCGAAAAACAATCTCTCCTTTAAAATTCCAGCCAAGAAGTGTCCCTACAACATGCAGTACCAGGAGTGCAGCTCTCCCTGTGCTGACACGTGCAGCAACCCGGAACGGTCTCAGTTTTGTGAAGAGCACTGCGTGGATGGCTGTTTCTGCCCCCCAGGTAAGTCCTCACGTAGTCCCACCTCTGGTCTCAAAGAACAACAGCTTACCTCCAGGACTTGGGCGCCTGCCATGGGGTTTAAGCCTCCTATATTCGCATTTTTCGAAGCTACAAGTGACAAGCGCTTGTCACGTCTCAGCTGAGGAAAGGGAGGTGAATTTGTTGTCAATACACATGCAATACTCGGAAAGCAGAACGAGCAGACCAAGACCAGTCCCCCCAGCAGCCAGCTGTGCTGTAGCAAGTCCCTCTTTCAAAGCAGTTGGCATTTCAGAACACGAGGGTTGAATCCTTCACCGCTGCCCTGAGCCTGGGGACGTCCAGGCACCACGGCTGCAGATCTGCCTCGAGGGCGAGGTTTAGGACTTGCTAACAACCAAAAGCTGTCTCTAGGAGATGCCTTTTTAATTGACTAAGGTTCTGTCTTGTCTTTTTTTTCCAAATCTAGGGACTGTGTTCGATGACATCAACAATTCTGGCTGCGTTCCCCGTGAGCAGTGCTCCTGTGTTTACAAAGGCAACACCTACGCTACAGGAACTTCTTTTTCAGAGCAGTGCCAATCCTGGTAATCTTTGTCACTTTTCTAACTTACTGTTTCCTCTCCTAGATTTAATGAGTTTAATGGCTTATTATATGCAATTGCATCACCGGTAACTGATCTGTCTACTTAACTGGCCGCTACAGTTCCAAAACATCCCTGAAGAACATTCTTTGTTTTATTTAGCAGCAGCCTTAACTAGCTTTGCACCCTAACTCAGGGAGATCAAAGCGAGGATTTACAATGTTTAGATTTCTCATCAGGCAATTAAAATGCTTCCTCTCTGTTTATTTTGTTCAAACATTTGGACTTCTCTAAGGGTAATGGAGTTACGGTCATTTCTGTATTTGCAAATATTTACTTTCCTTGGAGAAAGCAAAGGATGGCACAATACAAGCCTGATTTCACAACTATGAATCCTGTACCTGCGCACTACCACCGCCCCTTAGAAAACAGGTATGCTCTGCATCAGGAGCAGACGTCGCTGTTACTTTCTGCTACGTCTGTATAATGAAAGAGAAGAGATTTTTATTTGTCACCGTGCCTTACATTAGCTGCAAAACCCAAGCAATTACAATCTGTCGCTGGAGAGTTCACCTGTCCAAAGGAGGAAAACAATTAACTAAGCGAAGGGAATGCACGCCAGAGTCATTCCTGTTAATCCTGCATGTTCACAGTGGCTTGGGAAGTCCGAAACCTAAACCTACCGTGTGTCAAACCACAGCTGGGAGGGGAAAACAGCGGCAAAACACCTGAATCTGGCATCCCTGCAATTCCTCCCGCCCGGGGCCGCCGTGACGGAGTCCAGCCAACTTTGTTCTCTCTCTTCCAGTGCCTGTAACGGAGGCCAGTGGGATTGCCAGGACATGTCATGCCCAGGAACGTGTTCAGTAGAGGGAGGTTCGCACATCTCCACATACGATAGAAAAAATTACGATCACCACGGAGACTGCACTTATGTCCTTTCTAAGGTGGGAGTCAGAAAGCCTCATACATTTATATATATATATATATGAAAAGAAAGCCTTATACATTTATATATGTATATATATAGGAAAATAAAGCCTTATACACTTGTATGTATACACATATATATAGGAAAAGAAAGCCTTATACATGTGTATATATATACAGGAAAAGAAAGCCTCATATATTATATGTATATATATAGGGAAAAAAAGCCTTACACATTTATATGTATATATACAGGAAAAGAAAGCCTTATACATGTGTACATATATATATATATAGGAAAAGAAAGCACTATACATTCATATGTGTGTATATATATAGGAAAAGAAAGCCTTATACATTCATATGTGTATATATATATAGGAAAAGAAAGCCTTATACATTTATATGTGTGTGTATATATATATATAGGAAAAGAAAGCCTTATACATTTATGTGTGTGTATATATATATATGGGAAAAGAAAGCCTTATACGTGTGTATATATATACATATATATAGGAAAAGAAAGCCTTATACATTTATAGGAAGAAGGGGTGCTCTCAAACAACACTTTTGAAACCCAGCTCTTTTGACATATGATGTTCAACTGCCTCTCACTCAGCCAGATGTCCCACGTGCTGCCATTCACGGGGCACCTGTCAGTTAAACCATCAGGAGGTCACGCAGCAGCATATGGCGTTTACCGGGGAATTTCCAGCTCTGTGATGTAGTGGTTGCTGAAGAGCATTGCTTTCTTGGAGGACTTGCTTCGTCTATGCTCTTCAGCGTGATTAATCACAGCTTTCTCAGTGAGCTGCGTGATTTTTGCGTGGTACTGTATTAGATGGTATCGGGCCAAATGGTACAAGTCTGAAAAATTACAGTTCTGAATGAGAAATATTTGAATTGGTAAGACTAATGTTTTCATTTCATTTCTGGGAAGTTCAAATGCAGGAAATCAGTTTGAGCCAACGGATAAATTTCAATTAGATTTTGAATGTTTTAAACCATAACTAACTGTTTGGGTTTTTTTTTTTACAGCACTGCACAGAGGAAACCTTCACCATCCTGGTAGAGCTGCGTAAATGTGGCGTAACAGACACTGAGACGTGCTTAAAGACAGTGACCCTCAGCATGAATAAAGGACAAACTGTAAGAATGCAAAATAAGCACGGGAAAAGGCTGCTAAAAACAGGGGGAACAAAGAAGCTGGGCCTTAGTCAGTCAGGGAGCTGCGTTTCTCATACTGACATACAATACATACAATACATACAACAAGCACATACAATAAGTAGGTGTTATTTTCAATCCAGTGAAAAGAAATTGATTTTGTTCTGAAATCAGATCAGCCATAAATTTGGCACTGTGGAAGTCCATTAAGAAAAACATTGTACTCACAAAGCAGAAAAAAGCTATTTTCTCTGCCAATTAGATGGAAAGAACATGAGCTTTTAGGTTAGAAACTTCAAGTCCAACAGTAAGGGATGTAATTCGTCACAAAGACGCGTTCAAAGAAACCAAGATGATGCAATTCCCTGAGGAGCCGAGAAGAGAATTCTTTTATGGCAGGGAAAATTAGTGAAGTGTACAAAGTGGAAAGAGGGAGGAGGTGAAATCACAAAAATCTACCCTTATTATTTAATATCTTTAAATTAGTATCACTGGAGTCATCACCGTTACAACTATCCTTCACACAGTTGCCTCTTGTTCCTCTTCCTCCCCAGCTCATCGAGGTCAGATCTGACGGTGGGGTGTTTGTGAACTCGATCTACACCCAGCTGCCCATCTCAGCAGGTCTGTTTTTCTCTAACAGTCCATGAGCAATAATCCCAGAACTTCAACTCCACACCTGCTTGTCTTCTTAAACTACGGAAGATAAAAGGCCTCTGATTTGTTTAGAACCTGCGTGTTCACACCTCGGGTCTCTTTGGGATCTTTCTCGAGTGCTTTTGAGTTAAGTGGGAAGTTTGGTGTCGTAAAAGAAATGGGAGACACCACAACCATAGGCAAGAGTTCAAACAGAAGCAAACAGCATTTACACTCTCCTCATTTGATCACTATAAGATTTATTCCCTTCTTGCTGCCCAAAACTGAACACAGAAGACATCTGTTTACCTCTTCCACCTCTTCCTATTTCTTTTTTTTTTAACTTACCACCCCTGTGTTCACAGTTCCTCAGGCAAAAGTTTGATTTTTGCTCTGTCTCAATAACTAATGATTCTATGCAGTATTTCTGACCTCCAGATCTGCTTATTTTCCCTCTCCAGCAGAGTGAGAGCTCCAAGATATGCTCTACAATCTTCGGGAAAAAAAAAAAATTAGAAATATTCTTTTTAAAGCTCAGTGCCATACAGTTTTTCCTTCTTATTCCCTTGGAAGGAGTAACCTCCAACTGCTTAATATTGAGACAGCAAATGAAGTTAACAACTTGGCAGCCACAAGCAAATTCTGAACTGTAAATGTTGATCTATATT
This sequence comes from Eurystomus gularis, assembly GCA_013400335.1. NCBI lineage: Eukaryota > Metazoa > Chordata > Aves > Coraciiformes > Coraciidae > Eurystomus > Eurystomus gularis. The sequence goes on along the minus strand of VZZY01010764.1, from coordinate 12,234 downwards.
TCTGATTCCTTGTCGAAATGATTGGCTTCATTTTACCTCGGAATCTGCAATGATTGTGACAGGAATTCAGGAAGAACACTGTAACGATGCCCTGGTTCCAGCACTTGGCCTCATTCAGAAAGTGATCATTCTGTTTTTCATCTGTAGCTAATGTCACCGTGTTCCGACCTTCCACATTCTTCATCATCATGCAGACATCCTTTGGCGTCCACCTGGAGATCCAAATCACGCCCATCATGCAAGCGTTTGTGCGGCTGGATCCTGTTTTCAAAGGCCAGACCTGTGGTAAGTGAATGAGCTGCAAGAACATCTTGCTTGAGGTCTTTTGTCTAGCGTGAGCAGCATAAACGCTCCACTGCTTTTCAACAGGTCTCTGTGGAAATTTCAATAATATCCAAACGGATGACTTCAAGGCTATAAGCGGAGTAGTTGAAGGAACTGCAACGGCATTTGCGAACACATGGAAAACTCAGGCTTCGTGCCCCAATATCCAGCGCATCTTTGAGAACCCCTGCGCGCTCAGCATTGATAACGGTGCGTCAGTCTTATTTTCTAGGTACTTCTCGCTCATCCCTGAGGAAAACACAAAGCAGAGATAAGAGAATAAAGACATATATAACATTCATCTGAAGCAGAAGCAAATATTCCAGATGAAAGCACTAGGGATGAGTAACAAAGTCAAGGAAGAGTCATAGAAACAATGTGGAAGGCATGGTTTGGTCACTGAAAACAGAGAGGAGGTCTAAGCAGACAGCTTGGTGTCAGAGGAGTGGATTGCAGAGTATCACTGGAAATCTTTTACATATCCCCTTCAGCAAGTCCTCTTCTTTGGTTTTAGGAACCTTAGCCCACAAGCTGAGTGAAAAAAAAACAACCCAAAAGACAGGAGGAGGAGAGGTTTGATGTCATTGCAGAACGGGCTTCACAGGCCAGGGCAGTGTGGTTCTGTGATAAGGAAATAAAGAGTAACGTGCATTTGTGGTGTTTGTTCTCGTCACAGAACAATATGCTCAGCATTGGTGTGGACTGCTCACTGACCACCAAGGCCCTTTTGCCGACTGCCACCACGCAGTGAACCCCTCCGTTCACCACACGGTACCTTCTTAGACTGTTTTTCCCCTTAGAAACAACAGAAACGGGATCGTTACAACAAGCTCCTGGAAAAGGGCTGCTCCAGGCACATCGCTTGCCTGTATTTTCATTTCCACACTGCTGCACTTCCTTCTTTCACCCTGTGTTTCCGTTTGTGTTGTAACGTTGCCTTATATCAATTGCCAGTCCTGGCCTCAAGGTCCTGACTTGCTTGCAAATGAAACGGCAGCGGTTTACTCCTGGGTGGACAGACACGTATAGTAGGGAGTGTGTGTAAAGTCACCTGAAATGCTTGTTTGAATATCCATGAATTGTTGTCTCATCAGCCTCGTATCTCATTAATAACTACGTGGCACAGAAAGCCCATTAGCTAATTACCATCACTCTGCTACCAATGCGTCGCCAGCTTTGTCACGGGTATGGACACTGGTGAAATGACGTCTTGTGACAGAGCTTGGTTTGGAGGAACGTGGAGCTGTTCAATGTATAACATTGACTTTAAGACCACTATTTCCCAACAATAACAGCAGACATCGACAGAATTTCCATTACCTTCCTTCTCCCCTGCCTGGAAACTCAGGCACGGTCTGGGAAGTGAGAAAGCTGTGTTGGTGTTGTCTGTCAGTGAGTGCATCTGAACAAGGATTAGTGCACAAGACCAGAAAGAGAACTCTTTTTTTTTTTTTTTTCCCCTTTAAATCGACAATATTAGCAGTGCTGAGACTTGATTTTTCTCTGTATTCCTAGAACTGCATGTTTGACACCTGTAACTGTGAAAACAGTGAGGACTGTCTGTGTGCAGCCCTGTCTTCCTACGTGAGAGCGTGTGCTGCTAAAGGCATCCAGCTGCATGGATGGAGGACTGATGTCTGCGGTGAGTACTCTCAACCAGCCCCTGTCCTGAGAACACACAGCAATAAAAACTGCTCCTCAGAGATGATTTTATGCTGATTTCTAGACAAAGCCAGTAAGTGCTGTGGAAAGGAATTTAGGTGCACTCCTGGAAGCAATTCTCTGCTGTTCCCTTCGAATCAGTCCATTGCTGGCAAGAGTGAACATGGATAGACAGGAGACACAGCTTGCTTGGGAAAGAGATGCTGTTATGGAAGGGCCTCTTTGTGCGACTTTGAATTTCACTGCAGCTTTATGCATCATTAGTGATCGTAGAGAAAAAGTACTTGTAATACTAACCAGAGCGCTTGCAAATGAAAGGTCTCAGAAGCTGCACGATGGCTTCCACAGATCCTGTAGGTCTGTTTTCAGTATAGCAGGAGACATCCAGGGAGACATCCTGGCTCATGCCTCTAAGGGTTTAGAAGTCTTGGCAACAAATGGCAGCACCAAATGGAGGTTTCTGCCCAAAATTTCATCCAAAAAAAATTTTTCTTTGCACCCATCGCCTGCCTCCTCCACATGTAGAGTAGCTTTTCAGGCCTAACTCTGGAAGCATTCAGAAATACATTTACGTGAAAGATGCAACACAGGCAGAGGTGTACAGTAGGCTTTACACGTTATTTCTACTGCCTACGGCTTCTTTTCCCCACCAGAAATTACCAGTGGGAATTAACAAACCTATTCTTCCTTCCTCTCTCAAGCAAAATACACCACGTCCTGTCCCAAATCCCTGAGCTACAGCTATGCCATCTCCTCCTGCCAGCCCACCTGCCGCTCTCTGAGTGAGCCAGATGTCACATGCAGCATCCAGTTTGTCCCAGTTGACGGCTGCACCTGCGTCAACGGAACCTACATGGATGACAGCGGCAAATGTGTGCCTGCTAACGAGTGCCCCTGCTACTACAGAGGCTCTCCCATACCCCGGGGAGAAGCTGTCCGTGAAAATGGGCTGGTTTGGTAAGTGAATCTTTTGCAAAACACTCCAGCAATAATATATATGTTTTCTTGTTAAAATCTGCTACATTTAAATGAGTCTTGCCCTGCCTTGCCTGAATTTCAATACAATGCTCTCTCTCTCCTTTTTTTTTTAAACTCTATTTTTGACTTTGAAGAAGGGTACATAGTCCCCTGAGCTGGAAGACAGGGGTGAGGAGCAGAATGAAGTCCCTATAAGCCAAGGGGAAATGGTTAACAACCTGCTACACCACTTAACACACACAGGCCTATGGGGCCAGATGGGACCCCCCCAGAGGTGCTGAGGGAACTGGTAGAAGTACTCACCAAGCCACTTTCCATCATTTATCAGCCATCCTGGCTAACTGGGGAGGTCCCAGTTGGCTGGAGGTTAGCAAACGTGACTCCCAGATACAAGAAGGGCCAGAAGGAGGATAGCACAAGAGGAAACGGCCTCAGGTTGTGCCAGCAAGGAGAGATCTTATGAGAAGCAAGTAACCAGCAGAGACATAGACTCATTTCAGCCTGTGATTTCTCCTGTTAAGCAATAACAGATATCATACGAAAGCTGCACTGGTAGTGCTACTGAGGGAAATTATTTCCCGAGACTACAAAACAGCATTCCGGCATTCCTTCAAAACTTCTGAAACTCATCAAGAGGGAAGCAGCTCTCCGTCTCAATACCTGGTTTGAGAGAAAAGTAAAGTACATCTTTCCCTCTCTTACAGCAATTGCATCCAGGGACAGCTGAACTGCATTGGACCGCCCAATCCAACTCCAGGTAAGAAAAAAAATCTTCCACTTTTCTTCTCTGTGCCAGGTTTTGGACAGAAATAGTTGATAGAATAGGTATTTCTTAGTGGATTTTTAAATAATACAAGTATTTCTCATTTAGTTATAGAGCAGCAGTTATAGAAGTCAGGAGTGAAGCTAGATTAATGATAAGATCTCTTCTGAAATACTGTGGGGGTTTTTCTGGGAGTTCAGTGCTCTGAAGTGAGTCTATTTAGCTGGCTGAACAGGGACAGCAATCCCTGCTAACTGAAATACAGAATTTCCAGAGAATGTAGGTGGTTTCCACGGCTACAGCAGTGGGACAAGCCCTGTTGCCATCTCTCGCTGTTCTCCCTCCCTTCCTTCCTTCCTCTAGTCTGTGAATCTCCCATGGTCTACTTGGACTGTAGAAACATCACTGCAGGAACAACCGGAGCAGAATGTCAGAAAAGTTGCCAGACTCTGGATATGCAGTGTGTAAGTATGGCATGGCTGGATGAAATGGGGCTGCAGCAACTGGCCCGTCTCATCTACTGCACGTCAACAACACACATATTTGTTCTTGCAGCAAAAACCTAAATCCGTGTTAGGAAGCATTAACAACAGGTACCTCAGACTGAGGTATAATCAAGTAACCTCTGAGTTCATAAGAGAGCATCTCCCTTTCTTCAGCTACTGCAGGGAATAGTAATTAGCAGTGAAAATATCCAGGGCTCTGCCACATGTTTCACTTCTTTAGGAGAAAATTACTGGCCGTACACTGGCCAGGAGAAAGGATTCTGTTGCATACCAAGAATTGTGAACTTCTTGCACATCTAATTACGTTACTCCTCCTAGGTGCATGGTAGCCATGTGCCATTTCACTAATAAGCATGGGATAAACTCATACCTATATGAGTTTATCTCATACTTACATTATAAATACAAGCTAAATACATAGTAAGTATGAGATAAACAGATATTAATGTTAGTCAACCAAATAAAAAAAAAAATTACTTGTTTTCCTTCTAAAGCTCCATCCAATCACAAATCACCCACTACAAAGTTCAAGGCTTCTTCAGCTACCACAGAGCAAGACGTAAGATTCAATGTATTCCAAATTTTACAGCTCCAGCAGAGCAGTTGGGATTGGCATACACAAAATGTTTACCTTTAGGAGACGCGTGTCCTGCTAAATCAACAGCTAATCCCTTCCTTTTTGTTCCATTAAGTACTTCAGAGTCCTCTCCCATGTCAGCTGGGCGGCAATAAGACCATATAAATAATTCTGTGAGAATTCAATCTTCCTTTTTCTGCTGTGATGATTTCCTTCTGAAACTCTACCCACCTCTTGACTCTTCCAGTACAGCACACAATGTCGATCTGGCTGCGTGTGCCCCGCGGGGCTCGTGCTAGCCGGGAACGGTGGTTGTATTCCTGAAGAGGAATGTCCGTGTATTCACAATGAAGCCACGTATCAGCCTGGGGAAAAGATCAACGTTGACTGTAACACCTGGTAAATATTCCCCGGGAAGTAGCATTCCTGGTTCCATCATTTGCCTTTCCAAAGATCTCCAACAGTAAGGGAAGACTTGGATTGCACATTTCATCAATTGATGGACTTTGTTTTGGGTTAAACGTTATGAGCAGGTTCCTACTGCTGCAGGCAGACAGCCAAAGCTCCAAACAGGAGGAAACCTTTGGGACGACAGCGTTCATTAAGTATTGTCCTGCTTTGCAGTTAACGCATTCAGAGCAGCAGAACAGGGCTTTGCTTTAATTCTGGACATGAAAAAGCAAGAAACGATTTGAACTCCAGAATCAATACAACGCGTACCAGGGATGAGCTGCCAAACAAATACTGAGTTGTTGGGCTATGTCTGCCTAAAGCAATAGTTGGGATATGTCTGCCTAAAGCAAACTATCACAATGTTTTGTTCTTATTCCTAGTGTATGCAAGAACAGGAAGTGGGAGTGCACCAAAAATCAGTGTCTGGGCACGTGTGCTGTGTATGGAGATGGTCATTATAATACCTTTGATGACAAAAGGTTCAACTTCAATGGAAACTGTGAATACACGCTAGTCCAGGTACTGATAGTTAGCAACAGTAAATGAGACGTAACCTTGGTCATGTCTACAAAAATAATATATTTTTCAATGTTATTCTCTACCCAGGACCACTGTGGGAAGAGCGGCACAACCAATGGGACCTTCAGGGTTATCACTGAAAACATTCCCTGTGGCAACACTGGGACAACTTGCTCAAAATCTATCAAAGTTTTCTTAGAGGTAAGAAGGTTTTGCAGTGAGATCAGTTTGTTCTAGCTCTGGGCTTAGGGGCTTAGGGGAAGTCTAGATATCCAGTGCTTCAAGGAAGTCAGAAAAATATTTGAAAAAGCAAATGAACGTAATTTAAGAAGCAAATGAAGCGTAAATCAGATGTAAATGAAATCTTTGGTAGAGCTTCTCAGCCTTCTATCTTTTCCACTTCCCACCCTACCTTATACCACCTCTTGGGCAAACTACAGATCTACAGGAAAATTGTCTTTAGCAGAAATTCACCCTATCATCACGTCAGAAGATTATTTTATTCTTGCACGGTAGCTCCTCCGTGACTGCCAACACACTCTTTTTTGACCTACACCATTTAAAATACCTTTTAACCACAGTTCCAGGAGCCCGAGATTTGAGCTATATAACTTTGATTTATCACATTTGGATTGTTTTCATTATAGAAGCTATTCATAGTACTCTTAAAAGCAGGACAACCTGTTGGCGAGCACAGCTGCAGCTACTGAGGTCATTTCTAATCACCTCTTCCTCCTGTTTCAGAGCTATGAACTGATACTTGGTGAGGAGCACGTCAGCGTGGTAAAGAGAGGACAAAATGATGAGGTGCCATACACAGTCCGCTATATGGGTACGTACTTGGTAATTGAGACCACAAGCGGACTGATCCTCATGTGGGACAAGAAAACCAGCATCTTCATCAAGCTCAGCCCTGATTTTAAGGTGCGGAACTAGCGGTCAAATGTCAATTTGAAGTCCAGATTTGGAGTGGGTGTGAGCTTTGTTGAGACTCTGCCAAGATCCAACAGAGGTGATGTCTCTAGGACCTTCAGGAAGCCACGTCATCGTCATCCTGCTGTTCTGACTCTGAAGGCAACTTTCAGTGCCTATTTGGCCTGACAGAACTTCAGTTGGCAAATGGCTTTTTTGGACTTGACTTGGTTAAAATCACCCCCCGAACCTTGTTAAAGGTTATCAGACCTTATTAAAATTACCTAGCTACACGTGTAGAAATAATTGAGTAGTCTTGCTCATGAAAGTAACCCATTGTTTGCAGTTCTCACTGACAGAATCAAAATAAAATTACCATACTTCAAGAGGGAATAAGGGATATTCCTGGATGTAGAAGGAAAATGCCATTTCTTTTTGTACCCGTGAGCAGTCATAACATAAAAATTCAATGAGTAGAGCGTGTGGCTAGACTGGTAGTATTTATGACAGCTTTGTAAGGCTGTTTTTTATGCGTACATCTATTGTATAAAACAAGGCTTAAATGAACAGCTTAGCTAGCTACCTGCGAGTCCTCGTGTCCTTGTTAAAGACGTTCCTCAAAGACAGGAGCTTACAGTGACAAAGATGGTTTTCAAAAGCCAACAGCAGTATCCCTCTAGCCTTGGTGGTTGTGTTCTGCTGCTGAGGAAACAAAGGATGGAGATGTTCAGGAATGATAGAACAGACTGGCATCATTCTAAGAGCCGAATTTCAAGTATTCTTTCAGTCTCGGATATTGTTTCACAATCTCACATCCATTATTGCTTTATTTACTTCCATTTGCAGGGCCAGATCTGTGGCCTCTGTGGAAATTACGATGGCAATGGCATCAATGACTTTACTACAAGGAGTCAGTCTGTGGTAGAGAATGTCCTAGAGTTTGGAAACAGCTGGAAAGTATCCTCTACGTGTCCTGATGCTTACAGCATAAAGGACCCATGTTCTACCAACCCTTACCGGAAGTCCTGGTCAGAGAAACAGTGTAGCATCATCAACAGCAACGTCTTTGCTGCCTGTCACTCTCAGGTACTATTGGGGCAGAAGTTTACTGTGTGAAGACCAGGTCTGTGGGTTATTGAAGCTGCTATCCTCACACATTTTAACGTGTGCCAAATTCATTGGCATCTTTCAGTACGAATTGTGTCAGGAAAGCATCAGTCGGAATCACGTGCAATGGGCCACATCTATAGTCCCTACCTATAAGAAATAAAAGGACACTTAGTTCACAGGAAATATTGACCTATTAAGAAAGAATAATAATTTAATAATCACAATTTCTTTTCTGGTGAATAAAAAAGACTGGAATAAAAATCCTTAGGCACTAGAACAGGCTGCCCAGGGCAGTGGTGGAGTCACCATCCCTGGAGGGCTTCAAAAAACGAGTAGATGTGGCGCTTCGGGACACGGTCTAGGGGTGAGGGAGATGTTGGGATGAAGGTTGGACTTGATGATCCTAGAGGTCTTTTCCACCCTAAATGATTCTATGAACACAAGCTCAATGATACAATAACACAGTAATGACGTACCAGCATAGCCTGGCAGGATGTACAGTATTACATTTCTTTGTAATAACAGGTTGAACCAGCAGAATATTACCAGGCATGTGTGAGAGATGCTTGTGCCTGCGACACTGGAGGGGACTGTGATTGCTTCTGTACAGCAGTAGCTGCCTACGCTCAAGCGTGTAGTGAAGTTGGTGTCTGCGTAGCCTGGAGAACCCCATCGATCTGTCGTGAGTTTTAAGTCGTAAACACTTCTTCCAGGTGGGGTTAAATGCACAGTGCCCTGCCGATGTCCTTGAACACGCACTGTGGGGATCTTATGTATGTGCGTTATAATCTCACTGCGTAGGCTTTTCACACGCAGCTATTTTGACGGTCGCACAATTTCACTTATTCATTCACGGTTTTCAAGATTGTTCAGGCAGCGTTGCAGGGATATGAGTCACAAAAAGCTCTTCTTTTCTTCTGAACGTGTCCAAATGTCTGTTTCTCCTCAGCTCTGTTCTGTGACTACTACAATCAACATGGGGAATGTGAATGGCACTATAAGCCTTGCGGAGCCCCTTGTATGAAGACCTGTCGGAACCCAAGTGGAAAATGCCTCCATGACCTGCCAGGTTTAGAAGGTAAAGAGACCCGCGAGTACCTTTATGCGGGTACATTTTATATTTTTAATGGTCTTCAGTGGGGTGTCTTCCCCCCATCAGCTACATTTGGGCCATTCAACTCTCTTCAACGTTATTGCATCCACGGGAATGGAGGCAGAGTATGGAAAATGGAGTTAAAAACATCTCTAGGACTAAGTCCTTGTGGGCGGGCTCTGCTGAAGTACTCTCCATTACTTCCTAGCATTACTGGGAAAAAATAAGTAGTAAAAATTACGACTATTAAAAACAAGACCTGCAAACCCATTCTGCACAAACAAAACTTCTGCTGACTTCATCTCACTGTCCCCTCTTCCACCTGCTCCAGGCTGCTACCCGAACTGCCCACCAGACAAGCCGTACTTCCACGAGGACGAGATGAAGTGCGTTAGTCTCTGTGACTGCTACGATAACGAAGATGGAAAGATATATAGACGGGATGAATGTTATTTATGGTAAGACTTAATATACCAGCCCAATGGTGTGCAAGGTAAAGGCTCAAAGCAGCGGTGGGGAATCACATGGTCCACATTACATGACAGGACTAGTTTATGCTGCCTGTGTAAAAATAAAACCTTACTACCTAACACCGGTTTTCTTACTATGTTAGTTACTGCATTATGTTCTGTTGAATTTTTTCCTGATTTTCTTGTAAATCCTCAGCATAAAGATACAACAAGAACAGCAAGTCCTCTACGACGAGGGTTTCTCTATTTCCCATTTCTGTGGCAGGAAAAGGATTGTTCCAGGAGTACAGGTTTCTATGAGGGGTCTGCTTCCAAGGATTTGATTACCTTCTCATACTACTCATAGTATTTAGACTCTTCCCCTTTTAGCCTGCTTTTTAGTACAAAAACATTGCAAGAGCAACGAAAGCGATAAGGAGGAAAGAAGGAAAGTCTTCCTTAAGACTTCTGCCTGTAGCTTTGTGTAATATTTAGCTTCACTTCTAAGTTTGGGTTTAATAGAAAGAAAGATTTTGGAAAACAATGGCAAAAAAGAAGCAAACATGAACTGGGCACTCAAGGAATAAACACAAATTGTCCTGTCTTTTGATGCTAGTATCTGGCTGAAAGATGACTAATAAAACTACATCCTAATCAAGAGATATGTGATTTCTATGTTTTCCATTTCAGTGAATGCACATCAGAAGGTTTGCAGTGCAAGTTCGATGATAAAGGTAAGAAGAACCATAGAACCACAGAACGGTCAAGAATGATTAAGAACATGAAGTGTGGGGTGTTACCTTTCCATAGATGCCTGGCAATAAACTTCTTCTGAATTACAGCATGCTACTGCATTTACGAAGGGAACAACTACAAATACGGTGAGCTCATCTACAACACCACAGATGGGACAGGATGGTGTTTCAGCGCAATGTGTGACGTCAATGGCACAATAAACAGAGAGGTCTTCAGATGTGGCCTCTCCACCACAACCCCGTTTACGTTTTCTACAACTCGGCCCACAACTACTGCTTCAGGTATGCAGAGATACTCTTCAAAATTGCTGGAAGGGACTGAAAATTGCGTGAAAGGAAGGGCCTTTTCATCATTTAATGGCATATAATTTTACTTGAAACTGTTGACTTCTGCTGGAACCACTAAGTCATCTGGCAGCTTCAGCTGCTAAAGCAGACCATAATTGAGGGTGTAGGAATGAGTCCTGCATTTCTTACAGGCTCATTCTCCACTACTTCACCATGGTCTTTCCAGGGGGAATAAAATAATAGAGGTTATTAATCATTGCACCCTGAAGAATCTCCTCGTTTCCCTGCAAACAAAACCGAGCAGCTCTGGACTGACTTCTGAAAACACAAAAGATAATTGGTGCCATTTTTAAAATTACAGACCACGTTAGTGCAAACTGAAGATAAGAAATGGAGTGTGAGGGAACACTCAAATTATTTTAGGTCATTTTTTGGAACCTTTCCTAATTGTATTTAATAACCAAACCAACGCTTTCCTTCTACTCCTGCCGTACACTTCAACATCATTCCTGCAGTTAACTCATTATAGTGACCATGAAATGCTGTTACGTTGTCAGAAATAATTCCACAAAATTATGCAAGAATTAAATATTCAACTTGAAGCCTTCTATTAAGTAACACTCATATGAAGCAAGTGCTATATATATTTCGCATATATATTTTCTCCATAACGCCAAGAATATGAAAAGAAAGCTTATTAAGTAGATTGGTAGATTATATATCTAATATATGTTGTGTATGTCTACTCTGTATTATATTATAAATAGAATACACGTGTGAAATATAAGTTTTAGATTTATAAATATATTACATGTTATAATATCAGAAAAAGCAGAAAAGCAATTAACCTGTGACAATATTTTAAAGCCTGCGTGGTTATGCAGTGAAGTGTAAAACAGAGGTAATACCAAGGAGAATAAAACCTCCTCTTACTCAGACCACAGCAATTGTGAGGTGACGTTATCCCAAGTCTTGGCATTCCACACAAAGGATATCACACTAGTTTTTTAAAATAAATGTCATCTAAAGTATCACTAGAAAAATAATGCAGATGTGAGACCAAAACGTAACTCAGAGGTGACATTTCAAGACTGTCAAAGCAAGTTCATTAGAGCTACCACACTATAATAACACACAGAATATTACAATGAGTGGTGAAATGTACAGAAGATGAATAATTTTTTTTCGGGCACTTTAATAAAAATGGACAAGACTTTATATTTCCTCCTTTTAATTACAGAAATGACAACAGCCTCCCCAGTGACAACTGTCTGTGTGAAGAACGTGTGCACGTGGTCGGAATGGTACGACTCCACGCAGCCTGACAACACCGAGGACGGCGGAGACGATGAAACGTTTGCAAATCTCAGGGCGAAGGGGTTCCCTGTGTGCAGAACCCCAAGCGCTGTTCAGTGCAGGGCCAGAGAGCACCCAGACACAGAACTGGGCGCCCTTAACCAGACGGTAGAATGCAGCCAAACCACAGGGTTTCAATGCAACAACAAAGACCAACATGACGGGAAGTGCCACAATTATGAAATCAGAGTCTTGTGCTGCAGTTACGTACCGTGCTCTGAAACACCGACTACAACACCAAGAACCACGGAAGCATCCACAACACCCACTGCTGGAAAATCAACAACGTTGATACAGACCAAGACAAAACCAACAGCACAAATACCAGAAACTGAACCACCGACAATGACACCGAGAGATATAGAAAGCACAACTCCTTCGACTGAAACCTCCTTCACAGCAAGGACGTCACAAGCCCCAACAACAGGACATGAAACATTGTCCACGGCAGCAGAAACCTCCATGGTGACAACTCAGGCTCCACCATCA
>VZZY01010759.1:11086-32241 GCA_013400335.1 Eurystomus gularis | reverse complement strand
GGGGGGCAGAGAGGGTGTCAGAAAGTTGGGGAGTTTTTCCGTGTCTCTATAAATATTGCTTAGTGGGTGTATATTTAGAGTTATTAGCTAGGTATAAAACCACAGTTTTCGGATGTTGAGTATTTTAGTGAAACCGTTGTTAAGATGCTTTCAAAGTAACTTATTTGAAGTCTTTGTATCTTTTTTTACACAAGGTGTAGATGCAGCTGGGGAGGGGGCGGGGGTGTTGTTCACCAGGCCCACTCAGTGTGTTTGCTGGGCAGTGCTTTCCAGAGAGCCCTGTGTGCTCCAGTGCGTGAGATACGGTTGAAGAAGTGACGCCATTTAGAAAAAAAAAAAGTGGATGTGTTGAGTCTGTCTTTTGGCCTGAGTGTACAATTAATAGTTTGGTCAAATGATTACTTCATAAGAGCAAAAGTTGTTTTGTAGTGCACTGAAATTATTCAATACATTGTATTGACCTCGGCTGCTGTGAGGCTGCTTCAAGCAGAGTCCAAACTCCCCTGCTTACAACCTCCTTAAATATGATTTTTTTCTTTTTTTTTTTTTTAGCAGAGTGTGTATATTGTCACTTTCAAAAGTAGTTTGTGGGTATCTTTCTCCAGAGGTTACTGAGGTGCACAGGAGGAAAGGGTAAGGGTTTGGTAATCCATATCCTCATCACATAAAGGAAGGTCAAAAGGTGGTGTCAGCTAGGGTTGCCATAAAGTTGAGCTGAATCTAGAAGATGGTGGAGTGTGCCTGGCTTGCTATTCAGGGTGAAATTCTTGGGCCCAGTAGTCACTGCATTCCAGCCCTTGCTGGATCTTCAGATTTGAAGCAGGCACACCCAGGTTTGCAAAATTACCTTCGTACCTGCTGTGGAAGGAAGGAGAGAGCCTTCTGTGTGGCTTTCTCCCTTCCCTCCTCCCTGGAAGCATTTAAAACCAGACAAGGGGATACACCGCAGTTGAAAGAAGAGGCCTGGTCAAGGTTTCCTTGATGGAAGGATGGAGAATTATTTTGGGGGAGGTGCAAAGTATTTAATAAGCTTGTAGTAGTTTTCTAACTTACTATTGAAATCTCAAGAGAATGCCAAAGGAATGCAGCATTTCTGCATTCAGACCCCTCTGTGTGGAGGAAGGCTATTGCAATATTTAAAGGTTTAGGTCACTTTCTGTGAAGGTTGGAGAAGGCATTGACATAATTCAGACTGCTAGTCATGCTCTGTGAGGGAAGGCTGGACACTGTTAGTCACGACTGCTACTTTCGATGGGTTTTCTTCTCGCAAAGCAGCAATGTGGGAGGAGGATGGTGTCAGCCCATAGTGTACGTGCGCCCATGCCCATGGAACTTGTAGCGCAAAGCTTTGGGTACTACCTCGCCGCAATCCAAGAGCAGCTGGTATCTCGAAAGGCGATGTACGCTGCAATCTGATTATTCAAATGGCCCTGATGTCACTTGTGCGTGATGAGGGGGGAGGGCCGGAGCTAACTCTGGGCACCTGGGGCCATGCCTGGCGCAGCCTCCTGGCCCCGGCTCCCATGTCCAGGTGGGCTTTCCACCCAGACCTGGTCAGTCATGTCTGCTCCTCGGGCCTTCAGGTGCCTAAAATGCTTGCAACACCTCAGCTGTGGTGATGATTAGGTGTTTTTCCGAATAGAAGGTTAATTTCTTTTTTTCTCCCCACCTCAAGGGCTTTGTTGAGAAAAGAAATCCAATATCTCTTCTGAGGGGTTTGTTTGGGAAAGGAGCAGAAGAAGAGGGTAGCAAAGGTGTATCTTGTAGGTAACTTTGCCTCTTAACGAGCTGTGCTGTGGGGAGTGCAATGACCTGCCAGCTGTGCTTCACCTCTTATGCTGAAGTATCTGAAGGCTGATTTGGGGAAACCTGAGTCCAAATCCCTCATGCAGCCATCTCTGCTCCGGGGGTGAGCCTTACACTATTGGATGGGCATCGGTTTGTGGTGCTAATTTTCAGTATAATGAGATGGTGGGAAGTGGCTTCACAAGGCTGAAGAATGTATAATGGCTACAACGATCAGTTATTTAAAAAAAAAAATAATATAATGGCATTGATTTTTAGTTTTGCTTCTGTAAATACCAAGCAGAGACAAACATGGTGAATGTAAGAATACATAATGGAAAATATGTCATTTATTAGCTGTATTTGTGCTCTTTTCCACAGAAAGAGGCGGAGGACTACACGTGGATCTAAACTAGAATGTTTTTGAGAGCAAAGGGCCAAAACTTTGCATAGTTATTTCAGGTTTTTATTCTTTGTTTCCATGTTTATTTTTCCAGATGTGAACAGCATTTTTTTTTTTTGGAAGTTTGCAATTGATTTGGAAACAAACCTGGGTAGTTGTGGTGATTTCTACATAGACAACAAGTCATTATGGCAAGAACCAATAGCTCTTCACTAATTGTGTTAACTTACGTTGTTGGAAGTTTCATTTCTGTAACTTGTACTGTTTGGTTGCTAATTAAAAAAAAAAAAATCCCTTCTTGTTGCAATTTTTAAAAGTAAGGTGGAGCACATGAAATATAGCTTTAAATGTGTGTCCACAAAGGTTATTCCTCCTCTGTTTTTGCTGCTACCTTTAAAGAAGGTACCCTGAGGACATACTTGTAGAAGATCTTAAATTGTGCGTAGATACAGTAAATTTTGAGGGAGTGGAATAAAAAAAATAATATTTTTAGAAATGTAACTCAAGAGCAGTAAAATATAATCAGGAAATGTTTAAAATTTTATTTCTCCCCTTTTTTTTCCCCTTCAAGCATGGGGTAATAACATTTTCCACATTTTTGAGACCTTTAAGGTATTTTTGTAAAATGGGGCTGTGTTCCTTTCAGTTGCTCTTTAAGTGCAGAGCATAGGCCTCTACGGTGCTGGAGTCCTTTTATGGCTTCTGGCTAGCTACTGAGTGGACTTCAAATGCTGAGTTTTGACCTGAAAAATCCTGAAATGGCCTGGGATTTTACCTACCTAACAGAAAATGTGAAGCTTCCCATAATGACCGGGAGAGAGGGACCCAGCCAGAATAAAAAAAATACCTCATACTTAACCATGGACAGGACTAGCCCTTCAGGGAACCTCACAGAAAAGATTCTTTGCTCCTTGAACCTGCTTCTCTCCTTAAAATCCTAAAAGTTAAGATGACATTATCCTCCTGGGATTTTGGTAGTACATACATAGTGCCATGCAGCACAGTTAAAGACTTTCTGGTGATCTCATCCTTGCACGGCCCAGCGAGATGGGTGCAGGACAATACTGATGTGGGATTCTTTTTTTCCGTGCAATTTAAGTGTCAAATTTATTATTGGCGTTTGATTATTCCAAATCAGTAGATAGATTTTACAACATTTAATTTTTGCACCCATTCTCCCTCTAAGTAAGGAGGATAACTTTTAATGTTTTATAGAGGGAGAGGGATAGATGGAAAAGTTTGAATAGGACTGATGCACTTAGCAATGTTGAGGTGCTCTAGGTAGTTCCAGAGCACTTAAATATGATCCTCTTCTAATGTGTGTTCTCTCATTTTGTTTTCATGCACAAAATGTTTATCTGCACGTCAGTCCATTCTTTATCTCAAATGATGCAGGGTACAGAATTATGTTGAGTTATGTGCTAATTACTCTTGAAAGCGAAGAAAAAACCACAACTTTTTCCTTATTTTGTCTAGAAATGTGACATTATTACCAGAAATACTTGTGTCTTATTTTACAGTTTTAGTCTGAGGCTTCCATCCTTTCTGGTTTTTTTTGGGCATGCCAAGTGTGTGCACTTGTATGCGTTTCCATCCTACATCTTTGCTGTCTAAGTCTTAGATTTATTGTACAAATACAGAAAAGATTGTTGAACGTGCCATCCAAAATCTCCCCAGGTGTCTGGGTTTGGGGCGTACGGAGGGATCGGTAAACCCAGTGCTTACTGGCACATTTGTCCATGTGGGGACTTCAGTGGCAGTTGTTCCTTGTCATTGCCTGTAATAAGTTATTTGGCTCTGAAAAGCCTTCTGTATGGGAGTAAGAGGTCCTGTGTGTTTAGGCACATTTGAGGTAATTACAAAGAAAATTATTGGATTCTCTCCTGGTTTTGCTTCTTTCTAAAGCTGCAATATTGGTTTATGAGTGTGTGTTGAAAGATGCATACATTCAACCAGGGAGAAAACATTGATGCTTGTAGTTGGATACTTGGCAAATAAAGTGTGTTACTAGGGTCGATATTGGGGTAAATGTTAAAATACTGTACGCGTAATGGCAATAAAAGAATGGGGCCCAAAAAAGTGGTGTTTTCCATTTTTACTTTTTTTCTGCAAGTGGGTTGAAATTTCAAAATGGAAGATTTTATTAAATTATATTATTTTGCTAACATGTATTATCATGGCAGCTGCCACAAGAGAAACCTGTAGTATAAAAACTGTCTCCTGTGCAGCGT
This sequence comes from Eurystomus gularis, assembly GCA_013400335.1. Taxonomy (NCBI): domain Eukaryota; kingdom Metazoa; phylum Chordata; class Aves; order Coraciiformes; family Coraciidae; genus Eurystomus; species Eurystomus gularis. The sequence goes on along the minus strand of VZZY01010759.1, from coordinate 27,822 downwards.
AACTTTAGCAGCAATTGTCTCCCTTATTGCCTGCCTCTTCATGGTGCAGGGGAACCAGCATCAACTAAAACTGCCCTTGTGCAAATCTGGGTGGAAAACTGCCTCTAACAGGTAAAATGGGGTATTCTGTACTTTTAATAAAGTTTAAAATTTGGATAAGAGCACAGGTAACTGAGTCAGAGAGATCTGAGTCTTCTTGGATATGGGATTAAGTATTGAAATGAAACAGTCTTGAAATGAAAGGTCTTCAACTGGGAAGGGCCTGACTCCAGTTTAATTTCGTTGGCATCTTGATCATTTTGTAACTGTAGTGTGATTGGCGAGAAATAATGAAGAGAAGTGTTTAAAAGAGAATGTGTATGTATGTGTGTCTCTGTGTATGTACGTCTCTGTGTATGTGTGTATATATATATATATACACACACACATGTATTTTTAAAGATATTACCATAAAATAATTTGCAGTTTAAGAAGAGACCAGCTAAAAATATCTGGAGAATTTATAAAAAAATATTAAGGTTGGGGTTTTTCGCTAGTACTAGTACACTTGAACACAACTGGAGCTGAATGTTCACTTTTGAAATATTAACTTTCATGCTTAGCTGAACTTTAGGAACGCTGTTTTAAAATACGTAGTCTACACCATGTGTCATACATTTTTTCCTCTTTGTGAAAATAGCAGTGCTTTATTGTTTTGGTAAATTGATTTTTTTTTTTTTTAAATGATAAATGTACAGGCCCTGTAGGTTTTCCCTCAAAAATGGAGCTTGCTTCACCTTAATGGAGCCTTAAGCATTGTAGTGCAGAAATCAAAATTCCAGATAGAGGGAACTCTAGTTTGTGTGAACAGAAATTTGCTTTTGGAAAAAAAAAATCTTAAGCTATTATTTGGGTTCACAACTACTTTTTTTCCCTGAAACTTCATGTTAAATAGTGGTTAGGGATGAAATAAAAAGCTTGTGTTTGGATTTGGAATTATCTGTTGAATATGTAGCATGAATGGATCAAGGTGGGACTTGTTTTCCATGAATAAGCAGGGCAGGAGGGCTAGCTATGAGAAGGCGGTGGGAGAAAAAATCCGAACTCTGAGTGAGTTGTAGTATGCAGTTGCTCCACACAGCTTTTGTCCTGGGGTCTGATCCTGCATTCTCTTTGCTCTTTCTCCTCTGCCCTCAAATGAAGTCCTCAGTGTGCTGTGGGGAAGCCCTTGGTTTGCAAAACTGCGCTGTCTTTGACAGGGAGAATGTGTCATGTAGCAAAGGCAAAAGGTACAAGAGTTTAACAACAACAACCACCAACCAAACAAAAAAAACAAAATAAACCCCAAAACGGTAGTTTTAAAACAGTTAGAGTAGATCATCCAGAATTTTATTTTTGGTGATGGAGTGGTTTATTTGGTTTATGCATGTTGGGAAGATTCTCTGTGATGGCGACTTCCTGGTTATTGTGCAAGAATAGTTCAATTTTTCCTCCTACATCTAGAGTAAAAATTTCAGAACAATGTCTCTTTAGCACTGTGCTTGAAAAACAATCTGTAGGATGTGTGAGGAATTTAGGTAGTAGTTTAATCCAAGAGAATAGACAACACTTATAATATGAACCATGTCGTGTATCTTTTTCCTGATGTGAATTAAAATGCTGATAAACATTTTAAATTACTTTCCAGTGAGTTTTGCTGCAGCCCTAAGCAGGTAACAGTTAGGGAAAAGAGTAATTGTCTAAGTCTTGGAGTATTGTTACTAATTTTGGAAATTTTTCAGATAAGTTTGCTAATTGTATACCAGTTGGCACAGGTTCCCCTTGCCATCAAGGTGCTGGTCTGTTACAGATTGTGTGCTGCTCATGCTGTAAAGAGGACATGGGTCTTTCCTACCGAGGGAACTGGATCCCTGGATGAACCACATCTTTGTGGAAAACCAGCACTCTGGTGTGCAGGGGGAGCTATTTGCCAGGGTCAAGTGAGAGGGATGCAATGCTAAGTGCCTTTTACTGGTATTGGTTATTGTGGGTGCTGGCGCTAGTCAGTGACAAGAGTTATTATATGGTGAACTTTGCAGTAATCGAATTTTGGTTATTTAAGCAAGTTCTAGGTGGTGGTGGGTGGCAGCACAACTTGGTGGCAGAGAGCTGAAACCTGCTGTTGCTAACCAGGAGGTCCTCCTTTTTACCTTAGCAGAAGTGCTGGAATATCTCAGTGCTTGTTTGTTACCTGACTGTATGAACTTTGCACCTGCATGTAAAGTTTTAATGTAGAATAATTCTAAGAAATATGCAACTTTCCAGGATGATAGGTGTTTAAAACTGTGTTCAAATTCAGATTCTTTTCAAACATATACTAAGAGATGTAAGTATGTAGTTTAACATGTGAATTGGAGGATCCTAGGGTACAGCACAGGTATTTCAGTTATTTCTAATAACCTGTACCAAATATGTGAGAAATGGACAGCTCTTAAAGTCAGAGCAGAGATTTTTTTTTAAATATTGCGTTCTCATTACATTTCTTTTTTGGAGTTTAACGCTGGTGCTCAATAGCAGTGGTGTAAAATTGTTCTTATACTGCTAATACTGGTTAATTCAAAGGAATGCTTATTCTATTAAACTCATTCTTTAAAACAGTCCCTCACAAAAAAACCCTCCATGACCCTGCAAAACAACAGGACCCAAACACCCCATGTTAAGCTGTGATAGTCAAAAAGTGGGTAACCTTCATTTATTTATGAAATCCTAAGTTTATTTCTCAGTTATAGTCTGAGTCCTAATTGGAAATAGTAAGGTCCTGTTCTATTTGCTAACTTGTTTTGAGTTGCTGCTTATTTTGTTTGCATTAATAATATATTTGCCTAGAATGACTTGCATCTATTTAGGAGTTTTCATATTTTCTGTTATGCAGTGGAGAGGAGACTTTTATAAATAATGTGATTTCTACCCCTTCTTCTACACTGACTGCTTTTAAGCACAAAGTGACTGTTGCTATGTAAATATACCCCAAATTCTGCATTTAACATAGAACTGTAAACTTTCACCTGAAGTTCTGAAGTACACACCCTTTGTACAACTGGGCTTGATGACAGTTGTTCAATTAAACTCAAATAATGAGGAAGGCTTTCTTTTAATGTGTAGCATGTGCTTAGCCCATATAAAGTTGAAGCTACTCATCACTCCTTGAAAGTAATATTGGGAGAAAGTTTAGAAGATTTATCATTATAATTTGTAAAGTCCTTCATGTTTTTAGATTGAATTAAATATTGCTTTTCCTTTGTGTTTGACTAGCTTCAGTAAAATCTCAAAATATCATTCGCTCTCTGTGGTTGGCTTTTGCCTGCCTCTGTGGCAAATAATAAGCTTATGTACATGGCTTTTCTTCCTGGTCCTTTCACTTGCATCACCTGATCCACACAGCTCACTTACTATGACTGTAACTGGTTTTGCATACATTGGATTAAGTTCAGCATCTTAAGATGAAAATGCTACTTCTGAATGCATGAATGACAGTACAGATCCAGCATCACATGTGTGGTTACGTCAGTCTCCCGTTGTATAGCAGTGCTGTGTTTTGTACTGCAGCTCTTCAAAATGGCTTTGCAAATGAAAGTTCAAACTGTCTTAACTTTTTAGCTAGGGAGTGCTGGTGGAAATCTCGTCTGGTTCTGTATTCCAGAAAACCACTTTGACATAGTTCTGACTTGTGTCACTGGGTGTATCATTTTGGGTGGTACACTTTTTTTTTTTTTAAAAAAAGGAAAATAGGAAAAAAAAGACAAGATGTGGAAAAGTCTGTCCAGAACTTAGTCATGTTTCACCACAGTGAAGCCCTGCAAGTTCCCGAGGAAGAAATGATGTTTGAGCAGTGATAGTTTTCTGGATGTGGTTGTGGTACATGTCCTACCTGATGAGACTTAGACTAGATGAGGAGAGCTTTGCCTGGTTTGAGGGGGCTGAGCAGCAGGTGCCCTGACCTCCTGCTTTTCTTTCTAGACATCCCGCTCTGTGAACTCTCCTTGCACTCCAGGGGTAATGTGCATGTGGTTACCAACTATTAAAGTATGTCTCTGAGGTTTGGGTGAGGAGAGGGAGAGAGTGGTTGCGTTGTTTTGAGGCTTTTTGGTAGCTCCAGTTACTGGTAGTTGTCTCTCATTGTGTAGTCCAGTACTAGGCATCAAACTGGTGCCAGAATGGTTTGAAATGAGCTGAATTTTGGGGGGATGATGGTGGGAGAGATGAGTGAAGAAGACATACAAATAGCGGTGTTAGCAGGAAATTATCAGTAAAGGAGGGTGATTTCTTTCTGTGGCTGAATATTTATCTTATAAAATTGTAGTCTTCCTTATGCTGAGATTTTTTTTTTTACACTTTGGTATTTTTAGCTTTTTCCTGCTCTTTTTTTTTTATAAATATTCTTCTTAAATCCTCAGTTGTTGGGCATATCTATATGCAGACAGAACAGTTGAATTTCAAAGGTGTATTTAAACTATGCTAAGCTATACTTCAGGTAAAAGTGACTTGATCTATTAGTGGGGGCAGGTACCACCTAATTTAGGTATCTCTGTAACAAATCAGTACCACATGATTGTAAAAAGAAGATAGTAATTGCTGCCGTGGTGCGATAATATGTTTGCACATCTGTATGCAAACTAAATTTGAAATAATTGCTAAATAACTTATTAAACTTGATCAAAAATATCGTCATTATTCATATGAACTTTGTTCCTTATCTCGATTTAAATACCTAGCAAAATGCTGTGCATTTGAAAACTACAAGTTACTAATGGCAAATAACCTTGATGCTGATGATAATTAACTTGTACATTCTACTTAGGAATTAACTGGTTAGCTGTTGCATGATCTAGGCCTTCTCTGCTTTGAAGCAAACATCTAAATTTACAGTTTTGCTCAGGTTAATACAAAGTGAACTAAAACAGTGTAAACATTAAGTGCTACCCTATGTAGAAGAGTCTTGCTGGTGTAATTAAATCCACAGTGACAGCGAAGAAGTCAATGCTTGCTGTGATCTTCATCCTCAAAACATGCACTATATTCTGTTTTCTGTGGAAAAGGAAATAAATAATGGAGTTATTTAAAAGGTGATAGCGGCTATATTAGAATTGCTTTATATGCCACTTCTTAAAGTCATGGCAGTTTTTTATAGTATTACAAAAGCAGTGAGAAATTAAATATGTTATTATTAAATAACTGTAAAGGTTACTAAAGAAAATTCACTTAAACCTCTTACATACAACTGATTTTTCAACATAACTTGCCTGTGATAGAAATTGTAAAATCGAAAAGTTGCATAATTTAAAATTTGAACAATTGGATTTTGTTGGCTTTTCCAGTTGAACAGGACAAAATGATACTCTAAGGCTTTCATCAAGAGATTGCTTTTATATATTATACTATGTAAGCCTGTGTGCTCTAATCAAAGCTGCTATAACAAAAGCATAGAAGATTGTTTTGGTAATTCTTAAAAATGAAATTTAATGAGAGACATTATTAACTATTTCTATTAAGTAAACGTAAAAAAAAAAAAAGCAAAAGACTCTTTACACGCAAGCTGTGATGCTGTAACTATGCCAGTACAAAATACTTACTGTGAACGTGGATTTACTAGTATAGTTGTACTTACCTTGATCAAAATTATTGCCCTACAAAAAAAGGAGAAAAGAAGCTATGTAGACAATAGAAAGCTTTCCATTGTTATTACTTTATTAACACTTTTTAAGAAGTTAAATTTATAAAGTTTTTTTTCCAGTAACCCGTCTTTAGATCAAAACAATGTAGAAAATACTGTGTATGTGTGCAAAGTGTGTATGTTTAGCTCTGCATCCCAACTGAAAGATGGTGCATTCTACATTTTTGAGGGTTTACAATTTTTCTGAGGTGAGAGTATGCAGTTGTTTTGCATACATGCAACTTTTTGCTGTAGGTACAACTATGAAATAATTTTATTTGGTGCTGCATTGTGTACACCGTTTTTGTGTAATCGAATAGGATTTAAATTTTGGGGGAGAAATCTTAAGAGAAAATTAATTAAAAGAAATGACAATGTCTGAAAATCGTAAGCTTAATCTGTTTCTTTGCAAGTAGCTTAAGTATAGAAAAAGCAATGCCTTGCTTTTCCTGCATCTGGTGGCATTCAGCATAAAAATGACAAAGCCGAGCAGCAGAGTGGTCACCCTTTGACTTCTGGGTTTTGACAGGAAGGAAGGAAAACTTCGGTGGAGATAGTGCGAACCCCACACATTCTAGCAGTCCTCTAGTAGACGTGTGTTACCTGTTCTGCTTTAGGTCACTTAATCGGTTTAAGGCTATGTGGAATTGCCATTAATAAGGGCTTGAGTGCTACTTCTTGTTGGTATTCAGTTAGTTCAGCAGTGTACTAATAAATTAATTACTAGAGAATCAAGGTGAGAATTGGTAACTGTGCAGTATCTCAGTTGTGTGTGTCAGTTTATACTTCAAAAGTCTGTTTCAAAGAAAAAAAACCCCTCTGTGAATAAGTATTATTGTACTGAATTATTTGAGATGGAAAAACTTACTTTAAAGCAAAAATAATAGGAAATATAGAATAAATGTGACATTTCTTCTGTTATAAAACTGGTGAAGTATTCTACTTTATTCCTGTTAGTGTGGTCTAGAAGATTTTTAAAGTTATTTGTCTTGCTAGTGCTTTTTAAACTTGTCTTGTTTTGTCTTGAGATTGAAGGGTGGAAAGTAGTAATGTGGAAATAGTTTGGTTATTTTTTAATTATTTATTAAAAAAGACCAACAGCCACATGAGCAGGAAGACTGCAGGGCTTTGTTAGGCTTCACTGAAACATCAGATGATGAGCATAGTGTATCTTTTAAATGCTCGATTATCCCATCAGTATAAGGCTGTCCTCTTGCAAGGTTGACTATTACATATAGTTATGAAAAAGTAAAAAAAAAATAAATGGATGGATACGGAATGAAAGCTGTGCATGTGTGTGCATGAATACCCGCACACATGCACTGCTTTCTCTGAGTAACTTTAAACACTGGCAAGAACCTGCAACTTGTGGCTGTACGTGTGAAAATGCTGATTTACTCTGTGCTCTTTTAAACTTTGCTTTTAGTTTATTTTGTTCTTTTAAGCACTATTCATATTTTAAGAGATTATTATATAGACAGTTGCCTCAATTAAGTAGTTTTGCCTTGTTAATATCCTTTTATATTGTGGAAGAGACTTGAAAATGCTAACAAGCCTGTCTGGTAGCTGGAGTTTGTCTGCACTTAAAATCAGACTAAGCAAGATTTTTTCACTCATTCTAGTTAGAGCATATCAGCTTTTTGAAGTTAGATGTTGCTTTCAGCAGCATGAGTGTTTTAGTGTGCTTCTGGTTTCCAGACTCCACAGGAATCTTCATTTACTGAGAATTTTAGGAATTGGATATGAATTTGCATTGTTTTTATGAAAGTAGTCTGAGAGAGGGAGCAAACGGGCTTTTCCTTAAGGAGTCTGTGTGTGGGATGAAACAGCGAGGCAGTGGAGAAGCAGGTGCTGGGATGGGTCCTGCAACTACTCTAAAGATCACAGAATCACAGAATGGTAGAGGTTGGAAGAGAACTCTGGAGATCATCTGGTCCCCCCCCCCCCCCAGTAGGTTCACCTGCTGCAGGTTACACAGGAATGTGTCCAGGTGGGTTTTGAAAGCCTCCGGAGAAGGAGACTCTACAACCTCCTTGGGCAGCCTGTTCCAGTGCTCCATCACTCCCACAGTAGAGAAGTTTTTCATTGTTGCCCCTTGTCCTATGACTGGGCATCACTGAAAAGAGTCTGGCCCCATCCTCTTGATGCCTGCCCTTTTTAGATATAAGCATTGAGAAGATCCTCTTTGTCTTCTCCAGACTGAACAGCCCCAGGTTTTTCAGTCTTTCCTCATAAGAGAGATGCTCTAGTCCCCTCATTGTTTTTGTATCCTCTGTTGGACTCTCTCCAGTAGTTCCCTGGCTCTCTTGAACTGGGGAGCCCGGAACTGGACACAATACTCCAGATGTGGCCTCACTAAAGCAGAGTAGATGGGGAGGACAACTTCCCTTGACGTGCTGGTCACGCTCCTCTTAATGCACCCTTTTTAATGCCTAACACCTTGCTCAGTTTAAACTCTAAAGTAGCTTGCTGTCAATCGGGAAGTTTTAAATCAGATATTTAATAGCAAAAAAGTAGCAAATAGAGGTTCCCTGCTCTCCAGTAACCACAGTCTTGCAATTGTATGCTCTAAGTTGCAGAGCAACTATTGCTATTTTACTTCAAGCCTTATTTTGCTTCCACTCCACAAACCAGAACTAAATATGACTAGTTAATCTGGAGCATTTATTGAATTTAAACTGAGCATGAACAACCTTAGTTTCACTTGAGTCCTGAAATAGGTTAAGCTCCTTGTCTACAGCAGTGGCTTAAGGAATTTGGGAAAGCATTTTTAATGTTCTCCTCAAACACAAACTCATGGTTGAGGAGGCTGGTCTTGGTAGTATTGTGACTACTGCATTTGTCTATAAATGATGCTAATTTTATTTAGATATTTCAATCTGAGAAGAATGAATCATTGAGCTGTTGTTAAAACAAGATCTAATCCAGTGCTGTACCTCCTGTACCAAAATAAATTGCCAAAACTTTTACATCATACATGACGTCTGCATCACTTACTTCCACTGGGTTTCTAAGTGATATGCAAACTTCTTGAATAGTGGTAGGGGAGACACACAAAATAAAAGCACTGTGAGGGTAACCTAGCAGCAGCTTTGTGGAACGAAGTATCATGTTTGCTTTTTTAGTTATTCAAGTCTTGGTACCATTTTTTCACTTCAGAAATGACACTAAAGTATCCCATACCATTTTTCTCCTCCTTGGGCTCTTTAAAAGAAGCTGAATTCACTGAAAATTTAAAATGTTCTTTTCATTTCCCTATCTACAGCTCCCCAGCCCCTAGCTTGACCGTGTATTTCAGGGACATCATATCCTAGTTTGTCTAGAGCTACTTCTTACAGCTAATGTAAAACTTTACGGTTAGTCCATAATAGAAATATTGACTACTTCAACTAGCAGATCATGCGGGCACTAAGAAAACAGGTGAAGGCAGAGAAGCAGCTTTTAGATACTTTGGTGACTGAAGGAAAGGTGTGGGCAGGAGAAAGATAAAAGATGAGTGTTGTGTCCTGTCATTAGGAGATTACTAGTTCATATTAGTTAGCACTTTAAATAGACTTTTTTTGCATGTTTAGAAGAACTTTTGCATTTAAAGATATTACTTTCCATCTTTCATATACCTCCTGAATGTTTTCATTGTTACCCACTTCCCCATTAATTGCAAGTTAGTGGTGGGGTGGGAGAACAAATGGCAAGTGACTATAGCTCTAAAATATTTGGTCAACAAAATCAGCTCAGTAGTAAAATTGTTTAAGGAATACATACCCCTGCTCTGAGGAGGAGGATTGAAAGAGAAACTGGCACTTAGAAAAAAAACAAATGCTCCCCTCCAAAACAGGGAGAAAAAAACCCCCAAACTTCAAAATCCGACCCAGACAAAAGCCCCTGGTGTCAATTTCTACAGAGACTTTGGCACTGGGGAGGAGAAAAGGCCTGAAATGTCAGAAGCCACAAAGGTAGATGAACGGCTGTTTTCCTAGAGGATATTGGAACTTCCTGTTAAATGTAAAGTTGTAATTAATTCTTTATTAAAAAAAAATCTTAACAGCCTACTCTCATTAACAACACCTGGAAAATTAACGTTGTTGGTTTTTTAAATAAAAAAAAATTAAACATTGATATAGTAATGGCAGAATCTTTAGGATTTCCTTTTGAAAATATCTTTATGGACCACTCAAGGTAATTTACAAATAATGAATATAAGCTTTTAGTCTAATTAGTGATGTGAGGAATTGTCAAACAGAAATCCTGAAGCAAGTGGTAACAGGTGAAAGCCAGCTCTCTGGCTAATCTACGTAAGCACAAGAACTACAGTCAGGCTTATACTGATTTACCTCTTTTGTATGACGTAATTGGATGTGCCAATAGAAATCTTCTGGTTGTGCTTCTTGAGTTACCATATCTTGTCCACATAATCCAGTCTCTTTCAAAGTATTTAAGTTTTTCCTGACAGGAGAGTGCAGCCCTGTGCCCAGTTGTTTGCCTGGTGGCTTTAGGGAGTGGAGCTTCTTGGTGCACTGGCCACATGGACAGTTTTCAGATTGTTCATCCTGGTAGAAAGTAGTAAGCAAATCCAATGTGTTGCAGGTACTGGTGGGAAACTTGATTGTCAGCACAGAGAGATCTGTGAGGTAATCCAAAAGCCAGATTTTCATCTTGAATGCTGAGATAATACACCTTTCTAAAGCAGATGCTTTGGTGGTTTGTATGTGCAAGATGAAAGGTGAAAAGTGTAGTTAGGATGTCTTGTGTGAGCTTTGAGAAAAAAACCTGTCAATTTTATGGAGAATCCTTATTTTGGGTAGTAGTGGTACAGAGTGCTTTTAAATCTGGGTATGGGATTAAATAATGAGACAACACAAAGACAAGTATTGCTGTAGTTTGTCTGTGTCTTAGCCAAGCTTTGTCTGCTTGAATTGCTGAATTGGGTCTGAAATTGCAGCAGTAACATTTCTTCTTTAAGTATTCTGCTATACAGATCAATGTGTAAAAATAAGAAGTGGTGATGTTTAACAAGTCAGTATTTGAAACCATTCTCCATTCTTCTGTAGGTAAGGCATCAAGTGAACTTTCTGGTTCACAAGCTGATGGCTTGATTTGGTAGAATACAGTAACTCTGTCATCAGTGTGCCTTGTAATACACACTAGAAATTAATTAGCTTTTAATATAAATTATAGAAAACCCTCTGTCACTTCATAGAACCTGAGTGGGTTTTTAACAGAAATTCAGTATACCCTATTTTTAGGCAGTGAGTGTGAACCTTGTTTTTGCATTTGTCAGAACTACTTGTTAGGAATAAGCAAATTGAGAGAGATAATTGTGTGTATATATACATATATAATTCTATATATATATAAAAAGGCAGCTTAGAATGCACATTCAATAACCTTTATTTGGATTGACTTATTACTGTTTGATAGGTGCTTGCAGGAATCAAATGTGAACAACTTGACTGAAAAGGTTGCTCAAACCTATGGAGTTTGTGTGAAGTCAGGAGGCAAGTGGAGACTGCAACACCTCTTACAGGACAAGCTTCTCCAGTGCCTTGATCTGTATCACCACCTACATTTACCATGAAGAAAATGATGAGAAGCCCCTTCCCTCACCTTTTAACTAGAAAATCGCTTCTGCTTTTTACCACGACCACACAAATATAAATTGAGATTTAAGGATTTTTTTATTTTGTCCTATAAACCTGCTTTTTTTCCCTCCCCTTTCCGCTAGAAGAGCATTAAAAACACTGATTCACCCTGTTGTGATCAAACATCAGCTGCTTGAAGAAACCTGAGGGGGAGAAACTAATAAACTCTGTGTGTGGGGGTAGCTTTTTGTGTTGGGTTTTTCTTGCCTGTTTTTGTTTTGCTGGCTGCGGAGTAAACAATAAGACACCTCCTTCCTCTAAAAATGGAGTTGATTACCAGCAGTTTCCCATTCAGCTACAGAAGTTGCTAACTTTGTTTCTATGACTGTTTGTGCCAGGACTTTTGTGTAAAAAAAGTTGTTTCTTTAGCCACAGTCCATAATGGGTTTTTTGGTCATGTGGTGTTTTGTTTTGGTTGGGTTTTTTTAATATTTCATCTCCAGCTGCCTGTTAAGTTTGTGTTATCCATGAAGTAAGCTTGAAAAACGGTGTTTTTTGCCTTCACACAGCTCTTTGGAGCTCAAGGAGAAGGGTGGTTTTGATGAATAGGTTTGCAGAGTCATCACAGGTAGCTGTTGGAGCCAGGGGACCACGAACTGGGAGGCAGCACTGAGGAGTAGCAGCGCTCTGTGGTGGTGGTGGGTATTCACATACTCTGCATCTGTGCTGTTGGTGTGAGGAGCCAAGACTTTTCCTCAAGGTAACCAGTATAGCAGTGCCTGCCTAGAATGGATGAGATACGTGCCTGCTCTTTGCACGTCCCTAAGAGTGGCAAAGGTAGACCATTTACTTTCTATCCCATAGGTGTTGAATTCAAACAATTGAATGGACTAACCTTGTCAATGTTCACTTGATCTCCTTTCAAACATGTTTAACTTTTTTCCCATAGGCTCTTGATTAAGAGTAGGTTTGTGCTGTGCAGGTTTAAGGCATTAATGTTGTGTGTAGTTCATATGGCTGCTGAAATGAGAGACTATTATGTGGTGTTACTGTTCAGAAAGGGAAATTGAGGAGCAAGAGGCAGCAGGTCTCTGGGGAGAGGGAGGGAGGGATGGTGAGAAGGGTCTGGTAAGAGCATGGATACAATGACGGTGTGGAAGTACAGTTGCTTTGATACTTCTGTGTATGCTTCACTCTGAAACAGTCAAAATTTGACACACTCATGAGATACACCGTGAGATACAAAAATCAGGACTGTGAGCAGAAGCACGATACTTTTCCTTGCTTTGTAATTGTCTATCTTCTGGTTTTAAAAATTACTGTCCTGTAAGGGGAGCTTGCAAGTCTTAGGTGATTTGCCTTTGCTAAATATCACATAAAGCATACAGGAGACTGTATCAGTGAGTAAAAGCATATAGTGAGATTTTATTCAATGCAGGGATGCAAAAATGGACAAATCTTGAGACCTTTTTAACCCAAAAGGATTTTGATATGTTGAAGAAAAAAAAAGATGTTTATAGGGAGGGCAGAGAGAAGGAAAGAATACATATGAAACAAAGAAAGCTGAAATTGTGGGGTTTTTTTCTTCTCTCCTCCCGCCACCTTTTCCCTAAGACACCTTTAGTAATGTTTCATGTGTGGAGAGTTCTCATGGGTTAGGGACACGATTGTCCCTATGTATGTGCTCTCCGTATTTACATACAAGAGACTACACCTTCAGAGATCACTAAGATGACTTCTAATAACTGGAGGTTGGACTAGATGACCTTTGGAGGTCCCTTCCAACCTGAAACATTCTATGATTCTATGATTCTAACCATCTCTGTGGTACTTCACTGTTTGTGCATGCATGTAGCACAAATATGCTGCTTTCCTTGTGAAGGGCACAATGATGCCGTCTTGTTTTATCCGCTCTCAGTGTTGCAGAGAGATTTGTGTCCCTCAAACACAAGGCTCCATATCTCAACATCCCCAGAATAAATACATTGACATATTGTCATCAGCAGTGGCTTGAAGTAACTGGATCCAGATACCTGCATAATGCCTGAAAAGAAGAATTAGAATGTGTGCAATTCCTCTGAAGAAAAGTCAGTTTTGCCAAACAATTGCTTAGAGACTAACCTGATACAGAAACCGGAGAGGTCTCTTTTCTCCTTAACCAATAAAAGGTGTTTCGGCTGTCTTTGAAAAAGAGAAACAAGTGAGAACGCCTGTTCACAGACTGAACTATAGGTAGCTTTCAAAAAACCTTCATATGATACAAAGCACAAACATAACTTGGTCAGACTTTTTCAGCTGACAGGTATTTGCAATGCCTATTTAGAATGGAAGAAATGAATTAAGAAATCTACTTAAAATGGAAAAAGTGTGTTCACAAGGCTTACATGAGTCATGCTGAGAGATCAGTGTTTTACTAAGGGTTTACTATGACTAGGTGAGCTATATATTAAATGAAACTATTGTAATAAAATACCTTAATGGAATTTGAAAGGACTATTTCTTGTTTTACACACCTGCAAGTAGTTGTAAAGTGACAGAACTTAAGATTATTTCAGAACAAAATAAACCAAAACCCTCTGTAGGTTTATGTTGCCTGGAATGTGATAGCTGTAGGAGTTTTGCATACACTGGACTTTGCTAAAGAAAATTGGGTTATGAGGAAGATGGAAGGCAGCCTAAAAGAGGTGACATTGTCTGAGATGGGAGCGTATTACCAGGAAGATGTTTCCATACTTTTCTCCTTCCTTTCCCTGCCTGTTGTGTAGAATTTTCTCCCCGTGCAAAAGCATACTTTCTGAAGTCAGAGCCCATTCTCACGGAAGCTGTTGATGCTCTGGTGAATTCAGTTAGAGCCAGCTTTGTCCGTCACTCTTTACTCTAAATCTCCACTTGGTTTGGGGTTTTTCTTCAGGAAGTTGAGAGCTGATTGTCTGTGGGTTCACGTGCACACAGTAGAGGTGATGGCAAATCAGTAAAGCTGCCTTGTAGCGAGGAGCTGTATGAGGCTGCCCAAGCTCAAGAGAAGGGTAGGAGGAGTGATGTCTACAAGCGGGAGCAGCGCAGGTTATTGCGGCGTGTGGGCATTCGGGCTCTGCCTGCTCTCTGCTCCTTCAGTGTTCCTTCTGGTCCTGGGAACACAAACACCTTTCTATCTATTCTTTCTGTGTTGGGAGAAGGGCACAGGAGGAGAGGTGTTACAAGCTTTATGTATTTTTCTGTCATTTTAAGAAATGTATTTAGTTTTTTGTTGTTGTTTTAATTTTATTTTTCAAATAGGAGCTGATAGTAACTGAAATGGAGAAATCTCAAAGGTGTCTGTGATCTTTTATCTTACACTGGTTCTGTGCAGTTCTTCCCTTGGCCATGCAAAGCTTTATTCATTTTTTTCCTATTGCTAATTGAACAGCAATAATGTAAAAAAAAAAAATTTGCTTGTGCCTCAGTGAACACCAGACTTTCAAACTTGTGCATTGGGCAACAAGTGAAAATTACTTGCAGTACAGCCAAGCACATGATGAAAGTGTAAATAGTTTAAATGGTTTATATAACTATTTTTGAAGTGACCTTTCCATTTTGTACAATAGGTGTCTCACTATTGCGATAAATTGAGGTGCACAGCAGGACTGCACTGGTTTTGTACTTGGCTTGCAATTGCCTTTGGCTTTTGATGAATGTGGTAGAGGGACTTGTAACTTTAAGGTGGCATTTCATCCTTGCTCCTCTCCCTTCCTCCTCCTCCTCCCTTTCAGGAGTTAAAGTTATTTCTTTGCTACAAACCTTTTAAATTGTATCAAACTCTTCAGTCTCTGGAAGTGATATGGGAAGAACCTTCCCCCTCTCTAAATCTTGTGTTGTGTATTTCACTGTTGAGTAAATGTAGAGATTACTTTTTTGTCCATTTTTCAGGTATTGGGCAGTAAAGGAGAAGATATGTAGATTTTCCTTCTGGAATGAAATGTGAGGTGGCAGTTGCATGTGTAAAGCTTTTAGATGTGCTTTTGGAAAAGACTTTTCCCCTTTTCCTCATGGATGGATATACACTGCTCAGTGTGAGCATTTGTTGCCTAACTCAATGCAGAGCTGGGGTGAGACCTGTTGTTGGAGTGCTGGCTGGGCTGTTGTGTGATCAAATCCTTCTGCAAGTGGCATTCCTTGCTACCAGTCTCTCATGAATTTTAACTTGACTCTACAGGTGTGTGAGACTAATGGCACAACAGTTCGAAGCACATTGAATAGTGTATTGGCTGCCAATTTTGTGGTTTGGTTTTCTTCTGCATTAAAATTCCCCGATATGTTTAATATTGAATGAACATCTTTTGTGTTCTACTTTAGGACCCAGCTTTCAAGTTTCAGGTTGCTTGTGTGAGATTGTTTTGATATTTCAGGGCAGCATATCAGTACTTTAGGGTGATTGTTTTGTAGCAGTATTGCGAGCTGAGATTACAGTTTAAGGAAATCTTTGCAGACTTCAAGGAAATTTAACCCCCTTCCTATTGCAGTGAAGCAGCTCTTGACTCTTTCTTTGCTTTATTGGGAATGAAAGCTTAAATGGGGTTGTGTGCCGTTTGGGTTTTCATTCTCCTTTCCTTGCCTATTTATATGATCAAATGCTGAAATCAACTCGCCCTTGCTTGAGAGGGAGTGAAAACAGCTGAGAAATGCTGCATGACTGAAACTTGTTCATCTTTTCTGGGGAAAGCATGCTTGTCACTTCATCTCATGGTAGCTGTAGTGTTGGGGGTGACACCTCCATGTGAGGAGAAGTTTGGGCAAGGTGGCTTTGTGCTGTAAGCCTCGGCTGTGCCCCAAACAAAGCCTGTTGAGAAGAGCATTTCAAGATGTAAAACACTCACTGCAGGCCTGTGTGGGTGGATGGTGGTGGTGTTAGGGAAAGGAGTGTATTTTTAAAAGATTTGAGGAGGAAAATGAAAGCTTTCCTTTTTATTGTTAGACAGGAACATCTCTAGAACTTGTGGCAAGATTTTACTGGCCTGTGTAAGTTTAAGAAACTTCTATGCTGTTATAAGAAGTCCTTAAAATGTGAAGAATTTTTCTGTGAGAGGTCAGTATTGAGCAATTAAAACACTAAGTGAAACTGAGTGTTTGAACACAAGAGACTTACTTTAGCTGCCTAGGTGAACCAAAATGTAGGTGAGACCTTCTGAGCTAGACTGCTTTGCGGTGTCCCCTCTCTCTTCCTCAGGTCTTCCTAGGCAAGGCAGACCAACCCAACCAGCATGCCCCACCTGAGCCCAGTTGAAACTCTGTTAATCCACACATTCTTGTAAATCCCAAGGGTTTTGTGGCATCTCTGGCATTTATTTGTTCTCTCACTTTGGGGGAAGGGAGGAGACAAAGGACTTGGCTGTGAAGGCAGCCAGCACACTGCCAGGCTTTGCAGTAGCACTTCAAAGTGAATGTTTTGTTTACTAGATGAGCGAAAACTGATGTAAATTTGGGGTGAAAATACAATAAACTTACTGATTTTT
>VZZY01010759.1:0-10977 GCA_013400335.1 Eurystomus gularis | reverse complement strand
TTTTTTTTTTTTTTTACCCCCTCCTCCCGATTGGGGATGGAAAGCATCGGCCCTATAAATGCTAGAAAATAGTCTGTCGTGAGGCTAATGAAAAGCTTAATATCAAAGCAAATGTATTTATTAATATTTTCTTTCTTGAAGGGTTGTATGATCCTGAAGTATCTTCTTGGTGACTTTAAAAAAAAAAAAAAGCTTAAAGTGTGTGGAGGGGAACCCAGTACAAATGCATGGGAGTATCACACCCATTTATAACAGAAAGAATTAGATATTAAAGGCCTTGAAGCTCAAATAGGAAGTCTCCAGGAAAAGTGGAGACTTCATGAAATGTAACCGCTGTCAAATGTGTAACAAGTATTTCTGTAACAGCTCTTTGGACTTGAAATGGTTTTGACCTGACATTCCCCTCGCAGCGATCTGTTGGGGTTTTTTGCGTTGTGTATTTGGTTTTGCCCCTCTTAGTATGACAGATGCTTAAATGTATGACACTGCTATTTATAGTCTATCTTGCAATAATGTTTTCTTTCTGTTGTTTTTTTTAACTATTTTCTTTAATTTTTCTGCAGGAGTCGGAAGCTTCAGATCAGAAATATCCCGCCTCATTTGCAGTGGGAGGTAGGAAGTCACTTTAAAAATTGCTATCTGTGCTTAAAACTGTCTTTCTGTTTCTTTCTTTATTCACCAGATTTTTCCCCTTCCCCCACCTTTCCCTTGCTTTGCACACATCACCCATTCTGTTCTGGGGAAAAATCCTTTGGAAAAGGGAACAATAGAGCCTTCTAAGCAATTCAGATAACTGCCGTCATTTCTGCTATCCGAGTTAACCATAAAAAAAGTTGATATGGATTCTTTGGTGAATGCTGACTTCCTGATGCAGTCACTCTCTTTGACTGGAAGCTCATCTGTTTTGGACCTTGCTGGTGTCTGGTGTGTGAATTCAGTAAACTTAGTAAAAGTTCATATTTAAATACTGGTTCAGAACCTTTATGAAAGCAGAAGTTTAATGCTTATTTTCTTTTTTTGTGTGTGTGTGTGGCTTGTTTGTTTGTTTGTTTTTCCTTACTCCTCTATAGTGGTGGCATTATGGCAAATTGTTTGCTCACGCTATTACAGTTATTGGTTCTCATCAATATATTTTATACTTGCTGTTTACACTTCACAAATAGTGTTACAATTTTTGCAGTTATAATTGGGCTACTGTGGTAACAGATCTGTTTTCTTTACTGTTTTTCTACCTCGTATGTTTAAAACTTTGTTTTCACATTTTGCTAGTGGTAAGTCATCCTTTTGCCTGAGGGACATTAGAGGGTAGAGGGTTTGAGCTCCAGTAGCATTGTACTCTGAGCAGGTTTGATCTGTCGTCTTCATCTGACTTTCCATCTGCAGCTACTTCTTTGTTTGCAATGCCTGAATGCTTTCTGGCTTTGGAGAAAAACTGAGACACTGTGCTGTTCAACCTAGCAGCACACACCACCTCTTATTCCTTCAGTCTGTCCTGGCGTGTGCTGTCCGTGCAAGTATTTCATCTGCACTTCCCAAACCCTGTGCTCCCCTCAGTTGAACCATATCTACCCGACACCTTTATTTCCACTTCATAACTGCTTTTCTCAAGCTGATTTGAGATTAACTTATTTTTTGATACAAACTTCCGGGCATTTTGTATAGGAATAGTGAATATCAGGGCATATGATTCAGAAAAATGTGAATAAACATGGATGTAAGTACCCTTAATCAGAGTACATCAAAATGCTCACCCCTCCTTTACATGTATGTAGCCATTACTGCTTGTATGTTGCAGATATCTACCCTGTTTCCAATCTGCTTCTTGATTTTTAAATGATTTTCCTCTACTCCGTTGCTCTGGTTTCTGTAGTGACATCTGGTCTCGGATAGATGTTCCCTCCGCCCCACCTTTTAAAACACTGTCTTCCTAAAGCTCTCAAGGAAGAGTTAAAATTGTCCTTATTAACATCATCTCAACCTTGCCTAGATGTCCTGAAGTTGCTTGTACAGTCCTGACCCTTTGTCTAGGCACAGAATTTAGAGGTCTTCTAACTTCTACAATACTTTAACATTCGCTTGCAACCTCAAGGCTGCTTGCCAAGTATGGTTTGTCTGCAAACTTCCCAAAAATTTTTCTTTGTGATTGCTGGTGCTCTGTCATTTCTGCACTAAGCAGGTAAGTAAGGGTGCTGATGACAAAATACAGCAACTGGTGATTAAGTTCGTCTCAGGGAATTGTCTTGTATCAGGCTTACCTTGAGCTCTGTTATCTTTTTTTTTGTTGTTGGTGCTAAAAGACACTGCAAAAACTTCTTTTGAGCTCTGTAAGTTTTGGAGGATTCCTCCCTAAAACAAGTCTTTCTTGCAACCAGTTGCTTGGTAGGGAGAGTAGAAGTTTACACACACAGAGAAGGATTTATACTGAAGCAATGCTCTTGCATAGTGCTTTCTGAGCGGATGGTGTGTGTGTGCGCACATGTGTGGCAGCTGGAGCAATTTTACTTAAATTGTTTCTTATAGTCCCTCTGTGCCAATCTGCTTGCCTCATCACTCCTTTGTTAATTGCTTGAATCATGACTGACTTCTTCTAATGGGTGTGAAATCCTTAAAACCAAACCAAAAACAACTCATGAAAGAGGTCTCTAGGTTAGTTCAGTCTATCAGCCCTCATGTAACTTTGTTATTAAAATACAAAGCACACTTAGTACCCTGCAACACCTTTCTTTTTACAGAGACATAGGCATATGTAAAAAGAATGGAAGATTAATGGTTTTGTGAATTTTTTCCCCTAGTATAATCATTAAGAAGTTTACCATGTCATTCTTTGCAAAAGTATTTTCTTAAGCCTTTTTGAAATAAAGGCTTGTTTAAATTTTGTTATTTATAGAAAACAGGCATTTTACATGGGAAGCCTCCAGCGGTCAGTGTGCATACCTCTAGTTTGGTGCTTTGTAGCTTTTCTTGTTGCCAGTGTCACACAGTGGACCTGTGGGACTGGGACCCAGTGAGAGTCTCTGTGCACACCCACATCTAACAGATATGATCCTTGGGTTATACAACAAGTTGCTCATAAAACCTCTTATAGTAAGGAAGGTATCCATAATGTTCTCAAAGGCAACTTGTTGGGTTTGGAGAAAGCAAGTCTGGAAGATGCATTAGGAAGACCCTGTGCTGGTCCCACAGGAATGGAGCTGAAGTGTTTGTAGTGTGAAGTGTAAGAGTTTGGTAGTAGCTCCCACTCCTGAGGACTCCAGAGAACATTGCCTCCTGGTTTTCAAAACCAGAAAAACATTCAGGGAATAAATTGAAGCTTAATCTGAATTGAGAATGTTTTGCGATACACCAGCTGGGGGAGGTGCCCGGTTGTTGATATAGGTATTTTGTTCTTCATGCAGATAGGAGCTGGCTCATAAGATTCATTAAATGCCAGAGTAAATGAGTTTCCTGTGAAAACCTTGAAACTGTTTCACTGGTGTACCCTCTTGTCTTCCTAAGAGCCATGTGTGCCTATTTAGTAAGATCTAGTAGTGCGGAAGAGAGAAAACATTGAACTTCAGTGTTAAGGAAACTTTGACTTCCCCTTGGAAGAAGCTGGGCATCCTGAAGACTCACATGAGGTAGGACACTTGACCCATAGTTATTCCATATAGACTGGAAAATAAACAGTGGGTGTAAATGGTCACAGTAACAAGCATTTATTAATAATACTTTTTTACAACCCAAATACACAAATTCAGATCAACTTATTTGCTGTTCTCACTGCCCTTTTGGAGAAAAATGTTCCACATAGTCTTTTCCTTCATGTAAGTTGAAGTTACAGAACAAAATACTCACTCTTACAGCCAGCCATAGCAATTGGACTTATAGCTGTTTCCTCTGATTAATGTAAGGGTTCACTATGTACTTACCAGACCATCATGGTTTAAGTAAAAAAGGTGAGAGAACCCTTTTTAGACCACATTTGGGGCTAAGTGGCAGAAAAAAGGCAGATAATGACCTGCTATAATCTCCTGAGTTACTACAGTGAAACAAAACCACAAGGTTGCTATCCTGAAGAGCTCATTCTGCATCTGTAAAAGATAAAATTTGAATGTATTCTAAGGCATTCAAGGTTAAGTTTGAAACTTGCCTGATAATAAATTTTAATGTCACAAGAAATTTTCGGCAAGGTTCTGCAGGTTTTTGTATCTGTGGGTTAGGTACACTCGTACTCCTTGCCCAGCTAGGAGAAACTGGAAATGGAGAGAAGGTAGCATCTCTGAACTAAAGAAATTTAGGACTTGTCTCATCCTGAAACTGTAGCCTGGACTGGTAGAGGCATATCCAGTATCATGTTCTCTACTCATCTGGGAGGTCATTTGCATTTTCCCCTCCCCTGACCCCTTCCTTCACTAGACTGTCTGGGTTTGAGGGCTCTGGATCAGTGCCCATATTCCATAAAAGCATAGTCACTTCTGGAACACATCTTCTTCCTCTTCTTCTGCTTGCATATAAACTGCATATAGAGGTTATTGCATCAATTTAGTAATCTGAAGGATGTGTGCATGATCAGATTTTATTTTTTTAACAAATCAGTTTCTCTTGTTAAGAGGTTTGTTTGGTGAAGCAATCCCTCAATCTATCAGTGCACTTTTTTAGTGATAGTAAGTGGGTATCATTTTTCCCCACTGTTCCTATCCTTACTCATCAGATGCAAAGTCTAGATTGATGCTAAAAACCATGACAAGTGAAGGATTTGGTACTCCATCTTTTCCCATTCTCCACACATACCAGTCTCATCTCTTTCTCACTGGAAACAAGCACCCTGGCTCTATGGTCTCTGCAGAAAAGTAAATAGATCTCTATTACTTCTTCCTGAACTGCAGTCTAACATACGGTTTTGACTCTTAATTTGTAACCATAAGTAATCTTTCACTTAGGTTTTCATTATTCAGCACTGGAGGTGTGTGTATTTGTGAAACAAAATGATATGCCTTCTAGAAGGAGGTCTAGGTGTGGTGATTTAAAGCTGAAGTATTGGAGCAGGCTGCCCGGGGAGGTGGTGGAGTCGTCGTCCCTGGAGGCGTTTGAAAAATGGGTAGATGTGGCACCTCGAGACATGGTCTAGGGGTTAGGGAGGTGTTTGAAGAAGGTTGGACTAGATGGTCCTAGAGGTCTTTTCCAACCTGAATGATTCTATGATTCTACCTAGAGTCTTCTGATTCAACATGATGGGGATCTCAAGTAGAGTTCTTCTGAGAAGGAACTGTTATGTGAAATGTCACTGGGTTTTTTCCCTCCTTTCTCTTTGAAACCAGCTTCCTCAGTTTAGAAGATGCTTCAAGAGATTTTATTTCTAAATATTTTTTCGATGTTCAGTGAATAAAGCGCTAGAGAACAGACTTTCAGGACACAGATGGTGCCAGAAACAGCACTTGCTGGCTCAGCAGAAAGGTGGTCGTTAGAAAGTTCCCACTTATCCTCTGTGGGCTTTTTTCCTTATGGGCTTCTATGGAGCAGACAAACAGATACGGTGTTGATGTACTTTGTAACAAAAAAGGTAGACTTTAAAAGCCCAGCTTGTGGAGTGTGAACCTGTTGAGTGAGCGGAGAAGCAAGAAAAACATTGTGAATGTGTATTCCTAGCGTTACTGTGAGACTTGCAGGTTGCTTTTGGGGACAGAAATGTGTGGGAAGAGGTTCGATTTAGCTCTTCCAAAGGCAAAAGTATGTTACTAAATAGGGTTTGCTTTTCCTCACTTTTTCATGGAAATGAAAAATGAAGTCTCATAGTTATGCTGAGACCTCTGATGTTTTAGATTCCCCGAGATGTAGTAGTAATGTGAGTGCAGATTCTGCATTGAGATTTCTGTCAATGCAAGAAAGGTCTGAGCCATCTACACCCATCTGCATATTTTGTAAGACAACTTTTCTTCTTTAAAAGAATCAAGACTGATTCTGATTGTGAGTAAATGTTAGTAAATCTTCTTACAGTGCACATTAAGTGTTTGTCCTGGGGATCTGTAGAAGCTTGTGTTGCTTCTTTGATTAAAACAGCTAAGCTGTGTGGGGTGGGTTGTTTTTTGGTTGGTTGTTTGTTTCTTTAATCTAGAGATGCAGTGTGCAAACCAATCTTACTGAATGGTACCTGCTTGTGATGCAGTTTGTTCCAGAATATGAAGGATATGAAAAGGACAGGTAGGTTTTAAGAAAGGAAAAGGAAAACATGAAACCATTACAATTAATAATAAATTAGGATTATAAAAGCAGGTATTTCTCATAAAGCAAGATGTAAAAGGGGAGCTGCAGGAATGAGCTGAGCTACAATGAAAAGAATTCTAGAAGAAAGATGAATCAACAGTAAAGAGGTTTAAAAGGTATTGAAATATGATCTTTCACCTCAGGCCTCCTCCAAGAATCCTAATTTAATGTAGTGCTATAAAAATAATATATAGCTATAAAAATGCTAGCAGAATGCTAAGCATGCACAAATTAGCTGCTGCTGCCTGCTAGGTGTGAGAATCTCTGGTAGGGATCTTTTTCTGTTTCCTCCTCGATGTGCTGCATCAGGCGCTAAGCTGTACTTTTTACCAATTACTACTAGTCCTA
The DNA here is from genome assembly GCA_013400335.1 of Eurystomus gularis. Taxonomy (NCBI): domain Eukaryota; kingdom Metazoa; phylum Chordata; class Aves; order Coraciiformes; family Coraciidae; genus Eurystomus; species Eurystomus gularis. The sequence goes on along the minus strand of VZZY01010759.1, from coordinate 4,389 downwards.
CTCAGCAGGAGAATGGAGAACTTGTTCTCTGCAGCAGTGTTTTACATATTTGAAAACCTGTGATGTATAGAGAGGGTTAAGAAGAGTGTTTATGTTCTTTCAATCTCTTCTCAAAACTCTTATTTCTAGGCAATTGATTGTTCCGGAGCCTCTCACCTGGGAACGTCCCATGAGGCTTCTACAGAATAGTTTCTCTAGTTTAAGATCACTTTGAGCTCTTATCTTGTCTTCTGATACGTTTGCATTCCACTTCAGCTTTATGCTGTCTTCAAATGTAATAAACACAAACCTGATACAAGGCTGGATGTGGTGGTCCCTGTAAAGCTTATGAAACAGAGCTCTTTAATGTGACAGTAGTCTGGTAGTGACTGTTACCTGGCAATGGTCACAAGATCTGCTTCTTGCCTGCTGTTGTAATGTTGGCTGTGTTTACTCCATGAGACTGTTGTTGGAAAGAATGTTAAAAGCCTTCTGAAGAGAGATCCCCCCTAGACTGTTAGCTCTGTTATAGTGAGAAACTGGAGAGATCACTCAGATCAACCTGTGTCTGATGAATGTTGAGTATCTGCTTATTTTGATTCCTATTTACAGAATAGAGGGTAGATGAGCCCCTGGGGCAAAGCAAAGCCCTTGGGCAGCACTGCTGCCTACTGGTATTGGATCTATACCCAGGGGAACATGAAGGCTGTCTTTGCTTCTCTCCTGCCAAAGGGAAATGAGAGGATGGTTGTCTTTCCTTTGTGCTGTGTAACATGGGCCTTGCACTCTGAATTAACTATTTTCCCAGAGCTGCACATATTTCCCATTTTCTAGCTGGGGTTAGCAACAGGTGGGGCAATCTAATATAGGAAAGTGGCCGTGTATGTGGCAGACGCCCGGTTTTGCACTTAAGACTACATACTGGTTTATGTTGGGACTTTAATTGCCTGGCTTAATTGTAGGGGATGATATGAGGCAATGAGCATGTTTTGCAGGTGTTCAGAATACAGGATGTGTGAGTAAAGGTCCTTGGATAAACATGCAATAAGTTTATTTCTCACTTGGAATGATTTATTCATATGACTGTGTTGACTACAGTGATGATAATTGCTTTACAGTTGTTATAAACAAGGGGAAAATCTAACAGGAAAGTAATATTCTTTGGGAATTGGACTACTGCTTTTTTTTACCTAAATCAATATCTTATTAAAAGTTGTTGACAGTGATGCTTTTATCAAACATCTGCCCCACTTAAGAGTTAATATCCCAGATCCCCCCACTGAAGATTGCTTGCTGTGCTTTTATTGTAGTTGTAGGCTTACAAAAGTAGCATTGTGTTAGTTAACACAACTTCTTTTCTTCAGGAAACTTGTATTGCAGTAGCTTAAGCAAGGAACTGAGAAGTTAGAGATGAGCTACAGGCTCTGTTGTGCTAAGCACCTAGAAGATAGATATGGAGGGTGGTCTTCCGACCGCAACTAGACATAATGTTAGTACATTGTTTCAAAGAAATCAGAAGACTCACCAACTAAGAGCTGGCTTGACTGACAGTTTGTAGGTGTGAAAGTTGCTCTTCTTCCTCTTGGTGGCCAAACTGATAAGTTGAAAGAATAGGAAGTGGAAGATTTTGGATTCATTCTGCAGGAAATAAGGTGTTGAGTGATTGTTCAGGCAGCCACGTTGGCTTGTATGGAAGAGGCAGGAAGGTTGACTGAGCAACTTTTGAAGAAGGTGCTGAAGTGCCACAGCTTTTTTACCAGAATATTAAGCAGGCTAGAATAACTGCTGTCTTCTCTGAACGTGCTGAGTAGTAAGCTGCAGTGACTTTGGGACACGGTTTGCAAGCTGTTGGTTAACCCTGCTGTGGAGGGAGCAGGACAATGAGTGGGAGGAAGTATCCACTTGGACCTGAGACTTTTAATCCCAATCACACAGCTTTGTGATTCAGTGAGTTGTCTAGATCTTCATTTTGGAGTATGAACTGCTTTTGGCTGTGATGGGCTGTAATGTCAAAGCATAGAAAACTAGTGAGTTTTGAGTGTTAAATGTGGCCATTCCAACTAAGACATGCAGAAGCTTTAATACTTTGGAGACTGCATGTATGGGCGTATATCTTATTGTACTTCCAACATTCAGTGAGAGAAATAGGTGAGTGAAGATTTAAAAAAAAAGAAAAAGGAATGATTCAGTGTGACTGTTTGATCAGTGCAGCTGTTTGATCCAGACTTCACCCCATCCAAATTTGTTCCATTGTCCTGTGACTGAGGTGAGAAAAATTGTTTTCATGACTAGTTTTTGATCTTCTAGGATAAAGGAAGGCACAACCTGTGATCCCTTAACTTTTCAGAAATATTCTAGTGCTAAAACAGCTGTTCGTGTGCAAGAATTTTGGCATTGTCACTATGGGGTTTCTTGGCACCCTCAAGCCTAGAAAAATGTGGTTACTTGTTGACCCTGTCAACAACAGTGACTCTAAAACTTGAGAAATCTTAAAAGACATACAAAGCTTGCTTGGTTCAAAATGCTTTTTGGGAAACCGGCCACCAACTTTTACTTTTAATTTGCAATTCTAGAAAGGTGTCTATGAAGACCTTTGTTGAAGGGCTCAGCTGCCAAAGTCTTGCACCCCTTAGCTATAATTTTTACTGAAGGAGTCACTTTAGTCAGGGTGCAACCTCTTTATCAGGTGTTGTGATATGTCCTTTCATAGAATTATAAAACCATTCAGGTTGGAAGGAATGTCAGGGCTTCTCTAGTCCAACTTTCTGCTCAAAGCAAGTTTGGTATCTAATTCAAACCACATTGTTTATGGTTTTGTCCAGTCTTGGAAACCTCTAGGAATGCAGTTTGAGCAACCTCTCTGGGACTGGTTCAAAGGACTAATTATTCTGTTAGTGAGAACTGTTTTCCTTATACCTGGTGAGGATCTGTTCCATCAACTTAAGCCTGTTGCCTCTTGTCCTCCCACCCTGCACCTCTGGGAAGCGCCTGGCTCTATCTTCTCAGTGACCTCTGGGGCAGGCTGCTGCTATGCTCTCCTCAAAGCTGTGTATTCTCGGGCTCAACAAGCCCAGTTCTCTCAGCCTCTCCTCACTGGAGAGGTACTCCAGCTGCAGCCATCTTGGTGGCCGTTCACTGAGCTCATTCCAGGTTTTCAATGTCTGTCTTGTACTAGAGGTACCAAAACCAGATGCAGTATCTATGTGTGATTGATTGTCCCCTTTGAATCAGCATTCATTTACTTTCCTCCATCCATTGCCTCTGCTCCTGTTAGTACAGCCCAGGTTGTTGTTGACCACCTTTGCTGCCAAGACACAGACCTGGCTCGTGTTCAGCTTGCTGCGCATTAACACCCCACATAGTTGTTTTCAGCAGATCTGCTCTCCAATGAGGCAGTCTTTAGTCTGTACCAATGTGCAGGGGATTATTCCTTTCCAGGTGCAGGACTTTGCATTGGTCCTTGTTAAATTTCATGAGGTTGCTATTGGTCTGTTCCTCTACCCTGCCTAGATCTCTCTGGGTGGCAGCTTTGTCCTCTGACATGTTGACCATTCCCCTCAATTTATCTCATCCTCAAACTTGAGGAGAGTGTGCTGCAACATCTCCTCCAGGTCACTGACAAAGATATTAAGCAGGACAGGCCCTTGAACAAACCACTTGTTACTGGCCTCCAGGTAGAGTGTGGCCAGGTTAATAGTACTGTCCTCTGAGCCCTATTATTACTCATAGCATTTTGGGACATGGTTTAGCAGTGGACTTGGTAGAGAAGTGTTATGGTTGGACTTGATCATCTTAAAGGTCTTTTCCAACCCAAATGATTCTATGATTATTACTGCAGGTTAAGCTGGACATGGAATCTATACCAGTCTGTCACCTGCATGCACAGGAGGGGAAAAATGTCTGGGAATGGTATTGCATCTCTGCAGATAAAACTCAGGCTGCATGCCATTGCTGGCTAAATTTCCTTAAGCACAAGGATAAATTAACCCACTGTTCAATCTGCCCTTAAGTGAGACATTCTGGAAGTGAAATAAGTAGCACCAACACACTGCTTCTGTCTCCACTTTACGTGTAATCGCATGACTCTGTTTCTCTCTGGTACTTTGATAGTACAAAAAAAACCAAACTGCCAAGGGACTACTTGGTGAAAACTATAGTTTCTGAAAACTTTCCATTTTGAATGCAGCTTCAGTACAGCAAGCTGTAGTGAAAGTCCCAAGGCTTTCATGCTTTTATGATAAGAAAAATGTACTCCTGTCCTTGTCAAAGCTATTGACATAGCTCTGTGTCTTCTGCATGTAAACCTTGTTTCTCCCAATTAATTATTCATGTTGCCTGATATCTTAAATCTTGCTCGCTTTAGTTTTTCTCTGTGAAATGAGGAACCAGTCTACTATAGACCACCAAACC
>VZZY01010758.1:0-41310 GCA_013400335.1 Eurystomus gularis | reverse complement strand
GAGCCGCGTCTCTTGGCGGGGGAGGCAGGCTCCTCGGAGCTGGCCTTAGAAACGGCGGCGAAACGCTGGGGCCCTCCTAGAGGAGGTCTCTGCCCTAACAGTGACTCTTACGCACAGATAACAGCTGGGACGGGGTTGAGGAGAGCGTCTCCAGTTCCCACTCTGGGCAGGAGGCGTTTCTTTATCTCAGTCTCATAGTGTTTCTGTCTTACTCAAAGACTTAGTGCGTTTTCCTGATTTGTCTTCCTTCTCGGTGCCACCGTGCTTCGAGGCTTTCGCTCCTTCTCCGTCTTTCTTGCCTTTCTCATCTAGGCAGGGAGCTTGCTTTTCTGTCGGTGGCGAATGGTGAAAGCAAGCAGCTATTCTGCAGGAAGCAAGGCGGGGTGGCATGCTGCAAGGCAGATGCTTTCTGGTGGATTTATGCCTTTCTCACGGTAGTTAGGCTTTAGTCCTGTGTCATCTCCTATAAATAAGTATGTTTCTAAGCAGCTATGGAAATTGGTGATTACTTTCTTAGGGTCTAGTTTAATAGATAGCGGGTGGAGACTTTAACGCTGTTGTGCTTCTTCATACAACTCAAGCTATGTTGTTGTAATGTGAACTAAATATAATTTTTGTTTTTCTGTTGGTAAAAATTAGGAACAGGTATTTCATAGCCTGGAAATGGAGTGACAAATAAATAAACAAATTCTCTTTTCAGAGGATACATATTTTTTATTCTTTAGTTAGGAGGACAGGTTATGTGCGCACACCAGAAATTTGTGCTTTAACATGGTATGTAAATTATTGGGCGAAAAATCTGTATAAACTGTTTTATTCTGTGGCACCTCTCAGTTGCTTCTATTGGAGATCTATTTAGATTGGGAGCTTTGCATTTTGGCTCTTAACACTATCGAGGGAACCAGTCCAGTGTGTGGTAAAGTCACCGCCCATCAGTTCAAAAGTGTTTTGAACAGTCTTGTGAATTTTGATCCATAGGCAGATCCTGGAAGGTATTTCTGGGGAACTTCAGGCCAGCTTTGTGTGTTGAAACACTCTTAATGTATTCTCCGGAAGAGTATTCATCAACTTTGGTAATGGGTACCATTACCAAGAAGTTTGAATACCTTCCCACAGTTGGGAATGAAGTATCTTAAATCTATGACTGGGAATGAACGCTTCTCATTTATATAACATGTCACGTTCCACTCTGTTCTTAGCCTCTACCTGAGAAACACATAAGGAATAGATAATTGTGTTATGCAGCTATTGCACCTCTTTGAGAGGTGAAGTTACTTTCCAGAGTTGATAACTGACTGCTGAGAAGTTTACTTGTACTTATAAGATACCTAAAACATTTTGTGGTCTCCATTTAGCCCATATCTGGGGCTAAACTACAGCAGTTGCTCTATCACCCGATGACCTCTCCCAAGCAGAGAAAGGGCATTGGGAAACGGAGAGGAGACCCGCAGGTTGAAATGAAAATGGATTTAATGAAACAGCCAAATGAATACCAATGCCAGTATAAACTAGACAGAGTTATACTCAGCCCAGCAAACGTATGATGGCCACAATAAATGGAAAGCAGTCCTCAGGAGCAGAATGATAAGCAAGCCCCTCCAGGGATGGGGAGGAGCAGGAAGAGCAGTATTTGGAGGAACCTCACCCAGCAAACTTCCCGCTTTATAATGAGGGAGATGCTTATAGTGTGGGATACACCTGTAACCAGCTCAGGGCAGCTCCCTTGGCTGACTCCAAACTGCTAATGGCCTGCAGACCTTGGCAGGCCTAGGATTCTGTCCAGAGAAACCAGGACATACAGTTTCTGCAGTATTGATGAGGGCAGATATTGGCACAGGAATAAGTATTGCAGGCTTGTTCTAAAAATCAGCTGCTTCCAAGAAAGGAAAGCTGCATGATATCATGTGAAGAATCAGATTTTAATTTTAAATAAACAAATAAATAATCAATACATTTAACTGATTATGTCTGCCACCAGAAGGCACAAGAAAAAGTATTGCTAGTTTTTGCTTTGAGCTTTTCATGAAACACTACTGTGACAGTTTAAAACAGTGTCATGAATAAGAATTTTGATTTGGAAATGGATATTATTTCTAACTCTCAGTGTTCAGTGCTTTAAAGTTCTGTGTTGTTTCATTAAGTTATAGGAGCTGCCAGATGTAAATAGGCACTGAATTTAAAGCTTGGTCTTTGATTTGTAAAAGAAAATTCCCTGTATTCATCTACTAGAGCTAGTCATTTGTGGATTATAAGACTTTTTATCAGAAACTGGGATTTTAGCTTGCAGCCTGTTTGGAGTGTGGATTATTTCTGAAGTGGTATTGCTTACAAGCTGCATGTTGTCACAACTGACTTACAGATTTTGCTATAGGAAGTTCTCTGGCGGGGTTTTAACCCATAGAAAGATAAACTTTTGTTGCAAGTCTCTGAACAGTATTAAACCAGCACTGTTTTATATAGGTTACTTATTGTAATCCTAACTAAGTATTTGTATTTTTTATAGCTTTCTTGTTAACCTTCTTTATCCACAGTTAAAACAGTTGCATAGGCGTACTCAGTGAAAAATTCAGCCCCTTTTGTGATTTTACTTCATGAAGCAAATGAAAGGACAGCTGCATTATTGTTCAGTACAGTTTACATCTTTTCTGGGTATTAAAATATGATTTTTTACTTTTGTAGAATCTTGCTAAACTAGTCGGTAATTAAATCTTCTCACCTTTTTTATCAGAATTCACATTTGAATGGAACAACCTATATACGAGGGTTGAGGAAAATTTTTTAACTTTAAGTGTAAATGTTTAAGATTTGCCTTCTGATAGTCTGGGGTTTTTTTCCTTCCTCTTTCTAATATTCCTTTTCTGCAATAAAGAACTTATTTTTAGAAAAATAAGTTCTGATATGTACAAAATGTGCAACATCCAAACCAGGATTTTATATAAACCTAAACAGCTTATTTGGACAAAAGCAACAACAAAACTTGTTGCTATTTCCTTCAACTCATTTAATGGAAAACAGAGTATTTTAAACAGAAATCAACTGGAGGATAGGATCTGTGCATGGCATCTGATTAATAATTGAATAACATGACTGTGTGCATCAAACACTTGCAGGATAGCTTGGCCAGAGCTGTCTTGTGAAGAAAGAGCAAAATTTAAAAAATAAATTGGATTACAAAGTGAGTGCAGTGTGAATATCCACTTCTTGCAGAATTAATAGAACCAGCACAGATGTAAGTTGCATTATCTTCACCCCATGACTTTATATAAACCACTCACCTTCTACTTTGTCTTTGAAAAATAGCTGTAGTGGAGAAACTGTCTTTGTTTTCTAACCATTATGTCTGCTTAAATAATGGATGTTGTTCAATTTTATGAAGAAATAAGATTATTATTTATCTTCACTGGCAAACAGAAACAAATTTACTGTTATAGAACCAAAAATGTTTGCTGCCTATTGTTAATTTCCACAGAGGCTAAAACTGTTGTTCAGTCTTTGACTCTTACACAAATTCTTCTTCTTCTCTCCTCCCCCCCTCAATTCCTAACAGGATTTTTTCCAAAGCCAAGGCAGTACAACAGAAGGATTTGAGGAGACAGTTAAGCTTTCTCTAGACATATCTCTTTATTTTCCATAGAGCTTCTGCATTGATCAGTATCACCCTTCTGATTTCCTATTTAGAGCCACTGTGGCTGTCTCTTAACAGTTTTTGAGCTGCTGTTGTTGTGTCGCCATAGCAGCCATGTTCTGAGCCATGGTATGCAACCACACGTTGTCCAACATGTGAAGGCCTGTGGCAAAGTTTTAAGTTTTGTACTTAAACACAAAAAAAACCCCCAAACCAACAACACCAAAAAATGGCAAAGCGGAGAATTCCTTGTTCTTGGAGTAGGGGAAACTACAGTATAACTCACTACTACTGAAGTAAGAAGTTGTTTCTAGATAAGAAAAATGGTGTTTTTTCAGTAAAGTGGTTGAATTTCTCCTAAGATCTTAGGGTTAGCTGAAAAGACATTTTCAGTCTGGCCCAGCGAAACCAAAACATAGGTTCTATGAATTGTGGTGGCAAAATTGTATCTAGAGCTGGTCTTGCAATACTTGATCTTGCCTTTGTGTTGGCTATTATGTACAGTACTGGCAGATGCACTATTAAAATGTCAGTGCATTTGCTTTGTTTGCAAAGCAAACCTAAAGTTTGCACACAACTTTGCTATTAAAATAGAAGTAAATAAAATACTTGCAAGTAATGTCTTTTTTTTCCACACTTTAGAATATATCTATAAATTATATGTAGAGTATATTAATTCAATTTTGTCTTGGGCTCTAGCTTTTAACAACCTGTTTAAAATAGAGATTCTTCAAAGAATGATGGTAAATGTTTGTGTCTTGTATGTAAATTACAAGTCTCAAGCACTTTTATTTTTCTGACTCTAAGAAAAATTCCAGTATCTATATGGAAAATAGCAGTATTTCTGCACTTTTAAGTAGATGGTGTAAGTCATTGCCCCCCTCACCTATATATTTAGCTTTCTAAATACCAAAGCGTAATGGATTTATTTTTCTTACACCTTCTGATAATTGTGGGAAAAAACTTCCTTGAGGAGAGGAAAAAAACCAAACCCCAAACTCAACAGCTGTATCTCTGTCCTGGTATAATTACTTCGTGTGAACAGTCTGTTGCTACACAACCTAAAATTCTTCTGGTTTCTCTTCATTTCATCATTGGCATTTCTGCTTGGTTTTGGTATGAGAAGAACAATAATTGACATGATAAACATGTATCGGACATAAGAATTAATGTCTTAATATAATTTCTTGCATTGAATTCACTCAATTCACTCAAAGTAGCAATTCAGCAAAATGTTTTGCAGATTTATTTTGCTGATCCATACATAACTGAGTAAGAAGTAAATGGGCAAATTTTCTTTCCTGGGATTTCTCCTTACTTTTTTATGTCATACACACTGTTCTAATCATAGGTTATTTTTTGTAGTTCTATTCAAAATGCATTGGTAGAATGCCATCCAGTCTTAATACTTGGTGCCTTTTCAACTATCTTTATTACTCAGTGTGGTGTTTCTGATACATAATTCCTATGCTAAATACCAAGTAGTGGCTTTAAGGTAGTTATCTGCACTATCTGGTATGTCCTCTAGTAGACTTGTATTATTTAAGTCCTGGCTTACACAGTTACTGGCATTTTGACATGCTGAGTAGTATTTAGTGTGTAATATTTGAAAATGTTGAATATTTTCTCTGATCTTTATGAAAAAGTTAAAGCGTCATTTATTGGTTGTTACTAGTCATGTTATCTCCAGTTGTTTTGAGGCTTGTTGATTATCTGCAGTTTCATATATTATTTTAAAGATTCACTGTAGTCTGCTGCATAAGATAAATTGTGACTTCCCCTCCCCAAAATTTACTGCCACGCAGTTGGACTATTTTTTTTTGTTTCAAAGCTTTTTATTTTTTTGTAGTAAACATAAACTAGGCTTAAAAAATTGTGTCTACAAGTGCTACTTAAGGATAAATTCATTTTAGTTTTTTTCTTTTCAGGACTTAACTTTTCTTAAAATTCTTTTTTGCACAAATCAGTTGACTGACACCTGTAGAAAAGGTAATTCAGAAAGCAAAGGGTATAAATTTTAGGTGTTAAAGTGAGGCTTTTGTCTTTCTTGACTCCTGTTTTACATACTTGTAAGTATTGTGGAGAAAGGAAATGAATTTGTTGTCTGCCTCTGAATTTCCATTGTGCACATTTTTAAAAAGCAAGGAAAAAAATTGTTTTATTGAATTAAAATGTAGTAGCGTTGTGTTACAAGAGTATTCCACATATGAAAAGTAATTTTTTGCAGTGACAAAGGAGTGTATGTATTAGGTCAGAATTGGCTTGTGCTTGTCATGTTACTATTTTTAATCATGTTCCTTAAATGATCAAAACTATTTTCATCCTTTCTGGTGAAAATTCCCTAAAGTGAACACATGTAAGTAAAGCATAAGGAATGTTTTAGAATAGTCTAGAAATTCTTGAAGTTATTGTGGTGTATGTATTATGAAGGATGACTTGTCTTAATCTAGAGGCTGCTGAAAAATCACTATACAGACTTAAATATAAATTCTCCTCATAAATTGTAACTCATAGTGTTTCTCATTTACATAGAGTGTGTTACCCCACATTCCAAACACTGAAATACCAAGTGTTACCCACTTGCTTCTGGTATGTCTGATGTAGAGGGCGAGCTGTGTTTTTCCTCCCTGAATTAAGTAATTGAGGCTTTGTTTTAAGGCTCTTAAATTTTGCAAATTAACATTCAGAAACAAGAGTAGGCCATCTTTGCTGGGATTTCTTTATATGCTATAAAGAAGATATATTCCGGACTCATAACTGATGGGAAGTAAATAGCAATCATTTTCATCTGTCACAAATTCAATCTGAACAAACTTTTACCAACTACAAGCTAATTTGAACAGGTAACAACCAATATAACATTAAATTTTCTTTACTATGGTTCTTGCATTGAATCATTATTCATTTGTTTTGATAAATGACATACCACTGCTAACATTGTGAAATATAACTTTTATAGTTCAAGTGTTCAACTTAATCATTCAGCAACTTCTGAGTCTTTAGTTATCTGCACATTTTTGTCCTGTAGAGTGTCATTTAAGCCTGACTGATATATACCTCTTGTAGGCATGAATTGTATGTGGTAATTGGTTGAAATGTAATAAAACTGAACAAAGGTCAAATAAATGAAAGAAACGTAGTTTCAGTGGAAACTAATATTTGGAACATTCACTGAAATCCACTCTTCACTGTATGTATGTAGGCTATGTATGTGCTTAACTTATGTGGGAATTTTAGTTGAAAGTCAAATGATTTGTAATGTAGTTGAAAATGAAATTGTTTTCATTATACTCACTAGCATTCACAAATACATTTGAATATGTGTCTTCTAGAATGCAGATTAGTTCCTGATAGAAGGCATCTGTGTATAGACTGTGCTTTTTAACCTTCCTTGATCTGAAATGTTTCATTGTAAGATCTGATCTCCAGCTCTTCATTCCATAGCTTTACTTATTTGCTTTGGTGACTAAAACAAGTGCTACTTCTGTTTATGCTGCAGAATCAACAGTACTCTGTAAGAAAGAATATTTTTTTCCTTCTGAGGAATAGCATATTAATTAAATCCTACTTGCCATGCCAGTTTGTGCCTGGCCCAACACAGTTTAGTAGGGTGATTTTAGTGAAGGCCTCGCAAAGACTGTAATTTTGCCATAAAGGTCTTCAGGATCATAAGTTCCCACTCTGTTTTGCATATATTTTTTAATTCCCTAATATTTAATATGTTGCTCTTTATTTGTGGGGGAGTTTATTTATTTATTTATTTATTTTTTAGATGGAACTCACATTTATACAGAAATTGGAAGTGACATACAGCATCTTCTAGAGTAGTTTTGAACATAAAAAGCATAGTTTTTTAACGTTACAATGGAATGGTAACTCAAAGATGCCAGTTATTAGTTAAACTGTTTTGGTTTTTTTGAAAATTAATTAGGATGAATTATATGCTTGATTATGGTAAACTAATATTCTTTTAAGTATTTAATTCAAAGGGAATTTGTGTTACTGCAGACTACAATAAACCTTATCAGCTTCAAGCTGGTGAGTCTTAACTGCATGACCTAATTCACAGTTCTGAAGATTCAAAACCAATGGCAGATTTGTATATCTTCTCATGTTTAGACAGTTGGAAGTGAGGAAGACAAATGCGCTGATAATGTGTTTTATGCTTCAGTGAAGTGATGAATTCACCCTATTTATTATCAATATTTATTATAAGACTACAGTGTGGGGTTTTTTTTAAGATAATAATACAGTATTATTGTGTCAGGAACAAAATGTCCTTTGTCCTTTAGGGTTTGTTCAGGTTTTTAAGCCTTGCTTAGAGAGATGTCTTGTAGCTATGCTAATTAGGGCAACTAAGATATTTTTTGATGTGTGTGTCACTGGGAATGGAATTAGCAGAAGTTTTTCTACTGTTTTTCAGCTCTCTATTAAGAGATTATACATGTTTCTCCATAAGCAGAGAAAGATAACAACTTTAATCAGGGAAAACTTACTAAGCTACCTGTTTGTAGTTTTTCATATGTATTACTATATTTTGAAACACTTCTCAAAGCTTAATAGTCTGATTTCCGTGGCATTTGTATGTATATTCACAGATAAAATGTGAGGTGGTGCATCAGAGTTGCAGATTCTTTCATCAGATGGCTGCTTCTCGTGTTCAGCAAGAGCTTAGTTTTTATCTTAATTGTCAAATGCACATTTTAAAGCCTTCAAATAGCATATTCGAGTACAAAAATATCTAATTAAATATCTATACTGCTAATAATTTCAAAATTGAAAACTAAAGTAATGTTACACATTGCTTCACAGAAATCTGAGATTTTTGGCAGCTATCTACGAAGCTTTTTGTTTCTAAGTGCAACTTGTTCATGGAACACATGTTCAATGACTGTAGAAATTTGTGTTCATATCTTACTGACTTTCAAAATTTTAATACATGAAGAAAAAAAATTGTCAAGTTAGGTGCAATTTCACCTAGAAGGAAGCTTTCAAAAGGGAATAGTAGAAAAAGGTAAAACTCTCTGCTTGCAAGGACAACAGATCTGCACTTCAATTAATATTCTTGTCAAATTCACTGAGTATATATAAAACTGCTGAATGGCACTTGTACGTATTTTTATCCCCTTCTTCGGCTCCTGACTTGGGTAATGAAGTGTAGATGTGGCTGTTACATGCCAGTTGGAAGGGAACCAAAACAGAGATTGTTGTTTGTACATGTGCAGATGTTGGCAGGATTCTCTGCACTCCTGTTGTCAAAAGATCTCTTTACTGTCACAGAGTTATAAATGTATCTGTGTTACAGTATGGCATGCAGATATTTTACTAGTAAAGTTTGGTATGTTCGCTTCTTAATAAACCAAACTGTGCCTAAAATTTCCTATGTGAAATGAAATTCAGTCTGCACAAGGCAGGAAGCATAATAGATGTGTTTTGAAGATCAGTGTACCATTGTGACTAATTTCAAAAATCAGTTTAATCCATTACATAAATCCCTACTGCTGTGGAAAGGAAAGGTCCTCTTAGCTCCTTTCTTCTCTTCTCACCTGGCCATTCAGGCCTTCTCCCTTACTTTTGTCAGTACTAGTATGATGTGGTGATGGGATAAGCTGGATGCAGCTGGTCACCAGCTGCAGAAGTATTCCTTAATGACATGAAGGAGGGGATTGAAATGAGTGTGGTTGGTGAGTTGAGAGGGATGGACACCTTTGCTTCCAAAGGTAGCGTGGCCTTTGCCAGGTTCAACTGCTTGGTTGAACCTGTATTTGGAAAGGGAAGCAAAGGCATAAGCAGAGCAGGATTGGAATAAAAGAAGAGGGGTGGAAAAGAGTGGAGTGATCCAAAGTCATGCTTAAATAAAAATATTTAGTCATCATTGCTGTAGCAATTGAATATATTGCATTGAGTGCTGATAAAATGCAGCAATGCGAAAATGTTATGCACAGTTGGTGCATAACACAGTTAAACCTGTGTTTGTCAGAAAAGGTAATCAGGCAAATTTTCTCCAATTTAAGATATAAATTTGTGTTTATAAGATATAGATAAGTAGACTTGCATGGGTACAGGACTGATAGGTACACACATTCAAACTTTGCCAATATAAGCTGTATTTTCCTGATAGGTACTGGTAATCAGTATTTTGAAAGTATGCCCCTTGATCACACTCACTAGAATGAAACATTTTTGCTTGCCCAGAGTTCTCTGGAGGCTATGCCTTAGCACCAACTCCTGCTTGTCTCTTTTTTAGTGAAATGTTCCTTTGTAAATAACTAATTTCATTTGATGGACAATAGCCATTTGCTTATTGGTTTGTTTTGATACAGGACTGAACACAATAATGATAAACGTGCATGAAATCTCATTCTGGTGGTGTTTATTGATGCCACAGGCATGAGTTTTCATTATACTGGTAGAGTAAATAAGGAATGCTGAATTAGCACAAACTTCATTTGTTGGAAGATTATTTTGCTAACTGTAAAAAAAGCAAAAAAAGCCCCAGCCAACTTCTTAACCATGGAATGGATCACTTAGACTTGCTCTGAACTAGTGGATATTTCCCTGTACTTACCACCCTCATAAATTGCCCTGAAGCCTATAGATTAAAAAAAAATGAAGACTGGATAATGTTATCCTTATTGCATAGCAGATTGAGTTGGTGAGAGAGATTTAGTTCTGCTCAATTATATGGTATCAAAACTTGAAAATATACTGGTCTCAAAACCATCAAATCACCCTCGGGATTTTTCATGTCCAGATTTGCATGTGTGGGTAGATCAGATGATCAAAAGAGAGTAGAAATGGGTTTGATGTCCTTTTAACCAACCAAAAAATTTTCATCTTTGCAGTGGTAAACACAGTTAGTTCTCCTAAAATTCTCATCTACACTTGCCATTTTACAGTTTAGCTTAATGGCTTTTGCTATAAATATGGCCAACTATTTTAACAGTATATATTAAATATTATTTTAATTTCTTCACAGACAAGATTCGCTTTGTAGAAACTTTGAAAAGTCCTTGAAAATTCCATAGAGGACAATGAACCAGAATGGTCTGGGATGGATGCTCAGCTTCCAGTAGGACCCATTTATTAAATACTGATAATACAAATATACAAATGTATATTTTTACTGTCTCAAAATGATATTAAAAATTTGAAACTGTAGATGAACAAATTGCAGTGTTCTTAAGTGTTCCAAGCAAGCATTGCTAGCAGCTAGGTACAAGTTAACCTGGTACTCAGCCTTCATTTTAGACAGAGGCTCAATTAGGACCTTCATAACATTTTATTAGATGCTTTAATTATATCAAACAAAAAGTGTTTTAATGACTGTTAGCTCATGCCCTTTTAACAAAAGCCACTTAAATGTGAAAGTGGGCATTTTTAATTTGTGCAAACTAGAAAGCTCATCTTCTTGGTGAGAGTAGCTAGATAACATTAAACAGCATGTCCTAACATCATAAGGCTTGTATTCAGAATGGAAATATTAAAATGGTAATCTTGTATGCTCTGAAGTACCATCTGTACTCTAAATAATAACCGTTTCATTTTCCTAGTCACCTCTGTATAGTTTTCTACTTCTTTAGATAATGATTCAGAATGGCTGAGAAAGGAATTGTAGCTGTCTATGAATTGCTGGTAGAAGTTGCACCATGGAAGCACTTATCTTTCCCAGGGGCTTTGGTGTGCTTTAGTAAACCTTTTCATTAGTAAAAATTACTTCACTACAAAACTGGAATTTTAGTTACAGAACTTAGTAGATGGAGACAATGTCTCTACGGGATTTTGTATTTTACCTCCTGAAACCTGCAGCCACTATGAAATCTGGGAAATTCGGTATAACCAAGAGAAGCTATCGTTGCAGTGCTGAGCAAGTGTTCCTGTTTTGCTTTTTCTTCCT
Source organism: Eurystomus gularis (assembly GCA_013400335.1). Lineage (NCBI taxonomy): Eukaryota > Metazoa > Chordata > Aves > Coraciiformes > Coraciidae > Eurystomus > Eurystomus gularis. The sequence goes on along the minus strand of VZZY01010758.1, from coordinate 29,788 downwards.
TTGTGTTTACCAGCAGCATCTTTTAAAGGGTAGAGAAGACAACTATAAGAATTTTTCCTCTTGGATATTGCTAGAGGATTCATTGATCCAGTGACCTTTTGGGTCAGAGGCCAGTTAGTAGTCTTTTTAATGAACTTGGTTTCTGCTATGGAGCATGCTTACAAGGACAGTGACTAGTGAAATATGCAGTAGTTTTGCGAGTGAAGATTAGAGCGCTTGTTGGTTGAATAGTATTGTATTGACCATTGTGATCTAAGCAAATCTATTTTGGGTTTTTTAGGGCTTTTTTAATACTAAGTTTGAAGTCATACTGTGTGAATTGAACATAGCTTTATCCTTGCTGTTAGCATTTCAAGAATAATTATTCATTCTTGGGAATAGATGTGGCTGGCAGTTCCTTGTGTATTACAGAGCTTCTAGTGTTTCTGGCTAACATCCATATTCTAACCTTGGCTTAGTGTCAGCTGATGCCTAGTGCTTAAGATAAAATGACCAAAACTGTCATGGTTTAAGCCCACCCAGGCAGCAACAAAGCAACCTGCTCACTGCTATGTGCCTCTGGTGGAACGGGGAGGAGAAATAGAGCAAGTAGCTTGAGGGTTGAGAAAAAGAACAGGGAGGGCGCACTCACCATTTACGGTCATGGGCAAAAGACAGACTTGGGGAAACAAAATCAATTTAATGTAAACAGAACCACCAGCATTTTAACCAATTGAATCAGAGTACAACAGTGATAAGTACAACCAGATCTTAAATACACCTTCCCCCAGTGGCACAGGGGATCAGGGAATAGAGGTTGCAGTCAGTGCTAGTCTGTTGCACGTTGTTTCTGCTGCTCCTTCCTCCTCAGGGGAAAACTCCTCACAGTCCTCCCCTGTGGCAAAATGCTGTCCTTCCCATGGGAGACAGTCATAGAATCATAGAATGGTTTGGGTTGGAAGGGATGTCAAAGATCATCAAGTTCCAACCCCCTGGCCATGGCAGGGACACCTCCCACTAGACCAGGTTTCTCAAGGCCCTATCCAGTGTGGCCTTGAACACTTCCAGGGATGGAGCATCCACAACCCTCCTGGGCAACCTGTTCCAGTGTCTCACCACCCTCAGAGTGAAAAATTTCCTCCTAGTTTCCAGTCTGAATCTACCCTCTTCCATGACCCCATGGGTTTGAACCCATGACCCCTCATCCTATCACTACAGGCCTTTGTAAAAAGTCTCCATGAATTTCTTCCACCAGTATTGGTCCCTTCTGCAGGCTGCAATCACAGAATCACAGAATTGCCTAGGTTGGAAAAAGACCTTTAAGATCATCAAGTCCAAACCTAACACTGACAAGTCCTCAACTAAACCATATCGCTAAGCACTACATCTATATGTCTTTTAAATACCTCCAGGGGTGAGGACTCCACCACTGCCCTGGGCATCCTGTTCCATCGCCTGCTGATGAGAATTAGAGAATAAATCTTTGTTTTTCTTCGCTTCTGTGTGTGGGTATGCCTAGCTTCCCTCTGTTAGCATCAAACTGCTTTTGTTTTACCCACAAGTGGGTTTTTTTTCCATCTTATTTTCCTTCCCCTTTTGCTCTGCTGAGTAGGGAGAGGAAAGGGACTGCAGTGATAGAGCAGCTTGGTGGGCTTCTGGTGCTCAGCCAGGGTTAACCCACCACAGCCTGATAACCCTTTCAGTAAAGAAATTCTTCCTAATATCCAATCTAACCTTCCCTTGGCGCAACTTATGGCCATTTCCTCTTGTCCTCCCAGCAATGGGCTGCTCCAGCATGGGTCTCCCTCAAAGTCATGGACTTCTTCAGGAGCAGTTCCCTGCTCTGGGCATGGAGTCCTCCATGGTGTGCAGATGGGATTTTGCCCCACCTTTGATTGCTAAGGGCTGCAAAGACTCAGCCAAAGGGGAATGGCTGCTCTGGTGTGCCTCCCCAGCTCCTTCTCACTTACCTCAATGTCTGCATGGTTGTCTCTCTCCTGTCCCACTCCTCTCCAAAACAAAAGAGCTCCCAAAAGAAAGACTCACACAACAGGTTTTCCTGTCTTAAATATGTTATCACCGAGGCACTGATGTGTACTAGAGGCAAAATTTTAAACCTTAATCTGTTCTGTAACCCTTTCTAGGAGCAATCTTCAAGTGAGAGGATCCTCAAAGGAATCCAGTCAACTGGGGAAAAAAGGGAAGGGAAGAGATGTTGGAGAGAAGGAGGTGTGACTTTTTAAGGCTTTTGCCTTTTAGGATTGTCCTGGTTTGAGTTAGAACTAAATCTGCTCAGTGATTTTACTTTTCAGCTAAGTTCTAAGTAACTGCACTTTCTGAAGTTAACAGCATATTTTTGCAGACAGTGTCTGCTTCTAGCAGTTATAATGCTCAATGTTTATAGTTGCAACCAAGCATTGGTATGCAGGAAGGCTCTTGCTTATACTTGTTTCTGTAGAAGCCAAGCTCACTGCTAAATCTTGTGTGCGCTGCAGTGGGGTGCTGTAAGCAAGAGGTCGCACCTGTAGGGATGAGCAGACAGGACAAGGTGACCCTAAACAGACCAGTGAGGTATTCCATTCCATACACGTCATACTTGGTATAAAGCTGAGGGATCACAAAGGTCAACTTCTGTTCAGTGGGCGACATTTGAGGAGGACTCTGTCTGTTCTTCTGTCTTTGATCCAATCCATGCATTCCTGAATCCAGTTCCAGAATCCAGCTCCTAAACCCGGTTCCCATCTGCTGCTGAGTCCAGTTTGAGACTTCCCCAGTGTATGCTCCACAGCATCAGTTTTGACAGTGACATAATTGCCATCAGGGTGGTTGGGTTCAATATTAGTTTTGTGTATATTTGTATGTATTTTATTTTATTATTGTTTTCATTAAAGCTCTTTAGATTTATTTTCCAGTCCATAAGTCTCTCTCCTGTATGCCTTTTCTCTTCTCCTTTGGGATGGGAGAAGGGTTAATAAAGAACATTTATCTAGTGGCTGGCCCAGCCCTAACCCTTGGCAAGGTTATTACAAAAATTGGTTTTAATTACAAGTATCAGATGCAAAATTATCTTGGTGGAAAATATACTTGCATTAGTACAACAAATGTGTATAAAATGCTAATAGAAAAAGATAGTTGGTAGAATTGTGCATGTGTATGTAAATATATATATGTATATATAGTATACTAAAAGCTAGGTACAGGGTTTATATTATTTCAAGTTCTCCAACTTCTTCCCTTTAGTAGCCCAGCAGGGCCTCTTGCTCACATAAATGTATTTTGTGGTGTTTCTTCTTACTCCAAAACTTAAAAGTATATGGAAATGTCATATTGATTGGTATTTATGGGTGTCTCTTCGAAATTTCATTGAACAGCCTTTTTAAATCTAAGCTGTTTTGTATTAATGAAAATGTTAAAAAATCTTTTTGTATACAGAGTTTTCCATCTGATGAGGGTTGGCCGTTTGCAAAGTACTTAGGAGCATGCGGAAGAATGGTTGCTGTCAATTACGTTGGAGAAGAGCTGTGGAGTTACTTTAATGCACCATGGGAGAAACGAGTGGATCTGGCCTGGCAATTAATGGAAATAGCTGAGCAGCTGACAAATAATGACTTTGAATTTGCACTCTACCTCCTTGATGTCAGCTTTGACAACTTTGCGGTTGGACCAAGAGATGGCAAAGTTATCATTGTAGATGCAGAAAATGTTCTGGTAGCAGACAAAAGGTTAATCAGACAGAGTAAGTGTCTTCTTTCTCTTCCCTCCCCTCACTCCATTGCTCTTGCTTCTTTCTCTGCAAGCACAGTATTTAAAGTGTGTGTAGTTACTAAATACCCATTTTGTTGGCTTTATAACCAGATTACTAATTAACAAACTAATTAGCTTTCTTCTGCAATTAGGCTGCTAATTAACTTGACCAATTTGCCAATTTTACAAAGCAATGCATATACCTGAACTTGATTTACATATACTTTTAATCTCTGTAATCCTGCTTAAATGGAGAAGTGGCGGTGGGAGGAGGGGGTTTCAGTGTTGTGTGGGTTTGTACAGATGGGTGGACAGATAGAGACAGATGGGCTGGCTGACAGACTTGTCCACCTTAGCTAAAAGTTAGAGGTTCCTTTCATCTTTTCCAGACATCTATAAGGACAGAAGTCTTGGCATTCTCTTTTCTGTAAATGACAAGACAGTCTTACTGCCTGCTTTGTTAGTTACACAGCTGGCCTCTGGTTCAGTTGTTCAGGTTGGTGCTCTGTAATAATGGAGCTGAAGGAGTGGGTAATTTTAATACTGTTTCCAAATGGGAATAGTGAAAATTTGTTCATCTTTCTGTTAACTGTAAAAGTTCAAAGCAGTGGCAGCAGGAGAGATGTTTGACAAAGTGGCATTACATGGGTTTATATTCCTTTTGAGCTTGTAAGGAAAACTTTACAAATGTAAGGGCTAGTGACAGTAAATATGAAACCCTAGATTCTGCAGAAATTCATGCCAGTAGGCCAAGTGATTCCAGTTTGCTTTGGGTGAATGGATTTTTTTAAGCTTTGCAGATAGACTTCATATGTTGTTCTGCTGAATTAATTCACAACTATATTTTCTATCCACACAGTTTTATATAAGGAATTATAATTTTGGTTTTGTTTTGTTTTTGTTGTTGTTGGTATGGAGAAAACGAAGAAATCCTTTTAAATATATTGGATTTGGTTTACATTTAGTACATTTTTTAGTACTTATGGGCCATAGAAGTAAACATGGGTTTTTTTTTGTTTGTAATTTTTTTTTTTCCCTCCATCCTCTTAAAATAATATTACTTAAGACTTTGACTTTTGGAGTGTGTCTGAATTGCTCAGTCAGAAAGATGACTAAATGAGCTCTGAAAAAGTTGATATATACATGGAATAGGAGCAAGAAGCTGCATGGTGAATGAGTCACACTTAGACATGTTGTCTCTAATTCTCAGACTAATTTGGATCTAACTAGGATTTTGCTGCATGATTTATAATCTAACAATCAAGAATACAGAAAACAAATGAGGACATAAGAAAGTTCCCAGTCTTTGTATAAACTAACATCTAATACTGATTTCATTGATCTTTGAATATGTACATTCTGTCTAGTTGCACTCTGCAGTAGTATCTAATTGTACTCTGGGATGTCATATTTGAGTTTGCTGAAGTCCTTTTTTTCACGTTTCCCTTTGTTGCAGGGTTCTTTTTTCCATTTTGAGTTTGCTGTTTGTTGTACAAATTTTACATAATATTTTATAATTTTAGCAGTCATCCTTCAGTACACTGTTTTTCTAGACGCCTTGCAGTGCATTGTAAATGAGTGGACCAGTAGTCAGCTCAGAGACTAAATTTTTCTTTGTACATCACAGTGCTAAAAGAGATCTGCAAACTATGAGACTCCATTATAAGGATCTCTTCTAACTTGTCTAAAGTAAGAGGCTGGAAGATACAATTTCTGGAGTTTATGACAATTACTTTGCAATGTTCTTTTTGTTCATTGGCAGACCATTTGCCAGTGTTAGTTCCTAGGTCAACTGGAGAAACCAAATCTGTGTTGCTAAATTAAATCATGTTTTTCTGTATTTCTCTCAACTTCAGCTGTGGATCTTTCTCTTCTTTGTGCTACATTTTTTCTTCTGACTGTGTGTGTCAAGGTAGATTTCATGTGTTTAGTGTACTGTTCTTTCTGCATCCCTCTCTCCAATCTGTTTTACCCTCTTTCTTTCCCTTATTTTTTGTTGCCAGGACCATTGCAGCAGAAGGGTATATCAAACTGTCAGATGCAAGGTTAAACTAGAACATTTAAGAGTTCACCTAAACGAAGTTGGTTTATATAACTATAACCAGTTTGCTGTGTATTGAGCTTCTAATTATATTCAGACATACATAAGCTCTTTCCTCCTCTCTCACTTTTTTTACTGTCTCCTTATATTTCACAGATAAACCTGAAAACTGGGATGTATGGTATGAAAGCAAATTTGATGACTGTGATAAAGAAGCTTGTCTATCCTTCTCAAAAGAGATTCTTTGTGCTCGTGTCACTGTGGACCACAATTATTATGCTATTTGTCAGAACCTTTTATCAAGACATGCCACATGGCGTGGCACTTCTGGAGGACTACTTCATGACCCCCCAGCTGAAATTGCCAAAGATGGCCGACTTGAGGCCTTGCTGGATGAGTGTGCCAACCCAAAGAAGCGATATGGTAGATTCCAGGCTGCAAAAGAGCTGCGTGAATACCTTGCACAATTGAGTAACAATGTGAGGTAGTCCACTGTGAACGTTTTTTGCAACACTGGCTAAAACACTATTGCAAAGACACATAGCAAATGAAGTTTTGAACTTACGTACTAAAAGAGAAAATACAAAACCAAGAAACTAGTTTATCAGTTTTCTAAATACCATAAAAATATAACTTTATGGTGTTATAATGTTCCTTTGCAAACAGACAAGGTACTTAATTAAAACTTGAGCTACTATTGACTCTCCTCCCTAACTGTTTACAAGGGAGTAGGTCAAAAAAGACTGTAATAGCTTAATTGACAGCTTGTGTGTCAAAGGGTACTTTACATAAAACTGCATTAGTGTCACAGTTTTGTGAAGCTGATGTTCTTACTTGGAAAGTCAAGTTAGACTGGCCTGTTTTAAAGGCCTTTTTCCTGACATCATTGTCTCATTTTTGTGTTTGTTTAAACACCTTGAAGTGGCATTCACATCCAGGTAAATCTAGATGTCTGCATTGTTTTAAATTTAACAGGCTTTCATGTTAGTGCTGTGCAGTACATTCCTACTGTGAGTGCAGGATTCCCATGTTTACTGTCTAATTTTAGGGGGTTTTACACTATTTTACTATGCATAGACATTGTGTATTTTTTTAAGATCATCATAAATTCAAATGTCATTTGAACTAACATTCATTTGATGTCTTTTGTGGTTCTGCCATTGGAAATACTACTTAATGTAATTATTGTACAAAATATTTACCCTTCATGCCAGTATATACAAATGACTGTTTAGCAGGAAATCATGGTATGAGCAAACTCTTATTTTTAACAGAGATAATTTGAGAATTGGAGAGAGACTACAATAAAAGGATCTGTATTAATTTAAATTGGGGTTAGAATCTTGACTAAAAATAAAAATTTACTAGTCTGGTGTAGTTAAGCATAAACCAAAGAAAATGGTTTTCTTTATTAGTTTCTAAACAAATAGTAAAAAATGCTATGCTGTAGTGAAGGTAATCATTCTCAAAATTCAAATTTCAGTGGTCCTTGGGTTACTTTTTGAAGAACTTCTAAAACTATGTGCTTATGCTAGAAGAAAACCCTAATTTGACTATTAATGTCTAGGAGGCTAGCAGTTTGCTTTACATCGTTCCCAATTCTGTTGAATTCAAGTGTAATGGATTTTAACGAATATTCATCTTTTGGCTTACCAGCTACATTGATTAAGCAACATTCACTGTAGACATACTTTCTTGAGCTGTTTGACTATTCCCAGTGCAGTTTAAATTGTCTTCTTGAGGTTTGTGTAAATCTGGAGTTGTTCTCATAAATTACAGTTTTTTAAAAACCTCAGTTACTGCTAAAAGAACTTAATTCAAAGCTTTCAAAGCTTGCTCCTTTGTTTTTTTTGATGACTAGCATAATGCTTCATTTTCCTGAAGTCTTTTTCATAAAAATATAATCTTAGGAAATGTATGCATATTACATCTTGTAACAGTAATGAAGGAAACTAATATTTCTTAAATGCCTGTATAAAACAGTGTTTCATACGAGCTAAACAGAAGTCGAAGCAAGGTAGTATGTGCTGCGTTCAAGAACAATGTTAGTATGCCTCTCTTTGTGGCATCAAAGGATCGGTGGAGACTCTTTCTTTACCAAATTGCTGCCAAGTGCAAGGTGAGGAAAATGGTAAACTCACTGACTGGCCCTTCTTTCTCAAAGCTTGAAAAGTGGAGCCATGTAAAGATGCCGAGTACTTTTTGATTTCTTTGGTGACTATATTAAGGATATTTTAGAATTCTAAATTCTCAATTTAAGTCATTTTTGCGTATGTAGACCTAATATGCTCCCAATAACTTGTTGCATTTTCTGAAGTTAGAATGCTCAAAGCAGCTTTTAATTTTAATTTCTGCCCTCCCCTTATTTGAAAATGGTTTTACATGCTTGCTCTGGCACAAGCTGTCAGAGAAGGTTCATATTATTTTTCATCAAATCCACTTATTTGAAGAAAAATTGATTAACCCTCAGACTAGGTAAAACTACTCTACCATAAAAGCCTTGACTTATCACTAAAGTCGATTTTGAAACATTGACCATATTTCCCAATGAGCGAGTGGAGTACAATTGTTTAAAGTTGTAAAAGGAAAAAACAATGCCAGTTCTGGTTACTACTCGAGGTAGTTCTGTAACTATCAGAACGTCCTGTCAGATTTGGTTTGGGGTTTAGTTCCCTCAGAAATAAGTTACTAAAGCTGATTATAAAAGGAATTTGGAACTTTAAAAAAACAGAAACAAAGACAGACCACTACAGGGAAAACGTTGTGGAGAGCAATAAATCTTGATCTGTTTGCACCTATCGAATATTTATTGTACAATAACAGTTTATATTTTTAGTCATTGCCCATTATTATTGATGAACACAGTGAAATATTTTTGAATGAGGTGTTTGGGGTTTGTATGTGCATTACAATTGTCCTTTTGTACTGTAAGTTACTGTTTGATTGGAATATTTTATCAAAACTGTCTCCCTGTGCCTTTATATTACAAGTTGTTTCTGCAACTTCTAATGATATTAATAAAGAATACTTCAAGAACCTCATCTCAGGTATTCATTTTCAGATCAATGTCTTTGAAGATTGACTTAGTCTAGAATGCATTAAACTATACGTAGAACTAGTTTTTGTAGTGTTGCAGAATGCACCATCATCATAAGTGACAGATAGGAACTTTCTTACCCCTCCTTCCTTCTAGTAGACTGTTTGATCCAAAGTATGAATGATCTATTAGGGATCTTTAAGTTGTGGAGATTATCATAAGTGGGATTCATTTTCTTAAAACAACTTGATCAAGCCATATCTTTCTGTTCTGTTAACTGATTTTATTTTTTTTTTTCAAATTAAACAATTTGATATCTTCTCTCTGTTGTTTGATAAACTTATGTTTCATTGTATTTAGAGTCATTCGTATGGCTGTTACCACTGTGTCTTTAGTACAATATTCTAGCAGTTAATGTAACATAAATACATAATGACTTTTGATGTTTCTCCTTCACTCTGGATTTTTGAGTGAGCATTTGCAGCTAAGTCCTGCACTTATACTAGGGCATATATTCCATTTAGACTTTCTGCGCCTGTATAAATAATAGGAATGACTTGTCCAGGAACTACAAACATGTAGATTGTAACTTGTAAGCTTTCCAGTGTGTTTCACTATTCATCCTGGCATAAGGTTTTGATTGTTTGACTTGTACTGCACACTACACATAGGAGCTTTTGCTAGATGCAGAAAGGCCCTGTTGCTGCTAGGTGTCTTTGTAGAGTGTGCATGCGATGTTAGGACAATGAAGAAGTCAGTTGTTTTGGCAGCAGATGAGTCTGTTATTGTCACGCTGGAAGTGTAGTATACCTGTTGTGTGGTTCAAAAGCTAGACAAGTTTCAGGGACATTAGTAACAAACATTTGCCATAAATACTGAATTGCATGTTTAGGTCAGAGCAAGAAAGTTCTGACTTAAAAAATATCTAAGGCTGGGTTTTGTATTTGGTGGGTTAACTCCAGTCTTCTGAGAACAGAAATGTGAAAGCAGAATATACTTCAAAGCAAAACAGACAGCTTATGTTAAGACAGAAAGAAGAGATTGTGAGGGCGGGGGGGGAGGGAGGGTCAGGGTTTCAAATAGCTTTTCTACTAATCAAACACTTCTAATGCACATCTTTCTCTTCTAATGCTTTTGTATAGACTTAACTTTTACTATAGATTCTAGGTTTTGATATTATTAGTTGAGGCTTAGAGCATCCATTTAATGTGCTCTTTGTACAACTACAGATTCCCAAACAGATGCCCTTTATCTTTTTAAAGGAATGGGGTTTCAAAAATCTAGTGCATTTTTATTTTGTGCTTTTTTTTCTCAAAAAATACTTCTGAAACTCCTCAAAATAGTTGAGCAGCTTATTTCATTGCTGCCAACTATGAATGCAATTTAATTTTGACTTGAAAGTTCTCATCTTTGGTTGTTCAGACTGGAGTAGGAATGTCTGTTTTTCTGTAAAATCTAGCAGTTCTCAGTTATGTCATTTGGACCTTAATAGGTATTATTTCCTTACAAGAAAACTTAAAAGTTTTCTTACTTTGTGGGGATTTTTGGCAGTTTCATACATTAATTTTTTTTTTTTACTGTTGGAAATTGCAGTTTCACTATGGGAAGAAGATCCTACCTCCATCTGGAGATGGATCAGAATTCTGAGGAAAGAAAAAATCAGGTGCTGACTTTAGTGGTTCACCATAGAAAATTAATATACCAATAATGGGCATAATTATTTAACTTCTTGTAGAATATCAAGAACAGTTGTAATTGTATATATAGATACACTCATTTTAGAAACTATGTGTTGAGATGATTGAGCTTAACATGCTCATGCTTACTTTCCTAAGGGTAAATTTGGAGCTCTGGCAGAAAGCAGATGTAGTTGTCAACAACTTATAAGAATTGCTCTCTTTAAGGGAGCTCTTTCTTGATCAACAGCCAGCACACTCAGTGAATGAGCAGAGAGTATTTGTACAGTGAATTCACAAGTTACAGGAATATGGCAAAGCATAGTTTGAGTTTTAGTTTCTTGAAATGCATCTCCTGCTTATCTAGTTCTAATATGGAGCATTAATCAGTATGCTTTAAAAAAAAATAATCTTTTAATTTGCTTACTGTTTTTTATACTTTTTTTTAACCGTCAATTTCTTTTAGAGGAAGATGAGACCTGATGAAGGGTGGAAAAACATGTTTCTCAGACATTCTTTGACTTGTTGGTTGTTTGATTTTGCTGATGCTGATGTTTTCTTTTAAAGCCTCCTAATTTACAAAGGAGGAGAACTTGACAGGGAAGATAAAAACAGTTTAATAGCTACCCCTTTAGCTGTTCACCTTGCAGTCCTTCTCAGCTGTACATACTGTAGCTGTACATACTGTTACAGTTCTCCCCAGTCTTTTTTGCAGATACTGTAAGATAGTGCATTACCATTTTTTCTAATTATTTTTAAATTACTTGGAATTAAGTAGTTTTTTCCAAAGCCATTATACAAAACTTTGTATTAGAGTTTGTAACATCTTTGTTAGAAGAGGTAGCATTTTGTCTCTGCCAAATAGTAAAATTATGTGTACATATGTTGTTAAATTATATTTCTCTTTCTTCTCTTTATATGCTCTTTATTTTCAGCAAAATTAAATACAATCATAGTATTAATAGATTGGATTGGCTTTCTACTAACACTGTGTTTTTCCCTAGTAAATAATTGAGAATTGAAACAAAGAATTAGGGTCATCTCATATCCTGTTCCTTTCAGGAATATGGGAGTTGGGTAAAAAAAATGGCTAATGGAAGCATGGTGGTGTTCACTGTTTAAAATGTGAAAAATTGTGCTCTACTACAAAAGTGTGGAGCAATAGCTAGTGTTGTATGGCATATGTGTGCTCTGATCTATACCTGCCCCATGACCAAATAAATATGCTGCCTGAAACCTTTTTTTATCACTTGTAGACATGCTTTGCTTCTGGACACAGCTGTCTCACTTTATAAAGGTTTATTGTGTATATCAGTGCATTATTTAGATACTTTGACAGCATGTACAATAGGAAGAAAAACAAAAACTTAGGAGGACTTTGTCCCCTGAGTGTAGCCATTTTTTCCCTGGTACTATCTTCTGCTATGTTTGCTAGTATGGGGTTATGTCTCTCCTACTGAGTAGTTCATTGTGAAACCTCTATGTCTTTTCTGTGTACATTTCTGAGAATTTGCTTCAGCCTAAATTTAAACCTGCCTTCTTGACTGAACATTGCAGTATGCTTTTGCTCAATTGTCAGTTTGAACTAGTATGTGTCTCTTAAGGCTTGGAAGACATTTGGCATGCACATGGCTAAAAGCCTCTGGCTTAGTTTTCTCTGCAAGGAACCTGGTTCGTATCAACAGTGCTCTGCAACCAGCCCAACACCTGGAAGTGGGAAGATAATGGAGAGATTCACTTCAAATCTGCCTTTTCTGAAACAAAGTATTAGTGTAAACCCAGAGTTTAATAGCTAAAGCTGTTTTTCACTAGACAGAATGAGGGCCCTGCATTGACTGAACTTCTTCTGAATCTTAAGTTCTTATATAATTTATTTTTTACAAATGTCATATTCAAATTTTATCCGTATTTACAAATGTATATACATATATACACAGATTTTTCTTAAAAATATAAAAATGAAATTGGTATCTACACACATGTATGTACATATATGTATATATATGTTTAGTGTAAGCTGCTATTGCAAAATTCTGATTAGACTCCCAAGTTCTCAACGAAGAGTGGAGTTTTACATAATGAAAAGAATTTGCTTTGTCGTCTTTATCTAAGTAGCTATGACTAACAGACCTGATGTCTTAACTACCTAAAAAAGGATCTTAACACTGGTGTTAATCTGTAACCAGCTATTACTTGGAACAAGCTAATGATCTTCCTATTCTTAAGTCATTCTTAAGTAATTTTTTTTATTTCTAATGTGATAAGTGAGCTTACATGCCATTGTTGTATTTCTGGCTTAGTGCCTTACTGATAAGGACACTGATACTTTCAAGATACTGATCATTTCTGATTGTTTTGCCAGTTACAAAGGTATTTATATTGTCTCTATTTGGAATGCTAGTATTACAGACTTCTAGATTTTTTTCAGTCATGTAAGAGAAGCATTGAAGGTCTGTCTCTTAGATGTCCAGTGGACCTCAATCAAGCCCGTCGTATGAATTCTGAAATGCACCCAGAAGGACTCCATCTCTGGCCATTCACTATATGCAGAAATGTGGTAGACTGTTTCTTTTAATGCCTGGATTTTGGAGGCATGAGAATATTCTTGTGTATTGGAGCAACCATAACATCCCCCCCTCCACTTAAGGCTAAAACCTTGTGAAAAGGAGAAAAAGTATTCTTATAGATGTTTTTTAGTTATATCATTTTTTGTTCTGCTTTATTCCATGATTTTCTGGAGTTTATCTGATTACTCTTCATGAGATGTATCTAATTATGCTGCCTTTATAATGTTAAAGTTCTGCAAAAGTCACGTTTTAGAAATTTATATTGGTACTTTAAGTAGAATTTTGTAATTTTAATGTAATATATTTCCATAAACCAGCGGTAATTGCAAACAGTTTTGCCAAGTGTAGCCATGTTTTTATATTATGATTGTTTCTAGACACTTTTTTTCATATTTGTGCGAGCAGTCTTATTTTGTATGTTGAAGTTGGGCTGCCCACCAGAAACATCACTAGTATCAGGTTTTTTATTTACCCAAGAGGCACTCTTTTTCCTGTCTGTTATCGGTAAAATTGATGTGTGGTATGGATACAGTTACAGTTGTCCTGTCCTGATTAGAGTAATACTTGTCCTTGGTCTCTAGCACTGGTCTTTATTAGTCAATTATCAAAACTTCTCTATTATGCAAACAAATCAACAAAAGTGTTGTATTGCTTAGGTAGCCACAGTATGAGGTGTGTTTGTGTGATTTGAAAGTATCTGCAAGCAATAGCTGTATTAGAAATTTCCATGGATGCATTGCCATGAATCTTGTTTTTAGCAAATACTAAATGTCACAGAGATATTTATATGCCAGCTGATTTGGAGCAATATCAGTTTACTTAGAGGGTGATGGAGCACTGGAACAGGCTGCCCAGAGTAGTTGTGAAGTCTTCTCTGGAGACTTTCAAAACCCACCTAGACGTGTATCTGTGCAACCTGCTTTAGGCAAACCTGCTTTAGCAGAGGAGTTGGACTAGGCGATCCTTAGAGGTCCCTTCCAACCCTTGCCATTCTGTGATTCTGTGATCAGTTCACCAGCCTTACACTACAACCTAGTAAAAGTCCAGAAATTACAAACAGTGCTTTGGGGAGTGCAACAAAGAATGGCATTGCTGCATGGAAGAAGCAAGCACAACTTAGTTAAGTAAAGCATCATAAATTATGTTGGAATTTACCCAGTACACAATTTTTTTCTCACTGAAGAAGAGGAATGCTGTGATTAGGATTTCTGAATCTCAGTGAAAAAGGAGCATGGCAGGAGTTCAGGGCACTGAACAACAGTGCTGTAATGTGGCCTTGGCTCAGCAGCAGAGAAGCCTTTACCACCAGTGCCCCTATGGACTTCCTCGCCAGTCTGGATTTATTACCATTTCTGTGAGATGCCAAAGCCTCAACCATACTACAGTTTCTCCCTAAGCAGTGAGCCATTCTGTTGATTAATCTGCTCTTGCCGTATAGCACATTGCTTGGGTGTGTTTTAGCTATGACAGGTGGATTTCTGTTAGTCAGTATTCATATAGCTCACAACACATATCATGTAAGGTACCATGTCATGTCAGGCTTGTGCTGTGATCATGACAAGCAGACAGGTCAAGCCTCAGAGAAAGGAAAGACAACAAATATATGCATTGTACAAATGGAATATTTGTACACCTTTCCTTGGAGTGTTTAAAAAAACATGTGGACAGGGCACTTCAACACATGGTTTAGTGGTCAGGGTAGTGTTGAGTCGACAGTTGGACTTGATGATCTTAGAGGTCTTTTCCAACCTTAATGATTCTATGATTTTTTTGAAAATCTTTTTTTTTTTTTTTTTTTTTTTTTTTTGATTGAGAAAACAGATCTTTTACAGATGTGGGATTAAATATTTTTTTAAAATAAATTTTAGGTTTTCATCCTAGAGATTTTTACAGAATACATAAAAATTAAACTGAAATTGTTAAATCTTTCTCTGTTTCTGATAGAGCCTATGCTAGGTACAGAATAATGTTTATTGGATTGCAGGTAACAAAATACAGCACAGACACATTGATACTGATATGCTCTTTTACTACTGCTTGAGTAAGTGTATACTGTGTCGTGTACTGCTGTACACAGCAAGCAATGTGATGCCTTGCAACTTCACAAGTACCCCAGAAAGTCACAAAGGTAAAGTACAGTGATTCCTTAGTGATTCCATGCTTCCATGTGTATCTGCTGTGGGATTGTAGGACTCTTCTACTCATCCCTTTATGGAATCCTGCTTCAGGGGACCTGTATGACATATGTAGTCTTGTACAACGTGTTTTTTTTCTTTTACCTCAGTCCTTTTTGAAAATGTGGAAGTTTAGTGATGTAACTAAAAACTTATTACCTGAATTCTAACTTGTATCTCCAACTATATAAGCTACTGCAGTTGTAAAAGCACCCTTCAGGCACTGAACTGAAGTGGTGTATTAAAACACAGGGAAAAGTGCGTAGTAATTGTGGAGCAATGGTATATTTGGATGTCCTGGCGGATCCCAGTGAAGTTAATGGTTCAGGGCCAGGTACCTGAACATGGGATGACTACTGAACTGCAAATGTGGTTTAAATTGATACTGCCAGTACCCCACTTAAGTAATAATAATGGACTTCTGAGTCAAGGAAGGTAACTTTCAAATTAAAGTTGTACTGTTTTGATTTGAAGACTGTCCCTAAAAAGATTTCAGATTTATAGTGGTTAAAGAGTTACTCCAGCAAGAGACAGACCCTGCTATTTCTTGGTTTACATTTACTCTTTATTTTTTAGTCTACGTTTTGAAAAATGTACCTGTAAGTAGGGAGTTCAGATAATGGAAATGTAACCTTATATGGTCATTTATGCCATTAGTTTTTAAAGCAGCTTTTTAAAAAGCTAGCTCAGATTGCTGTATTACTTATTTTTCTTTGGAGCCCACATTGTAGACAGTTTAATTTAGATTATCAGGTGCTCTAGTTTGTAGCATTTCACAATAATTTTAAATGCAGGTTTAGGATTTAAAACATGCTTTTGGTCTCACTTGTACATCATGTTTGGTTTACCTTTTTAATATTTTAGAAGTGAGCAAAATGGATTTAAACAGCTCTAAATTATGCTTTTGATGAACAAAAATGAAGTGTTAAGAGCAAACATTTGGTTTTAAAAGGAAACTAAAGTGTTATCTCTTTCTCCCTCTTAATATTCTTAAGGAATATTAATATAAAGGGCACAGGATCTCATTTGCACTTTTTTCCTTTGTCTATCAACTGTTTTTAAAGAATATATAAAAAATCCTACCTGATACTTGGAGATGTAGGAGATAGAGGTTTAAAGGGCAACTGTATATGACTATGAATACCAGTATAAGCACAGTGGGGACACTAAGAGCAGTTCTGCTCAGGGCTGTGGCAGTTACATTCCCTGAGTGCCTGAAGTCTGCGACCTTGCATATTCTTAAAAGTTGTCATGTTATAAATTTAAATCAGATATCAGCAAGTTGCTCAAAGGATAGAAGTGCTTTGCCTTGCTTGTGATGTCCCTTTCAAAGGGCTGGGTAAAGAACCTCAGAAACCATTTTGCATCTGCTTGTGTTTGATGGTCTTAGACATTTAAAGTTTTTATTTTTTGTTATGTGCATATGGTGATTTAGGAAGTATTGCAATAAGCTGAACGTAGTTGCTTGGGTTGGAGAAAATGGGCTAACTGAAAATACACCATAGCATGGGGTTGTAAATCAAACTTCTCTTGTTTTACATGCATTTCAGGGAGAGTGAACCATGTTTAAAAAAACCCCACACAGTGGAAAGTCATCCAGAGAGAAGATGTCTAAAAAGCTTTTTGTTTGTTTGTTCCCAGTGAGCTACACATGGTAATTTGTATCTGGTATACAATGGTATCACCATACTGAATTGCAGGAAGAGCAGGTAGTGGGGGGATTAGGATCTGTTTTTAAGATTTATTTGTGTTCAATATTTAGCAAAAAAGCAAAGAAACATAATTAGGAGACCATGAACTAGGGTAAGAGTTGTTTCTTCCACAGAAGAAACAATGAGGGAAGGATGTCTGCTGAAATAGCATCTCAGTCCAGGCAGCTGAGAGGTGTCCACGGAAGGAAATCTGTTCAGCAGACCATAATCGCTCCGAGTTCCAGGCAGATGTTGATCTTTTGTTCTACCAGTTTCCTTTTGGTAACTGTTTTCTGCTTTGCAATCCAGAGCCAGAATAAATTTGACTTACGCTTTTCCTTTCCAAGTGACAAACGTTTTCTCCATTTCAATTTTTTTTTTTTTATATGGGATTCACAGACTGGAAAAAATATTTTCTTTAGCTAAGAGAAACAGGTTGTCTCTTAAGGTATTAAGTAAATTAAAAGTGTTTGTTGTGGGCTTTGTTGTGCCATAAGCTCCCAGAAGAAGCTGGTTTCCCCTGCTTTCCTTCCCTCTGCAGGACAAGGACAGAGATACTGTGATGAGAGAAGAGTGCTGTCCAGTGAAATGATTGCTGCCAAACAGAAATCTTTGATGGCTGAGTTTTTCTGATTTTCCCACTTGAGAAGTACTAATTTGGGTCTCAGTTCTGTACAAACACAGGTTGACAAGTAATCTTGAGGAGCACAATTAATTTTGAAGCCACAGCTGCTTTTTCAGAACTGCCTGAAATCAGCGAAAGGATTAAAATCTATTTTGACAGGCAGTCTGGCTGTGTAAGCATTGCCTTCATAGGAAAACAGACTAACTCTTACCCCTTCACAGGTCTCCTTCCTGAACCACCTACTGCCAATCAAAACCTTATTCCCTCTGTAATTTTTTTAATTCCTGCCGCCCCCCCTTACACAAGTCTTTAAGTCTTTGCCAGGTCTAAAGCCAGGTATAATAGCTTGCTCTTTTACAAAATAAAAATCAAAATCACTGTTCTCCCAGAAAGTGCTGATTAAAGATACAATGGCTCAGTACTATAGTAGTTTCCATTTTGTTTGAGTTTTAGATGTCTTACAGCATTTAGGGAATGAAATGTGATCCTATATTATTTTACTGAACTGACTTAAAACATATCCTTTTAGCCTCATGAAGAGATATAAGGCTCAGTGTGTTTTATCAGTGGCATTATTTCTATTCAGAGTGAAAGCTCTAATATTTTAGTTAGCATTCAGAAAAATATTTTTGACTTTTCTTGTTTTACTTTCTTTTTTTTTCTTACTATAGATCTGTAAATATTTTCTTGCTCTGAACCAGAAAGTTGTTTCTGGTAATGTGTTAGAATATATTTGCCTACCCTGGTGTCTAAAATGAGTTCTTCCTTATCCTGTATTAGACGTATTACAACCTCTCCTCTGCAAAAAGCACATTCTGCAAGAAGTTAATAACAGTAGGAAATAGTAAGCTAAGAAGCAAGTGCCAAATAACCTAACTGTACTTTTCACAGTTATGAGTAATCTGCACTTCTTTTTCCTAATGCCTTAACTAAAAAGGCTTATTTAATGTGTATGTGCTTCAAACTGTAATATAGTGCTTCATTTCCTTCATAATTTCTGAAGCTGGGAGCTAAAATAATGTTTTTTCTGGGCCTTAGCACATTGCTTGATCTTGCAAAGTCTATTTTATGGTCTGCTAGATCCTAATGGAGATTGTTGGTAATGAGATAACATTTATTTATATAAAAGTAAATTTACTGCCAACTGCCTAAAACCTACAAGCAACTGAAGTAACAGGTTGGTTTAAGTTTTTAGTGTATTTTATCAGGATGAAAGAAAATATACAGAGGTTACAATTTCAACTCCCCCCAAAACCCCCAAATACTACATGTTTATATGCCACGGTATCAAGACATGCTGTCTTCACAAACTTTCAAATGAGGCTGCATATTAATGTTTCTGCTAGAGATGCATTTATGTTTGGAGTTTCTTCTTCCCAAGCCATTAAAATCATTTGGCAATAAATGTTGCACCTCATTCAGTAAAATTGAATCTTATGTGCATATGTTAATATAATCAACCTTAAAGCTTAACCATTATGCAAAAAGATGGGGAACTTCTGTAGATGCTCTTGTCAGATTTTGAGAGTTACCTTGATATTAGCTGCATTAATAGCATGTTTACCAGAGAATCTGCAGTAGGCTTTTTTGCCTAGAGCCACATTGTAAATTATTGCTGCATTGCAGATTACTATTTAATTGTTCAAAGGAATTGGGGGAAAAATTACCATTCCAAATTGGGATCTACAGTACTTCAGTGCAGGCCAGACTGAGAAGTCTAACATGACAATATGATGCTGTACAAACCAAAGAGAATCAAAAGATTGTTCATCCCCCATTGTGGAGTGTAGACCATCTAACACTTTAACATATGGGAAGTGTCCTATTACTATACACATAGAGCTTTATTTTCAAATGGTGGTAATATGGATGCCCCATTTTGGGTGTTTTGAGGATGTTGTGTTTAGATGTTGCCCGTTTTTGGGTGGCGAGTCATTTCTAATCAGAAAGATTTCTGATTTAGGATCATCAAAATCATATTCCTTTTGCAAACATGAGAAGTTATAAAGAACTAGACATCAAAAAATCTTTGTATCAAACCATTTATGGATTTAGAGCATGGGGGAAAAGATTATCGAGAAAGATCTGTCTGTTGTTCGCAAGGTTAGTGGTTGGATTATGTATTGATTTTAAGTTCAATTCTCTCTCTAGAAAAGGGATTATATAATGAGTTCAAAGGTTTCATGAGTTCAAATTTGAAATAGTGAAGCCATGGCTTAATTTTGTAGGTCACGTTAAATCTGTGCCAATAATTCTTTAGGTGATGACACGTCGTGTGTGCACTTATTACTTTAAAAGGAGTAGAGACTCTTAAAAATATCTGTTAGCTCTGCTTTATTAATTAGCTCTGCTTTATTAAAACTTTCATATCCAGAGTGCTGGAGACACTGATGATTAAGATTTCAAGTGTAGTGGTATCAGGCAAAGGGGGAACATTGGATGTGACTTTCAGAAACATTTCTAAATTATCTAAAATAATAACTTCTGCACTTTTATATCTTCATAAAGATTCAGGATCTTAGGGTGTTTTGAGGCTATGAAGCTGGCAGTCTTTACTGCACAGGAAGGTTTACTGAGACATTCAAATTTTACAATCAAAGCATATTAGATGGTTTAAAATATGTGCTTACTTTTTCATGTGAATTTATTCAATGCACAAGTGTCCTGGTCTGGCCAGGACAGGGTTAATTTCCAGCAGGAGTTAGGAGGGGAGCCACAGCCAGGCTTATTCCATACCATGCTGACCTCATGTCCCCCATCTCCTCCGCCCCAGGTGTGATGCTGGGTGAGGGTGTACGTGCTTGGGTCCACTCTGCCTGGGTTGCTCACTTGGTATCACTTGTTTTGTACCTTGTTTTTCTCGCTGTTGTTGCTGTTGTTGTCATTCTGATGCATTTCTTGTGCATTATCGTATTAAATTCTCCTTATCTCGACCCCGGGCTTTGTGTTCCCCCTGTTTCCCTTCCCACCTGGGGGTCAGGGCGTAGCTGCAGGTGGTGCTCAGGCCCTGGCAGGGACTAAACCTCCACAGCAAGCAATGTGGCAGGTGGTGTTTTAAAAGGTTGCAAGAAAAAAGTTAAAACAGTAAAATGGAGTAAAAAATGGCAAGCTTTGCCAACGTTATGAAAAGTGAGGTTTTAGTTTTTGCAGTGGTAGGCTTTATCTTGTTCTTTCTAAATGGTATTAGGTTGAAGGGATACAATTTTGTGTTTTATTTGGTTGGTTGGTTTGTTTAGTGGGATTTTTTTTTGTTTGGTTGTTTTTGTGTCTGTTTGGTTGGTTTTTTTGTGGGGTTTTTTGGTTGTTTGTGTTTTTTTTTTTCTTTTCTGTTTTTTTTTTTTTTTTTTCCCAGAGAGAGCATTTTTTTGGAGTTGTTG
Organism: Eurystomus gularis; assembly: GCA_013400335.1. NCBI lineage: Eukaryota > Metazoa > Chordata > Aves > Coraciiformes > Coraciidae > Eurystomus > Eurystomus gularis. Next base: position 8,877 of record VZZY01010758.1, on the reverse strand, counting down.
TGTTGGATTTTTTTTTTTTTCACTGCTTGGTTAATTAAGTTAAGAGAGATAAATTGTACTTTCATTTATACCAGTGTGAATCTGAAATAACTAAATGGCATTCTTACACAGTTAGTCCAGAGCTAGATGGGATAGAAAAACAGAACCTAGATACAGTATTCGTTGATGAGCAGGTTGGAGATGAGACTTTAAAAAGAGATATTTTAACTCATGTCCAAATACTTCTATTAAATTCAGGTTTATGTTTTAGGAAAAGATTTAAAATACAGCTTCAGAAAGTTAGTTTAAGAGAAAAAAAATCCTCTTTGATCTATACATATGCTTCTGAGGGAGATCCTTTTGCTCTTTCCATGCCTTTGTAGCTGTGAAAAGCCAACGTAACACGCAAAAGTTTCCAGAGAGCAGCTGAGCCTGCAGGTTCAGTTGTTGACTGCTGCATCCTCAGGTCTGTGTTCCTGCTGTTGTCCTCATTTAGGTCCTGACAAACCTGCCATTGTTTGGTCAACCAGTTCATGCAGCTGAACGGAAAACTCGTGAGAATAAAAAAGCTTTACGACTTCAGGATTTCTGAATCCGCTTCATGAACCAGTTTACTTGGCAGTTGCATTGTAGTTCACTCTCCATCACTGGGGAAAAAGATAGGAGGAGGTGTGTGGGACTGGAGCGGGACGCAGTTCCTGCACTCCTGGAGCCAGCCTGAGTGAGCACAGATGGTTAGCTAGGAGTTATAATTACGTCGCTTCTAGCCAGTTAATTTAGTGTTATCTGTGATTGAAGAGATGCTAGCCATTCCTTAAATATGTAGCAGTATGTGCCTCTATGGCCAGAATGGCTGTCTGTTTGTCCTAGGATGGCAGGGTGGTTCCTGAAACCACACGTGGCTGGCATTCTGCCTTTTGCCTAGAATGGCTTCTTCCACTGAGGACAGGATTTTACCCTTCATCAGGAAAAACATAATTAAAGCTGCAAATCAGTGAAGTAGTTCACTTTTACTGAATGTAGGTTAAAGCCAGAGCAGATTTATTTTGGGTTACTTTGTGTTTTTCTTCTGAATTTATAAAAGGACCAAAACTATCTTTTTTTCAGGGACTTCAATCAACCAAATTAAAGCACAGAAAACTGGTGAATAAACACTATTAAGTAACTATTCAGAGCAAATGATTAATAAAAATACCACTGCACCTGTGACATGGTTGCCCTTCAGCACTTTTAAAACACAATATGAAAAAAGCCTTGCAGCATATCCTAGGGGTCAGACAACCGGCTATTTCAAGTCATGAAGGCAAGAGTCTAGTAAAAGTGCTAAAACAGCTTCTTATTTTTTCAGAGTAGGGCTGGCCTTAGGGCATTAGCTGATTGCAGCTGCTACATTGCATTTGGGGGCCAGAGGCAATCTCTCAGCTAGAGGCAGGTGGCAGATCTGACAGGGCTTAGGTCAAAAATTTCACCTTGGAAAATGGCAGTCACTCCTGTATGCTATGAAACACCCATTAAAATATGTTCATGGTCACTTGCTCTACTTAGACTTTACATAAATGCCCTCTGAGTTGCTGTCTTGTCCTATTTTATTCCTAAGATGAATATATGTCCTGTCTTGAGGCTTATAGTGAGCTGACCAAACACTGACTAAAAAAGGTAATGTGGACAGAAGTTAATAATACAAAGAGATGTTATTGTGCTTACCAAAACCATGCATGACTGACTAAGCGTATGGGATCATCCTTAGAGGAAATACCATATATACTGCCATATATAAGAGTTATAGCGGTACCATTGACATCATGAAATCATTTAGGCTGTATGAGCCAAGGCTTCCAGCCATGCTTGTGGTTTTTGGAACAATAAATGACATTTCAGATTTTTTGTTTTTCAGTAGAGCCATCATCACCATGATAGCCTGCTCCAGAGCGCAGCACAAACCTATCAGTACAGACACAGGGCTGTATGCCTAAAGGTGAGTGCTTCCCAGAGGTCGGTTGTGAGGTGCTCTCCACTGTAGTATCAGCCAATGCCCCAGTGTGGATCTAGGGTACTACACTGACATTATTATTATTGAATTTCCAACTTCAGCTGCATGAGTTACTCTTTATTTTCTGTGGAAGGTTGCTATCTGTTATTAAATGATTCCTGTATTCAACATCTGAAGCACTGCTTTGCAGAAGCACTGCTTTACAGTAACAGGCAAGCTACCTCCTGTACAATCTATAAAACTATTCTTAATTTTCCTGGATGAAAGGTATTACAAAAAATGTAAATTACTAATAATTCCTCAACATATATCTGTTTTGGTTTTTTTTTTTTTTTGTATTTTAAGCAAATGGCTTAAATATTTAGCATGTAAAATTAATAGGTCAGATCATACTGAAATGTTAGACTAAGTTCTAGAAACAAAGAAGTAGCAGTGTTTCAAATGTTTTAAATATATATTTTATATCTGAAATAGGTGCTTTTCAAAGTAACAGATGTTCATATTTTAATTGAAATGGAACTTTATCTGAAAACAGTATGTTCTAGAAACTGAAGTACTTTATATTGAACATTATACCTTTTACTAAAATACTCCGTAATTCAAGATTCTTTAAAAAAATTACACTATTTTTTAAATAGTTAAATCAGTTTAGGTTGATTTTTGAGCTTAGAAAAATACATCAATGTTGAGAGGCAGATGGAATTACAAAGCTTTATTGGAATAGAGCTAGTGTGGTGAAATATTAATAAGAATGATTTTAGTCTACTGTGCATTGCCAAGAACTGTTAGCTTGAGAGAAAGCTGTCACAAAGATGTGATGTAGTACATGTCATAGATGGAATTGAGAATGCTAAACAAATTATATGCAAAGCAGAACAGAAATGACAATTCTACAATGGTATCTGTGTGTGAAACTCAAATTGAAGGTTATGGATGAAAGTCAACGCATCTGAGGCTAGTGGAATTATTGTGCTGAGCTATTATTGTAAACTCTTCATTCAGCTGAGCCTTCCAGAGTACCATGTATAATGAAGTTTAGATGCTCTTACTTAATTTAAGGCTGCATGTTCATGTAGGTCGATTTTTCTTGGCAATGCTGCCAAGCTGTGTTGAATCTTAAGAGCGAGCATCAGACTTTAAGAAGGTGAGATGTTGGATGTGAATAACTTCAGTGGATCCTGGTGGATGTAGAGGGTTTTTTGAACTGTAGAAGGAAGGTACAATGATGTCATGTTTCATGATTCACGGGGATGTGAGCAGACAAGGTATGCACAACCCTCAGCTGTGTAGAGAAATTTGAATGTGTGTGCATCTGAGGACAGCACCTGACTGAGATGCAGCTGGGCAAGATGTCCCTCCTTTGCCACTGAGATTCAGTGCTCTGCTTTAATTCCCTAAGGTACCTATTTAACATGGACCTTGAAGCATTTGATGAATCAGGAATATTTGGGCCTCTTATAATTCTTGTACTATTAAGCCTTGATAGTGGGTTAAACTCTATTCCATTCCACTGTCTCCACTACCACCTTATACATGTTTTATGATAATTCCTGGATTTGTCAACTGATTTTGAGGCCTTTGCACTCAGTAGACTGCACTTCCATCCAGGTACTCTGTAGCTTGCAGAGTTGGGCTGTGTTTTAATGACATAGTAAATTCCAATTTAGTACTCTTAGTACTGAAATATTGCTATGAGCACATGGCAAAAGTACTGATCCTGTGTAAAACCCTTTGCAGGTTCTGGTAAGTTTTTAAATTATTGACATGTTAATGTTGCACTGGTCCATTTATGCTGAACAGTTACTATTTGTCTTTTGTACCCAGAGTAATGTTCCATAAAAGTGTAAGCCAGTCTGAATTTCAGAATTTCTGCTTTGGTTTAATGCAACCACATTAATCCAGATTTGGATCCACACACTTCTGCATAATGATGACTATGAGAGAACATTTCCAGCACTGTGTGTATCAAGGACTGTAAACAATGCTTCAAACAATGGATACATTGGAAGCTGAAATTGCTATCTCATAATTTTACAACAATTTTGACATTAAATTACAACATAATTCACTTGCCCCTCAAGTAATACGGGAAATGATAGAACTAAATTTAAAGTGTTTTGAAACAGCAATACCAAAATAGTGATGGAGGGGAAAAAAGATGTTTATGAATGGTTAGAATAGTGCTTTGCAAAGGTCACTAGTACATTCTGGTTTAAATTAAAAGTAACTTGCTCTTTTTGAGCACAAGAAAGACTGGAGCTATGACTAGTGTTTAAAGAGGATCTCAGTTTCCATTTGAAAATTGTATAGCTGCAGCTGGCTGGGAATTGTCTCACTTTGTGTGTCTGTGTTTTTAAATGATGAATAGGAAAACAATTTCGCCTGTTCATGTTTAGGCCACTGTGAAATACTGATGCTTATGGCAGTCAGTAATTTCTAGAGGCAATGTATTTTCCTTCAGTACTAATGGGGTTATCCTAGGAAACTTACACGTAGAAGAACAGGTCCTGTTGCCCTTGCCACATCATCTTCCTTGGTGTAATTTAGCTTTGTAGCCTTGCTGCAGTAGTAGGGCTTCTATTTTTCTTCTGTTTCAAGAAGTGTGAATGTCCTCCCAAATGTGGCTAAGTGGGCCTCTCATGCAGAAAAGATGAGGTCTGGTTACGTCCATTTTGTTTGGAGGAAGAAGTAGTCTTGGCAAATAAGTCTTACTAAAGTAAAATCTTGGAAAACAAGACACAGCAAGCTGTTAGACCTCATGTTTGGCTACAGTAATGTTAGAGAAGTCTACAGGGCACAGGAAATTCAGATATTGCTGCCTTCAGCTCCTCCTAATTTCTAAATACCCATATGTTAATCGGAGTTCACTAGTAAGAAGCTGCCATTTTTGATAGAAATAATCAGAAACCTGATGTGAAGGGTGAGAAGACTGTGACATGAAGTTGTGGTAATGACTCATGAAATCGGAATGAAAGCTGAATGACATTGATGCCTATATGATAAACAGTACCTGGTCACAATCCGAGCACTACTGTACCCTAGGAAATGGCAGTTACATTTAGGAGAAAGGAGGAAAAAAAATGCTGGGAACTTGCCTGTCAAGTTGCATTTCTCTTACTTATGTTTACTCTTTCATTGTTGTCTCTTCAGCTTTTCCTTTACTATGCATTTCCTTCTGAGCCATGACAAGATAGGCAGTATTGTTGCATTGACACATTAGAGTAGAATAAGAAATTTAGAACAGTATTAACGTGGAAATGGTTGCCAGCCTCACTTTCTGGTGTACTCCTAGACTTTTAGTTAAAATATTAGGTACTGGAAGCTCCTTTCTGTCTCTTACCTCATAATTTAATCAATTCGTTTACCCAGTATTCTGTAGCTGTTCCTTTTCTCATTTCCTATGACTTGTCTTTTACACTTGGACTCTTCCATGAAAGAAAAATGAGCAGCGCTCTTCTTCCCATAACGGATTGTCCCAGGTTGTCTTGCATGTTTCTGTCTTTGCTGACACATATCAGTCTTTTGGTTGTGGCAATCGCTATTGTTTCAGCAATCTGGTACTAAATAAAATATCTGAATAAAATTATTTGAAATAAAAAGCAAAATGCTGATGCAACAGAAGATGCAATATGGGGCTGCTGAATGCGTAAGTGGATTTGAAAAAAGCTACTTCTTCATGCCACTGCTCACGTGCCCAGCATAGTTTTAGAAGAAGACATCTACTCACAGTGGCATTCAAGCACGTATTTTAGTGCTTTACTGAGTTTTAGTGGTCTGTTTTTATAATTATACTAAATTATATAAATTATTCACATATGGCTTTGGAGCACAAGTCACCTTTTTGAGATGTTAACCTTGTAATAAACAAGACCAAACCCCAGAGAGAAGATAACCCACATTCCTTTTCTACACTTTAGGTACAGGATTCTACTGCAGCAAAGCCTTCCTTGCTAAAAAATCATGCAATAAGTTCAAGTATATATATATATATACTTCATTTTTCTCTAATATGGTCTTGGTCATTTGGAGAACCTGGAATTCATGCTCTTAATATCATCAGAAAACTTACAGATATTACTTACTTGTGGTGGAATGGCACAGGCTTGCAGGCCAGGATACCTGAATAAGAGGTGAAAGAAATGTTCTTCCACATTGGACTTTTTCTCTAGCATGGAAGTTGATTTGATATCAAAATGACGTTCTTGGAGACTTCTTTCCTTGAAACAGCCTCTTGAGGCTATCCTTGTTTGTCTGAGTAATGAACTGTGAATTGCACCAGAGTCCTAAACTCAATCCTGAGTGTTTTACTGAAAAGGTTTGGGATTAATCACTTGCTTACAATTGAAGAGGTGTTTACTTGGTTTGCAGTGTTGCAAATCAAGGATCATCCCATCCCAATACTTGCCTTTTGTGCTAAAAAATGAGTACAAAACAGTGCTACTTCTCTGACTCTGACTTTTGCCAGTTAGCCAAAATAAATAGTTTTAAATCCTTATCAACATAATTAATCTTATTCTCACATAATGCAGGGATTTATTAGAAAACTGTAGTCACGCATCTTTTCTTATTCAAGGCTGATGACTCTACAAGTATAGACAAGATGAATGTGCACCATACTCACTGGGATTCTGCATTCCTTATTTCTCACAGCTCCTTCACTTTTAGGATGGACGTTGATGTCCTGCATTCATACTTACTCATACTTGGAGACATAACTTGGCGAATAATTCATTATGCTCTGAATTTGTTAATGCATTCAGGTTCAGAATATCTTAACGTCTTAATATATATTCCTTGTTTGTATTACATGCTGTGCATATACTCTAGTTAAATGTAAATGATTGCCTTTAGTAGGCTGATATTCATAGCATGCTTGAAAAGTAAGGTTAGGACCCCTGTTGGCTTCTGGACTAATGGCACATTAAATCTGATAGAAGTGCTCAGCATCTTATAATATTGATGCTTTCTGTGCTTTTTATTATTAAATCCCTACATGTTGCATAAGGTAAATATTCTCATTTTTCAGAAGAGCTAACTGAAGAACAGCAGTGATATCATTTTCAACAGAGCACAGGGACTGGAGTAACACCTTTCTGGCTGTCTCAAGCCAGGAAGTCATACTTCAGTCCTTGTTTCCCCTTTATTTGGTGGAGGAATTCACTGTGCTAACTGGTGCATTGGTGCAGAAGAAGCAGAGCTAAAACTGTCCTCATTTTCTGCACACCATCTAGTCAGGGCGCAAGCAGTCTGGCAGAAGGTGCTTTCCTTCTAACTGCAAGCAGACTGCAGCCTTCACAGGAGAGGTAATGCCTTTTTATTTTTCTGTGGGAGTTTATATCAGTTTTCAACCCATGAATATAAGCATTAGTTTGGGTAAATTAAAGATTTTCTTACTGATAAGCCAGGAAAATAAACTAAATTAAATCTTTGCTGGAAATGATCATATACATAGGTTTCTCTGTTCAGGGAAAATGGAGGATTTGTTACATTAAACATCTAGAAAATAAAACAAAAGCCATGACCACTTTCCTAGGGAATAATGGTGCCAAGTTATGCCTTATCAGTATAATTATCTATGCATTGTGTAGAAAATAAATCCTTGTAGAGGCTATTGTAAGGAATAATTAAATAGATGAAAAGTGCCATTATTAAATGTAATCAACAGAGCTTTTTGTCAGTTGTAGCCAGATCCAAAACGTCTTGACGTCAGTGTAAAGCTTTATCCTGATTTAAGCTGGCTTTCTTATCTCTCCATATAATCATAGATTCATTCTGGTTGGAAGAGACCTTTAAGAACATCAAGTCCAACTATTAACCCAGTGCTGCCACATGACCACTAAATCACGTCCCTCAGCGCCACATCTACACATCTTTTAAATACCTCCAGGGATGGTGACTCCACCACTTCCCCAAGCAGCCTGTTCCAGGGCTTTACAACCCTTTCTGTGGAAAAAAAGATTCCTAATATCCAACCTAAACCTCCCCTGGCACAACTTGAGGGTTGTTTCCTCTTGTCCTATTGCTTGCTACGTGATAGATGAGACTGACCCCCACCTTGCTACAACCTCCTTTCAGGTAGTTGTAGAGAGTGATAAGGTCTTCCCTAAGCCTCCTTTTCTCCAGGCTAAACAACCCCAGTTCTCTTAGCTGCTCCTTTTAAGACTCACTCTAGACCCTTCACCACCTTTATTGCCCTTCGGATATGCTCCAGCACCTCAATGTTCTTCTTATAGTGAGGTGCCCAAAACTGAACACAGTATTCAAGCCGTGGCCTCACCAGTGCCAAGTACAGGAGGACAATTACTTCCCTAGTCCTGCTGGCCACACTATTTCTGATACAAGCCAAGGCTGTTGGCCTTCTGGAGTATGCTGTGTGCCTTCTCGAGTATGCTGAAGTGTGTATATATATATATATAGTATATTCTGAGTATATTCAGAAATTTTGAGCTAGAACCACAGAAGCTTGTACACCAAGTCTCAATACAAGTTATGACTTAAAGACAGATTTTGAATGCATTTCAATGCCTAAAGAGCAGCTGAAGAACCTACCAGGCTTTTAAAAATTGTACAAGTTCTTTCCTGCATGATCAAAAGGACTGAAGGTCTGTGCATTGAAAGCTGTCTATACACTCAAAACTGGGCTCCTAAATAGGTGCCTTTGATTTTTAAAAGGATGTTTAGTAACTAAGATAATGAAAAGTGTTTTTACAAATATATTAATAACAAAAAACGAACCAGAGAGAATCTCCACCCCTTATTGGATGCAAAGGGGAACATCGCTACCAAGGATGAGGAAAAGGCTGAGGTATTTAATGCCTTCTTTGCCTCAATAGCCAGACCAGTTATCCTCATGGTATTCAGTCCCCTGGGCTGGAAGATATGGATGAGATCAGAATAATCTCCTCATA
>VZZY01010756.1:278-28230 GCA_013400335.1 Eurystomus gularis | reverse complement strand
TTTAACTACTGCTGTACCTCTTCTCTGAACACCTCTAATCCCTTTTTGAACTCACTTACATGATCCAATTCTTTTACAACTTCCTGTGATAAATTCAATTGTATACAATCATATATGTTGTGAAGGAATTTATTTTGTGCTTAAACTATTGCCTAACAACTGCTTTTGGCATCCTCATCCTTGCGTACTGTAAGGAATTGTGAGCAAATAATAGGCCACCCTCTCCAATCTGTTCATGATTTAAAAAAAATTTCTAACGTGTTTCTATCCAGAAGTTCAAGTTAGTGCTCTAGTTTTTGCATGGAAACCATTTACAATTTCTGACTGTCCTTTCTTCTATGTACCCTTTGTATTTATGTTGCTTTTTTTGTGAGATGTGACTAGAACTGTTTTGAACATTTGGCCATCATATGCTCATAATCTATGTTGTTCTTAATTCTTTCCTACTAATTCTTAACATTTTTGGCTTTTTGGCTGCTGCTGAATGCAATTTTCAAAGAAATTACTCAGATCTTTTTTTTTTCCTGACTGGTGATGATGGGCTCTGATTTAGGTAAGTATATTTTACAGTTATTTTTCCCCGTGTGCATTATTTGCATTTTTCAGCAGTGTATTTCACCTACTGCTTTATCATTCAGGTGCTCAGCATCCCTTAAACTGCCTTGGCTGACTGTAGATGTGATTATTCTCTCTTCTTTAAACATCTGTACGCGCCCTCTTTTCCAGATTCCTCATGGGTATGTTAACACCACAGTCCCTGTGAGAATGTAATCTCTGCAGCTGAAAGGCAGACCTGTAACTCCTACCCTTTATTTTTTCCTTAAATTAGAAGAGGTCTTTCCATTTTGTCCTGTAAGAGCAGAGTTTCCTTAAGATGTTTGGTAGAGAACTTCATACTTCAAAGAGAGAGATTTTTACATGTTGCCTATATTAAAATGCTTGTTGACTTCTGTGAAGAAATGTAATGAAATAGCAAAGTTTGGAATGTTCTACAACCCTGTGTTAATTTATCATTCTCATATCTGTATATATTTAGTAATAAAAGATTCCATTAATTTCTTATGTAGGACAGTTATTATGTTAAAGTTGGAACTAGGATGAAAGCCTTAAGTGATAATAAAATTATAAAGCAAACAGTCTTCAAACAAGAGCTTTGGGTTGTTTTAGCAGAATAGCAAAGCACTTCAAGGTCAGTGTCAAAATAGTGAAGGAAATATTTGGAAAGAATGAGCATCATCCGTTGCTTATACTGTTTGCCTTTATCTCAGTCTCTCTTAGGTTTTTTTTTATTTGCACTCCACTACCTCGGGTAGTTAATTTGCAGCTTTTTGTCTTGATATTTGCCAGAATGTTGTTCAGAGGCATTCTAAAATCCCGAAACTTTGATTAATAATAAAACTTTTGAAGCATTGGTATTTCAGCATTTCTTTTATTCAGATTAGTTTTATGTGTATAGTTCTATGGTGTTGTTAAAATTACAATGACTTGCTATATCTTCTTTTAAGAAACTTTTTCTAAATATTTTTTCTGGTTTTGTATTTTTTATTCCATAGTATATTAGAATCTGAGTCTTTTTCATTCCTTAACTTTCTACAACTGTTTAAAACTTTAAATAAAGTAGCCACATTCCATTATTTTAATATAATTTTGTTTTGTTTATTCAGTGTCAGAATAAAAAATGAGCTTTGTCTTACCAGTGTATTCAGACTGTATGCCTATTGCATGCAAATTGTTTATAAGTAGACAAATGCAGAATACCATTTTGTCTGATTTATATATGAAGTTATAAATGAGCATAACTACACATCAGAATTTAAGACAGTAATGGCAATAGCAATATTGAATTGTAGCATAGCTGATGAAGTGCAATGAAACAGCTCTGGAAGTTGAGTTCTGGTAGATTTACCTCACTATCCAGATGTGAATGCTGCTCCTTCCCCACATTCACCTTGCTCCCCTGCCAGAAGTTACCAAACTTTCAGCAGCTGCCATGTCATCCACCCTCAGTCATTAGCACCTTGAGCTAAACTGCTGTTTTTAAACTGAGATGACTAAGAGGCAAGTACGCGCTGTATTCATTTGCGCTTACTGTAGAGATGGTGCGTTCGAAAGAGACAGAACAACTGGAGTGTGGGATCTTTCTATTTCTGCAAATTTGACCCCCGATATGTCCTATTACTCTTTTAAAGTCTCTTCTGGGAGTAACTCTGCTCCTTTTACCTGCCCCTCACCTCCCCAACTTTCATTTTAGATTTTGAGGCCAAAATCTTAAAACATAGTATATACAATGTAAACCCTACAATCTATGTTTATCTTTCCCTGCAGAAGTAATTCTCTAGTTTAAGCTCACCCCTTTGCTAGGGGCTCCCTGTGCGCAATACTGATAAAACCATAATAAATGAGTGTAGGGTTTTTTGGATGTTGATGAGATGAGATTGTGCATAAAGCTGGTACATTGTTTTTGGATCAGCTCCTGGATATAATTAGTGATGGAATGGTGTTGGCTAAATAATTTTATCAGGAAAAGATTTTGACAAATTGGACATCAGGAACATTTTGCTACATTTGGCTTGTGCTATTCCAGAAGAGCAGAGTTGTTGTTTGCCCCAAAGCTTTGTTCTGAACTGTTTAAATAACCAGAAAAATGTGGCTTTTTGGGACAGTACATGTCAGTGAATCCATAAAAATTACTTTCTTGTTCTGATAGCTTTGATCTTTATTATTAACTTTCCTTGTTCAGGTTTTTGGAGAACAATTGTTGAAAAACGCAAAAATAAAATCAGCAAACCTTCTTTTCTTAAGGACTTTAAGTTTTGTATTTGGTAGCTTTCTAAAGAAAATGAGAAGTTGTTGTTTTTCTTACCATGCTTTCTAGCAGATGGAAGGCAATTGAGGATAGTTCTAAATTGGAGTACAAATTGTGAAGCTTCCTGTAAGAGGAATTATATACTTCATGCACTTAAATCTGGCTTTAGGAGCTTAGCTTTGAGGTTGCACATTTGAAAATGCCGATTTCAATGTAGTCTACGTTCCGTATACTTTGGCGTTTCCTCAAAGTGAGGAAACCAGCAGTAGATGGTTAAATTCTTCTTTGGGTCTTGAAGGTCAGTGGTATAGAATGAGCTGCTATTGGAGCAGGTGGTCTGAGAGACCTCTTTTAATTTTAAGGACACTTGCAAAATAAAATGCTGAATTGTCACGTTTTTGCGTTACCGTGTTTTCCCAATCCTGGGATTCTGTAGGTAAAGACTTTGTATGAAAGATGTAATGGAAAGGCAGCTCTGGAGTATCTTTGGGAGTTTTGGTTGATTTGGTGGTTTGGGGTTTTTTGTATACTAGCAGTAATCTCTTGTCCCTCATTTTGAATTCCAGTGAAGCTTAAGGGCAGAGCTCTGAGAACACAGGAAATGGGAGCTTGCTTTTCTTTTCTCACAAACAAATGTTTGCTTTCATTTTCTGACCATCCTTTCTGCAAGTCAGCAAATACCTTCTTTCTGAAGTGATAAAGCAGTATGCTTTCTCCCTTTTCCTCAGGTTGATTTTTCTTGAAGCTACCTCATCTGCATGTCAAATAAGGATAAAACAAGGGCAAATGATTCCTCCTGTAATTTTGGCTGTGGGAGCTAAACTGCAGCCACTGGGAAGTCTCACCCTGGTAGATTTTCTATTCCTTCGTCGGACCACAGACAGTTCAGTCCAAGTAGCTGAGTTTGGCATGAAAGAGCAGGAGAGAATCATTACACTTAGCTCCTCAATTCAGAGATACGTCCAGAGGTAACTTGAGAGAGGCTTGCAAGTTCTACCTGAGATTGTCTCCCTCCTGGGATACTGATAATTTTAAACTAGGGACAGTAGGCAGACCCTTACTTTTAAGTCAAAGTATCTGTGTGGTTAGTTAGTTGTAATGGTAATATGATGCACTGCTCTATTGAAAGTGTCAGAACTCAGCTGCCCTCAATCTTTTTATTTCAAGGACTTGTTTGCATTGGGAGTTTGGAATATGTACCAATTGAGATTGGAAATCTGAACAAAGTATGGAAAGCCATAATGTGAGTTGCTTGCAAAAGGGCTCATCTCACAAAGCTCACCAGGTGTTATGTATGCCTGAAGTTCAAATCAGTGCTGTGGCTGCATGATGAAATACCCTCCTAAAGAACGCAAATGAATATTTTATTGTATAAGATATAAGAACAGCCATGTCATGAGCATGCCCAATAGAACAGTTTCTGTGCTAACATACTATCTCTGCATGAGGTGTAGAGTTTGGAGTATTTATTTTACGTTAGTCTTAATTGCTACATCATCCTGTCCAACAGAATACCTGTGCAGCCTTCAAGTTATTAAATCAAATACTCTGTTTCACCTTGAAATTCATAACTGTCTTAATTAGCACATTTAGCAGAAGAGAAAACATAACTCTGAGGAAGTAATTTGTTGCTGTTTCAGCTTATATATGTACCTCATTGGAGAGTCATCCAAGCCATTGCTAACGTGGCCGGTAAAATGCACATTGGATTTCTTTGTTAAATTCAGCAGTAATAAGCTGGTCTTTCTGTCTCTAGATATTGTGGGCCTTTGGTTTTTAAATCCTGGTACAAAAAAAAACCCCTTTCTTCAAACTACTGAAAGTCTGCCTTTACAGAGTACATACCTTGAACTGTCCAGTAGATACACTGTCTCTTCCCATCACACCTTTTTAAAAATTAAATTTAAATTAAAACCAAATCAGTTAGGGAATGCTTACTTTAAGAACAGTGTGTGAAAATAATACTGTGTGACTACATCTGAAGGGTAATCTTCAGCATATTTTTAACATGCTCCCAGAACCATACTTTCCATAGCAAGGAATAACACAGCCCACAGAAAACAGCAGATGATTCAGCAATACAGGCAAAAGACCTTCTGCAAAGTATGTTTGCAAAATCTTGTATTGCTTTAATAGATCTTTTGAGCTTTTGGACATCACACCTGAAGAAAACACTGAGATCTTCCCGGCCACCCACCCCCCCACCCCCTGCCTTTTTTGGTAATACTGCAATGAACACTCATCCTTTGCATGGTTACTTTTTAATTATTATTTTAGCCTGTTTCTGACGCTAGATACTAAGAGAAATTGTTATAGCTGTTGGCCCTCAAATTCTTTGTTTCCAGCAAAAGAGCCTGAAAGAATGCATTACAAATTGTTATTACTTTTTCACAGTTCTATATTATGTGCTAGCAGGAGGGAAGAGGTATAGCTGTTGCGTTTTACCTCTTCAGAGAGCTAGGCCTGCAGAATCCATGTGTAATTGGGGGTAAAATTGGACTGTTTCTAGCAAAAGCAACAATTCTTATGATCTAATATACAGCATCCCTGTATCCAAGTTGGGACATCACAATCTAGACGAGTAAATTACCACATCAGTGGAAAAAGCAGCTGAATAATTAGATTCAAATAATGTAGCTAGTTCATACTACTGGCATTACATGTCATCTTGCATTGTATGTGAGGTTTCCTGAGGGTCTATCCATTTAGTAGATGTGGAGGCTGAGTAGGAATACGTTCTTATCAGATGTGCCTTACATGGGATTTTGGGCCCCCAGAATGTTCATAAACTTGAGCAAATCCAGGGAGAGCTGCAGTGGTAGTCAGGAGGCACACATCCTGTGAGGGGAGGGTGAGGGAACAGACTGGTACTGCTTAGGCTGGAGAAGAAACTAGTTGCAGTGTTGCTGTGCTTAAGATAGTGTTACTAAAAAGATGGACTCAGGCACTTTACAGAGGTGCGTGGTAGGAGAATGAGAGACTTATCCTAAAATATAAGAAGGGATGTTCTGACTGGATGTAAGTGAGGGGTGGGGGGGAGAATTACTGTGGGAATCCTGCAATTTCTGTCCTTGGAAGTTTTCAAGTTCCAACTGGACAATGTCCAAAGCAACTTAGTTTAGTTGCTTCAGTGCATCATATACTAACACAGAAGTTAACTGCAGTCAAACAAGCAGTGAGCAGTCGAAGGCCACACAATGGCTGATGATTTGAATAAGCTGATGCTAGCTATTTCTTTCCTGGTGTACAGCGATATTTAAAAAAAGCTCTGTGGAATTGGATTCATAATTGTTTTATTGTAAAAAGGAAGAGAGACACATTCGTGCTCTTTTGGGTATGTTGATTTTTGCAATGCAACCAAAAATATGTACATGTGTCACTCAAGAAAGCAAATGAGCATGGGATTTTGTCCAGGAAGCACAAAATGAGAATAAAATACTTGTTTTGCTGCTTTGCCGTTTATCTATGCAAGATGGAGAGCTGAGTATAATCCCCTTGCTTGAAAGACCACAATTGCATTTTAGGCTCCCAAAGAAAGCTATTTATTTTTGGTTTGTTCAACAAAGTGTGCCCTCTGGGATTACCCTTTGTAATTGGGAAAGAAATAGTTTAGTTTTATTTCTTTGTTTGGAAAATTTTTTGCTTGACTAGCAACAATGCTCCCGGGTCACTAAGCAATAGTTTTCTGCCCTATTGCCTTCAACTTATTTGTGTTTCTAAGTTAGGCCTTTGGTAGTTGTTTTTCCAAATTATGTGAAGTTGATATCTAGCAGTACTAGAAAACAGAATAATTCGTAGAATGTTTATATGTAAAAATTGCATTTGAATATATTACTTCATGTAATAACCTTAAGGTTTTTCTTAAACAAGAATGAATCAGCACCAATGGACATTATATTTTTTTCCACTTGATCTTTCATCTATTTCCCCTCCCCACAAGCAAATTTGTTCTAAGAATATAGTCAAGCGGCAATTGAGAAAGAAAGTATCATCCCAGGCTCTCAACTCTGCCTACATCATAGACAAAAATAAACGTGTAACTAGAATGTGATTTATAATACATGCAGTCCAGACAGTAGAAACATATCTAGGTTTCTCCAAATCTGTGAGAAGGATATAAGAAAAAGAAACTTAAATGATTCTGTCTTACCCAGTACGTGGTGCTCATTTAGTCAAAAGCCTGTTTGGTGGTAATATTATCTCCCCTGGTGTTCTTAACACTATTGTCATTAACAATTTCTCTTGGGCAATTTATCAATGCACAGGCCCTACATCAGAGGAGTCTTTCAGGACCACAGAACAAAGATATTAATCTTAGCTGCCTCCTAAACAAATTTGCATGTTTCTTTCCAATAGTTGTTATAAGTTAGGAGGAGTTAGAAACCAACATTTTTTTTTACTTGCTTATTTTCAACTTTTTTGGATTTTCTCCAATTTTAAGGTCACTGCCTTTATGTTGTAAGACAATAGGTTTTTCTGCAGATACTTCCTAGCACTAGATCCCTTTGGAACTAACCTCCTGAAGACACTGAATGTGCTTGTCCTCCCACTCTTATCTTCACACTTGTTTATGTGATGTTCCATAGGCTTAGAAATCCTTATTATTCATGCCAGATATCCTCCCACTCCATATTGGCATTCTTCCTTTAAACTGCATTTCTTTGAAGTCTATCAAAAATAATCTGCAAGTTAAGAAACAGATGAACTCAGCCTTGAGATCTAACAGTCTTCTGATCATCAGATTTGCTACTGCAGGCTGAATTCTTTAACTTGTGCATAATGCCAAATAAACCAGGGCCTAATTTTTCCTTTATATCATATGTACACTTTATCACCAACTATAAAGTACTTCAAAGTCAGCCCGTTTGGTTTCCTAGAGGCCATCTTGCTGAGCTCTGCTGCCTGTTGTCTTGTTCTTGTCATTCTAGCTGAAAGGCCACTGATGGAAAAAAAATGAGGTCAGTGAGAAGTAGGATAAGGTAAACTTTTTGTTTGCAAATTAACAGAACTTATGGAAACATCTGTCTGTGAACTGTAGAGTGGTGGGGTTGGTTTGTGGTTTTTTCAGGAGGGTGAGTTTGGTTTGGGTTTTTTTTTTTTACACAAAAGGGAAAGAGTTGTTGAAATGATGGAAGCAAATTTGTTGAAAAAGGATTAGCTGAGGCTTAAAATGCAGGAGACATATCTAAAAAGTTCTGGATGGTAAGATCTATTAGGCAGTTGTGACTATTTCATGACCTAGTCTGGCATCTGGCACGCTTGTGCACTTTGTTCTTCATATGTAGCAAAAGTTTGTCATGTGGCTTTGGAAGACATTTTCCTGTAAGGTAAAGAATCTACCATAATTAAAATTTTTAATCTCTAACTGGTTCACTGCTGAAAAGCTTTTTCTAAGGATTTGAACGTAAATGTTTAGTAAGCCCAGAATGAATAGAAACTACAAATGAACCAGAGCATGTTTTTTGTGAACTTGTATACAGTTCTTCGAACTATTTGTTTTCATGGGGAGGTAATGCTACCTAAAACCTCATTTCCTTACTTTGTTTTAGTGCTAAATAAAAACAAAAGCTGAAAATAAAGACTTCACATCCAAAATAGAGTAACTTATAAAAATTTGATTCCTGCAATATTAACTCCTAATTGTCCTTTAAAAAAGCGGAGTCAGGAAACTTTCATGATGCCTAAAATACACTTACCTCTAAATAAAGAAAACTATCTATTTTTTAATCTGAGTCTAGTAGTTAAAGTTTAAATACTGCTTCTCAGTATTTCCAAAATATATGCATTCTTCAGTTGTCTGCTGATTGTCTGCAGCATGAAGTTCAGACTAGAATTCTTGCAAAAAAAAAAAACTTGTAAGCCACTCCTCCAACTACTCTGCTGCAAGAGAAGTAAACCTAAACACTGCTTGCTAACAAAAAAAATTGTAATTATTGCTAAACCACATGATAGTTACATAGTATTTTGCAGCAAAAAATGCTATTCAACAAGTCTTAAATTTCAGTTTAACTGTGTTAAACTAATTTGGAGTAAAATTGGGTCACGCTGATTTATCTCTTAATGTATCAGGGAAAAGTCTGAAGCTGAGACCAGAATGGATCATATTGGAGTTAAGTATGTAACTCCCAGAAAACATTATCCATTAAACTCTGTGGGGGTCATCGGATTTCTTTAAACACTGATGTAAGATTTTTAGATACATAACTAAACCAAATACTTGTTGTAGGTAATGGACCAGCATCACCTCACCCCTAGATGTTATGGTTTTCAGTCTCAGCAGTGTGTCATAAGTAGCCATTACTAGAGATATTCTCCTGAGTGCTCCTGGTCAGATCGGGCTGGACATGCATCGAAAGAACATTTTACTTTCTGCCTGACCTAACTTTTCCTTTGTCTCAATCAAGCAGATTATTGAAAACCATCAAGTTTTATGTCTTCCCGAGCTCTGAGGAAAACAGAAAGCAGTAAAGGAGATTCTTTCCTGTCCTGCTGCTCTGTAAAGCAAGTCCTATATGGGTAGCTTGTACTCCTGAGGAAGACTATACCCACAGAGTTTGAAAGACAGACGATTTTTAGAAACTGGGGGACATTTCCTGTATTCTTCTTATGCTTTCACTAGTTTCTGACTTTAAACTATTTTTGTGACAGAGTTATTCACACTTGTTCCTTATCTCTGAAGTTGCAACATGGATGTGTTCTTTTTGGCAAGAAATATTATTTAAATTGCTCAGGAATTAATTTCAGTACTTCTTGGAATGAAAACAGATGCTTTGAATTCACATAGTAGTTGCACACACTTTGCATCCCCTTGTGGTGTTGTGTTATAAACAGAAACACCACTTTGTCTTCCTAATTTTACCTTGTACAGTTGAATGGATATTAATGTGGGTAGAAGTCAGATCATTACAATGATCACAGAGATGCCTATGTTTTGGTAAACTGACTGAAGCAGTATCTTAATACCTTGCAAACTGAAGTATTTAATACAGGAAATCTCTTGTAATAAAAATTAGATGCAGTAGGAAACAGTAAAATTTTTTCTGTGTTGCAGGTGATAGTCTTCCAATATCCATGTAGTATTTCTTGTCACACAGGGTAAGAATGTAAACGAGTCAGCTTCCATTGTGATTTTCATTTTTTCTTTTCCAGTGAATGTTTCTATTATATAAAAATTTTGAAATCCTAGTGCAGAATATTAAAGGATTTTTATTAAGGTGTTCTGGGTCTGGTTTTATAGGTTTTGTTGATAGCTCATGTATGCCAACAAACTTTGTGTGTCTTAAATACTAGAACCATGCTTTCTGTTTGAAAACTTATTCTGTGGTACAAATGTAAGAAAAATAGCCTGTCTCATGCTTGCATGAAACAATTTTAGTGTTTTTTAAGTAATTCTGAGTTGTAAAACCTAAGTCAAAATGCTACATTAATTCCATATGCTTTTACAGCTATAGAAAAGAAGTGCAAAAAGGTACACTTTTAATAGGTTTTACAACCACTTTGCAGGATAACAAAGAAAAAGTTACAAAAAGCAGCTCAGAATTGTGCAGTTCAGCTGTGTTCATCAATCTGCAACTTCCATTGTTGACAAATGAGAGTTGCTTGACTTGACCGCAGGCAGCATGAGGTCAAGAAACATTAAAAAAATGCTTTCTTAACTATCTGTTTCTGCTTTTTTTTGTATATCCTTGTTGTGACATGACAGAGCATTTGAGGTCAACTGCCAAGCTATCAGTGGAGATGGAGTAAAGCACCTTTATGCCTTGCTAACACAGAACTCAGCTGTGACTCAGAGCGGGTGAGTTAGATGATTATATGTAGCTTTCTCTACTATGGTAAAACGAGTTGCAGAGAGAACACACTGAAAGCCAAGGGCCTCTAAATACTTTTCCCTTTTATGGAATAGAGCTCCCAGATCACCATTTCCTGGAGACTGTACTCTAAGCTTGCTCAGTGGTAAGAGAAAGTTCTCTGTATTCACTGATCTATATCTGACTACAAATTTGAGCTCAGGGGATCATTTTTTTTCCTAACTATTTTAAGCAGTAAGTTTACAATAACAGACAAAAAACTTAAAGCACTCCATCCTCTCTTCTTTCTTTTTCTTTCTTTTTCTTTACATCATCTCATCTTCATGTGGGAATAAGCAGAGTCTGGTAAATAGGGTAGGTAATTTTTTTTTTATTCCTTTTTTAAACTCATTTTGTAGCTCCAAAAGGCTCATGCAGAGCCATATTGTAGATATTCACTCACATCCACTCTTGTTGTGATGTGTGAGTTAATCTCTACAAGTATTCAATTTTAAAGGGTAATTTTGAAGGTCTTGCAATTTCTAAAAGACTGGTATTTTGGAGGGATCATTTACTCTGTTAAAATACTACAATAATCTCATTACATCCTTTAATAGGATAGAGGTAAGTCAGAGTTTGATCAATGCCTAATAAAAGGAATAACAGAATCTTGAAATTGTCTTAGTAACTAGGATCTAACGTGCTTGTGTGCCCTGGCTCTTTTTAAAGTGCAGATGTATTCTTTATCTATACTTTCAGTATCTTCAGGAACAATTATTACAGTTGTTTCAGTTGCTGTCTTACTATGTCTATTGTTAATGTAATCATGCCCGTCTTTGACCAAAAACATGTTTGTGCTTGTGGAAAGGAGATAAAGCTGGCAAAGCTAATGGCAGCATGATTCCACAGGCCTGTTTAGCTGGCAGATGAGCCAGTCTTAGAACCAGGATAGTCATACTCTCTGCACTTTGGCTCAGGGTTCAGTAAGGCTGTTAGTTGTTTTTGTAGTTAAAGGTGTGAATTTCTATAGGTTCCAAGACTGTACTCCTCCCTAATACTCTACCGAAGAATAAAAAAACATACCTTCCAGGGAAATAAGTTTTCCAAGGATGTTTCTTCCTACATCTGAGATGCAGATAAGCTCCTCTAATTCTTGTTAGTGTTCTCATGAAGACAGAACGTTTTATATGTTTTGACTCACTGACATTTACTGGGCCTATCTTCATTGCCCATTCAAACATGTATAATATCACTTCAGCAGTGATAGAAGAACATATATTCAGTAGTATCTTAGAGTTCTATCACTTCTAAATTTTTGCTTTTACTTCCAGTATCAGAAGGCAGTAATTGATACAGAAAATGGCAGAACTCCTTACACAACATGCAACAAGAAGGTTATATCCATTGGTTATATCCCTTTGCATTTACAAGATGTGATGTTTGTGCTGGTTAAGCATCGTAAAGTCTGAACCACTAATTTTAAAAGCACTGCACAGGTTAAAAAGTTTTTAGATTGAGAAATCATTCAGGAGTTCTAAATCATATAGTGTATGAATTGAACTATGTCCTTGTATATTCTGCTGGAATACCTGTTAGTAGCAGCCCTTATTTGGCACTTTTAGAGGACTGCAGCAGTGCAGTCAAGGTTTGCAAAGGCTGCATTTGTTTTAAGAAGTCTCAGAATGTGAGTAATTACATTCAAGCTTTTGCTGTTCCAGTAAAGTCCTCAGCACTAGGGTTTTCTGGAGAGATATTAGGAAAAAATGGCAAGTCAGAAGAAGAAATTTTCCTACTGATCAGCACCACAAAGATTTGGAACTTTTTTCCGTTTGCAAGATAGCTCTGTAAGGAAGTCAGAGTAAGGTTCTAATTGTGTCATGGACTGACTGGACTCAGTCTGCTCCAAATCTGGGGGTTGTTAAGGTGGTGTAAATTCATCTTTCTCCCCTCTGTTCTCTCTTGGCTGTACGTTCTGTGCTGCATCTCTAAGACAACACAGCTCAGTATTTGTCCATTTCTATTCTTAAACAAGCCTGCTATTATTTTTTCTTTTAAAGTTTTTTCTGTATTTTACATCTGAAAAATGAACTGAAACTTGATGTGCTTAATAGCTCTTTCTTATTTCAATATGACTTGCATTACTTTAAGTGTAGTATGTACTAGGAACTCAGCTAAGAGCAGGAATAAACCACTTTGATGCAATAGCTTATACAACTGCACATACACATTGGACATGACTTGAAACTTTCCTGATTTTTCAGGTGTGGCATTCTGTTACATTGAATGGTTATAAATTCATAAGCCAAACACTAAGAACAATTAGATAAATGGTCAAATTTATTATCTTCTCTTTTTTGTTTCTGGTTGAATCTGAGTTCTTGCAAACTCAGAAATTGTGTAGGATGCCAGGATTTTGTTACAGAGATGAAAAGCAAGTCCGTATCACTTCTTTTAGTTACCTTGCTTCTGTCTCTTCTTCATGTGTTGTTAATAGTTGATGACTGTTGCTGGATACAGAAGTACTTAACTGTTGAAACAGAGATGTTTAATGCTACTGCTATCTGCCTAATCTATGTGGCTTTATTAAAATCTATTTAATCACAAAATATCTGTTTTCCATCATATTGGGGACTTTAAAGCTGTTTTGTCTTAGACATTTTAAAATCTTTTTTATTCATAGTTTCCTCTACACTTATTTGAAGTCAGAGGTGGATAAAATCTTGATATAAACAGGAGGTTCTACTTAATGCAGTAGAGCTGGAAATTCACCTGTAACAGGTTCAAAATGTCTACAAAAGCTTGAAAAATACTGCTCCTACTGCTCTGAAAAGAATTGTTCACTGTTCAAAAAAAGTCTTTATCTTGCTCTTCGTAATAATGTCATGTATGCTGCATCTCTTCCACAGTCTTTATCAAAGAACTTCAATGAAACAACTATTTCTTCTGAACACACTAATATTTGTGTAATTTTTACAATCCATTAGTTCTGCGTTAAATTTTTATGTGAAGTGGCCTTGTGTTCCTCTTGTAAGAGAGAACTAATTTTCCAATATAATGTGAAATCTGTAGTCCACACTTTTCACACATTCTGCAGGTTTTACAACACGGATTTTTTTCTGTAAAAGCTGGGGTAAGGAACTTGTCACTACTGAGGCTGCTTCAGTATTTCCTGTGAATGGTTTTATCTCTTCTTTTTTTTTTTTAAATCAGCGCAAGTATTTTGACCATTTAAATTGTCAGTCTCAGTAAACCAACATGCTCCTGAATACATTTCTTTGCCCTTCCCTGAAATGGAAGGGAGAACTGTAGAAGATTAATCTTACAGTGGTGCTAGGTCCCTCGAACTTCAAATCATCTCCCCATCTTGATGTCTTTGTTCCATCTATCTGGATTGCTAGAAAAGTAAAAGAATTGAGATGAGAAATTCAGGTATGGGAGGAGATGACATGTTTTGGAGGTTCAGCCTATGCATGTTGTGTATATTTATCTCGTTGGCACACCATCAGAGTTGTTATATTACTGTTTGAGTGTATAGCTCCATTCTATGCACAGCTGTGAATTAACTGTAAAGGGAACACAGCTGGCTTTTACTAGTCCAGACAGAAACTGTGTGCCAGATTGTTTCTGATAACTGCATTGTCTGTCTTCTGCAGGCACCACCAAGGAGTTGAATGATGTGAGGACTATTCCTTAACTATCCGGTAGGTGTCATAGTAAGTCTTGTAATATGTACACTGTAGCAGTAAGGATTAGTACTTAACATTTCTCATCTTCAGGCTACTGTACAGGCTTTAATGCTAATAATATCCTTGTGAAGGCAGTAGCTGCTGTTGATACTTAATAACAAGAATTTTCTCAGCTAATAGGCAGTGATTTTCTTTTCTTTCTGTTTGGGTGTTACTGCTGTTTTGCTTCAGAAGTGTCTTGCACAGTGTTGTCTTGTGCAGATGTACACCAAGCCTTTGCACAACTCACCTGGGCCTTGCTCTTGCTTAAAGGAAGAGTGCCACCACCTGGGTTTCCAGTTTTACTCCTTTCTTTAAGATCTGAAATCACGCTCTGTAGCGTTAGGGCTTCGTTAGTTAGTAAAGGCATATTAGGGATATCCAGGATGCTCTTTCCTTCTTAGAGGAATTTTAGAGAGGGTAGTTTGGTCACAGCCAAAACAGTCATAGTAACAAAATAATTATCTGTCAAATGGAGGGAAGAGATGTAAATAGCAACAAGAACAGAAGGTTGTCCATTTTGAATGCATTTACAAAGTTATACTTGACCTTGAAAGCTTTCGTTAACAAAACACAAGATAGCATTTTTAATTTTAGACTTTAATACTGTTTGTTATTGTAAGTGATCTCAGTGTTAGAGCACAGAGTTTTAAATGGATTTGACTTGTATTTTTGGCATCTAACACAGCCTGCAGATCACAAGCCCTCTCAGCGCTTATGCCTTCAGTCTAACTTGAAACAGATATTCTCAGCAGTGCATGGTCCTGTTAGTCCACATTGCAGTTCCACGTGCTTCACACTGTCCACCATGCCAACCTTACCCGAAGACAAGGGACAATCAAAAGAGGCACAACACAACAGTTCTCCTCCAGCCAAAGTAAGCACTCTTACAAAGGTGTTTTCTGACACTTGTTGGAAACCTGAGGCTGAAACCTGTTTCTGTATATTTAGGAGTTTATTAAAATCTAATAGTTGCTATGTATTAGTGTGTTTTGATTAATTCATGCAGCTATGTATGATATTTTAGTTGATATTCTTAGAATTCTTCAAATATTTTTATAGACTAAGGAATGAGAACTGAAGTTGCTCAAGCACTTGTTTATCAGTTTGATCTAGAGGCTTATATGTCTGCCTGTTCTGAACTACTTACATCAAAACTGTCCAAAAATGTCCTCTGTGATGTTATTACAGCAAACTTTAACCTTTGAGAAAAGAACTCAGGCTTGTACTTTGCAGTAGTCTTGGAACATCTAGTGCTGCCTTTACAGATACAGAAGATGCTGTACAAGTCGTGTGTGTGAAAGATGGACATCTGCTTTTTGGTTTGTAGTCTTTCCTAGTGCTTTATTTGCCACAGCTGTAGCTGCATATCTAGTGGGACTATACAGAGAGCAGGTGGGTGCTCCCCAGACATATTTATCATATTGCTACTCAAATTTGTGGCATCTACATGTTTTTACATGTTTTATTTGCAGATAGATTTAAAAAATCAATAAGAGATGATACTACTTCTTTTTAAATTATTTAGACCCCTGATAAAAAGTAATTTTATGTTCTAATCAAGTGTTTGTTTGGTTTTTTAAATTGTTAGCTTACCTGAAGCAAAGAACCTTTCTGTGATTACAAAATCACAGGTTATCCGGATCATCCTGTTTTATGCAAAATGGTGTAAAGAAAGAGAGGATTTATAATCTGGCACATCCTCAGTTAAAAATGTATCACTGTCATTTGGATTTGAGGACACTGTATTCTACACTTCTTGTGAAAACATCCGCTACTTTAACAGTGTTGGAAAATACTGTCAGCAGCAAGCTCTACACCGATTTGTCATGCATTCCAACTAAACTGTGCATTGTGCTGAGTGTTAGTTTCCTGCCTTAAGATAAACACCCAGATGAATGCAAGTTCATCAGACTGTTAGCTGAGAACATATGTTAGGTCAAGAAGATTTTTTTTTTAACTTACTCATGTGAAGAGTATTTTAGTACAAAAGACTTGCTGGGTAAAACATGCCCAAAGAGAAAAAAATATGAAAAGCTAGCAGACATCAATGAATCTAATCTTAAGCATGCTTGTCAAATGGAAGAAATGAAGATTTCCAACCACCTAATCTAAAAATAAAATTTTAAAATATTTTTTAATATCTCAGACAGGCCTTTTAGAGGTAGGTCTTAAGTAAGATAATGTGATAGTTCATGAATCAATTAACTGTGCAAAATGGTTTGTTCTAGATAAATTGTTATTTTTAGGCAGAAGGTAACAGTGGAAGGATTTTAACCACCACGCTGCTCGTGAGCCTACTTGAGAATTGCAGCTAGTCAATGTTTTAAGACTTTGATCTTGTTCATACTTGTTATCACTCGTGGGTCTTGCTGCAGTCCAAGTTCTACAGCACGATTATGTAATAAGTAAAATAGCTTATCATTGGGAGATAAGGACTTGTGAGGAGAGGGCATCAGAAAGAATCATTTTTCTGGCATTGAAGAAAACTTTCCAAGTCTGGAATCTCATCTTTTCTAAAGTTCTGTCTGGTGTCTAACAACTTCCTCATTCTGTTTCAGGAGATGCTTCCCCACCTGCATGCACAAATGTTCACACATTCACAAAATGGTTCTGAGAAAAATAAAACAAACCTTACATCACATGTAGTTTCTTGCTTGCTTCAACTATCTTTTAAATTGAGGAGACCTGTGTTATTCCTCAAATTAATTTTGAGAAAACAGACATCGTTTTCTATTTCAGTATTTCTTACAGCAGCCTATGTTTACCATTCTAACTCGAAACAACATTCATCAAAGTATTCATTAGCTCTGTGTTTAAGGGAAATACATGTGCAATTACCATTAACAGAGGTGTGAGGACAGTTAGCCTAATTCAGAAAACTTTAGCCCCTTGCTTGAAATGTTGTCTGAATTAAGCATATGTAGTTGAACTCCTAGTTTTTGTGCTGTCTTGTTATAGTAAGTACTAAACATTTTGGAAGTGTTTTATTCAGAATCATTTCTCCCACCATAAATCATAGAGCTTCATAGTCAGATGTCATTTTTAGTCATTTCCGTATTTTAAATAGATTTATATATAATATGGTATTATAATATGCTTTCACTGATACCCATAAGAGTTATTTCAGGTTTCTAGTGTAATATAATTTCTGTATGTGTAATGCATACCTGCAGCAAAGACCTAGCTTTACTAGGTCCTTACCACTGACATTAAGGTTTTTAGTGGCTTATAAATCTCCCTAAACTTTCAGGGTTGGTTGTGAGCTGCCATCTTTCCCTCTTTTTAAATAAAAATTCCCAATTTCTGTTTCCGGCTCTCTCCTCTCTCTGTATCCTGAACACTATTTCACTGGCTCTTCCAAGTACTAAGAAAAAGTCTGTCTCAGATGTTCATAATGTTTCTCATACACTGATTATTCCATCATTCAAGCTTCTACATTTATTATTCCTATTTAAATTTGTGTTGTACTTTTCATCAAATCACTGGATGTTATCTGTTTAATTCTGGAGATGTCCCATGTTTCATTTGTTCTCCTGTTTTAACTAGATACAGTTACAATTGAATTTCATTTCCTTACTTGCTAAACTCTAAGATCAGCACTTCACTTAAACATCTAAAATTAAGCTGATTTAAAACCCCATCTCACTCAAAAGACTGCTCTCTGAGATGCATAACTTTTCTAAGCCCTTACATGTAAGTATCTGTTTCAGGCCAAATTTGTTCTGAGACTCAGTGCAGACCTTAATTTAATTTCTAAGACCATGGCCAGGTGGTGGAGGATTTCCTCCCCCACCCACCCAGAGCTTTAAAGAATTCAGCTGGTATACAGTAAAGCTTTATCATCTGACTGTCCTGGCAGGGTAGCTCTTTTAGCAGAGGGTTTTGGTCATTTCTCTTTTTTTTTCTTTTCCTCCCGCATTACTGTTCAAATCTATCCAAATTTGGTTGGATTATAATACTTCTAAAAATGCATTTTCTTATGCTTAGTGAGGTAGACCGTAACAGCCAGGATGTCTGCAGATCCTATCCAGCATGAGGATCCATGGGCATCCTGGATCTCCTGTTATGGACCCAAGCTGCATGTTCCATCCTCTTAGCTCTGCAGGAGCCACCCTGCAAGACGAGATGGCACATGATCATCCTTGTAGAGCATGTGGATCAGTTCCCACCTGAGCCACAGAGGTGGAGTCTGTATTACCCTACATTTTTATGGGCAGAGAACTTGGGACAAAAAGGAAGGAAAGACTTGGTAGCAGGCAGTCACTGGTAGTAGGAGATGAGGCAGCTGTTGGCAATAGCTGACTTGACTGGAGGCTAACATGGAGAGGAAAGTTACAGGCAGGCGATGCGAGGAGGATGGAAAACTTGTGTGTCATCTTTGTGCAGAGGTACAACTCTGAGACAACTTAAGCTTCTTGTTAAAGCTTCTCTTCCAAGATCTGCATGTAGCAGCCTAAGTACTATTCAGAATATAAAGATTCCTTTTGATAAAAGCCAACTGGCCCTGTAAAGAGCTTCATGCTCTAGCTCTTCCTGCCCCTGTTACTGTAAATACAAATGTACTATAGGCTTGGACAATAGGATGCAGGAGTTTTCACCTGGACAGAAGTCAAATTGCTAAGCTGCTGATGAAGATTAATGTAGTCTTCCTGACCTGAACTAGCCTTAGCTTGCAGCCTTTTTATTTCCTTTTTTTCCTTTTTTTTTTTTAACAGGCTGTTTTTAGAATCCTAAGATGGACTTCAGTGACTTTAAGGCAGATGTTACGTCATTCAAAAGCTTTTGCTCTCTGGCAGCCATTAATTAGTATAAACAATATGCATGTGTACTCAGCTGCTTTGCCCCGCAAGCAGGGACAGCACCTGAGATTTTGTCGTTGACTGTTACAGAAAATATATTGTTTCTTAGTAGCGTTTTCAAGAATGCTACTAAAAATTGCTTTCAAACTATTATCATACAACATCAGTTGTGCGCTTGAATCATATAAATAGATCAGGCTTTTACATTCTAACATTTCCAATATTACAAAGATGTTTTTCTTAAACTTAAATCTTTGTATTATTTTCTTGGCATGTTTCCCATCCTGATCTCCTGTGACTGACAATGTGAACTTGCCAAGGAACATCATATGAGAATTACGAGTATAGAAGCATGGAGCTGCATGGAATGTATTTACTTTAGTATATATTTAAAAAGCTATTTACAACAGAATCAAGAATTCTAAATCAGATACCCAAACCAAAGTGTGTTTTATTGCCTTTGAGAGGAAGCAGGGTTATGCAATGTACTTTCATATTATAGCATTTTCAAAATGCTTCTAGAGTTCTTTGAATTCATCAGAAAATACTATATATTGCAACAGGAACAAAATGCAGCACTGGGAGAGATGTTGAAAGGAGTTCTGTTGTGTCTGATAGATATTAGCAGTAATGTAACTGCTAGCTTTCTGGGTGTACATAATTCCGTTTCAATTTATACTTTGGCTACTTGTTTACTGTAAGAAACCTTATGACAAGGCTAACTTCTCCATGTGACAGTAGGTGATTGAAACTGATTCATTGATGGCCTTTGTTTCAAATAATTGAAATAATTTCATTTTCTCTGTTCTAAGATGTTGAATTGTTAAACTCTGAGCTATTACATGCTTCATTCTGTAAATGCCTAAATTAGTGGTTTTGTAACAGCTTTTTATTACCTGCCTACTTAATGAATATTACTAAAATATTTTTCTGAATTCATTACACTTGTATCAACCTCTAGTAGGCAAACATTCTTAAAAGGATGAAGCAAAACTGACAGCAAATGCTATTTCAGTAGAAGCGAAATGATGTTAATAGCAGTTGAATGTAACTGGCTTTGTGGCATGGATAGCCAACGTGCTCATTTAGAAAATTCAGAAGTGTCGTTTCCTGGAGAGGTGGTGGATGCCCCAGACCTGTCAGTGTTTAAGGGGCATTTTGACAATGCCCTTAACAACATGCTTTGTGAAGAAAATAGATATTCCAGGTCTCCAACATCTCTTTTTAGAAGTTTTAGGCCTCTAATTCATATTTTTTTGTAAAATAAGAGCTAATTCACATTTAGTTCAGCTATTTTCGCTTTTAGCTGGATTGTGCAATACACATTCTTTTCCATATAGAGTGTCAATATTTAATGTTTTGAATTTCTGATTAACTACATTTTTATATTTGTTGCAAACCATTCAGGACACTACCGTGGAAGGGACAACATGTGGTACACCTTCTATTGTTCTTCCAGAGAATGCTGTTACGCCAGATGTAGAAATTGATAAAAATCTAGTTAACAGGTACTACATAATACATTACCAGTCTATGCATAAATTGTACAGTAATTCCAGAAGCTGTTTCTAAAATACTGCTTTGAAATTTATATTTTATTAAAATATTATTGCTGTATCTCTATTGGTAATTTGATCATATTGTCTTTGCATTTTGATGATTTTTTTTTTTGCATGCCGGGGAGGTGAGGGGCAGGAATATACTTGATAGTAAGAGTAGAGTTTCACATAATACAAAACCGGCTAACCTAATTCTGGTCTACTAACTACTATATGTACACCAGTAGTGCTGCATTTAATCATATAAATATTTCACTGAACCAATAAAGACTTTGATTTAGAGTTAAGAAATCAATCCCTGTAAGACTTAAATTACTGGTTTTTGAATACTTAAGATGTAAGTTTGTCAAGGTATGGTCAGCAATCAGTGTGACTCTTGCAACTGGGTGTATCTTGTGTACAAAGCCTACATTGCCTGTTCCCTTCTTGAATTAAAGAACTAGCTATATTACTGTCTTATTACAGTATTCTTAGTATCATACTGACAAGTAGACATTGTAGTAATAATAGCTGTAATCTGTTTTAAATGTTTTGCCTTTTGAAAGGAAAATGCAGCAACAAATGATGTTGTTCTTTAAAAACAGTCTGTTTGCATGATCCTTAAATTACTAAAGTGTGTTTTACTAGGGAGGGAAGGTTTCTGGCAAAAGATGGACTTGCAGTGTATGACAGTTTGTATAATAAGGATTATTTGTAAGGGCAGAAAATTTCCTAGGAAGGCTTATGATCATAAAAATAGTTTGCAATTTTTACTAATAGTTTTTGCAAGTATTTTATTTATTTATACTTAGTATCTTATAGTTTTATGAACTGCAGAACATGCCTCTTATCTTCTTTTGACAGGTTTAGCATATTACATATGTTTCAGAATAAAACTACCTTCCAGTCATGAATATTATCTAGGCATTGACTTAAAACACATACTGTTTTATATAACTTAAGGTGATGCTGCTGAATCTACTGTTATTGTATGTTGTTTCTTTCCTTACAAAAATTGTTGGTAATCTGGCACTGCTGGCTAACTTTATTTCATAAGATAATATTCTGAGATATTAGAACGTCATGATGTTATTAGCCAGTATCTTTAAAATTTTCTTCTAAAGGTAATTAAGATATGTTTCATTCTTTTAAAGTCCTGAGCATGCGTAGAAAATGGGAAGTTGAGCTACTTGACTTTTTTGCCCATCTATAAAACAGATGCAAGAAGTGTAGGCTGCTTTTGCAGCTCTCTTCTTGCCCTTCCTGCCCTGTATCTGTTCAGTCCTCCTTACTGTTTCGGTGAAGCTGCAAAAGAAACCTCTGTAGCACCTGGAAACTGGGATAGGACCACATTGCTGATCTTGTGAAAAATCAAGTAGATAATGTTTCTAAGCTAGACAACTGGACAACTTAAATGTCTACCTTGAATATTATATTACATTGAGTTTGGAAGCAAGTATTTGGGCCCATTCTGGTAGACAGGGCAGGAGTAGCCCCTCAAGGTTAAGCACATGTGAAAGCAAGCTGTTAAATGGAAATAATAATCCTGTTGGAAGTAGAGAACTTCAATTCCATTTTGAGTTGAAGTAAGGTTATTTTTAGTCTTCTGATAAAGCAAACTGCTTGACTTGGGATATTTAATTTATTGACCTGTCATTAGAGTTAAAATACAGGAAAAAAAAATTAGGAAGTATTGACCATAAATCTCTACTATAATTTGTTTGTATTTTTAAAGTGTACTTCTTCAAACATCAAGATAATTGATGAGTCAGAATTATAATGCAGACTTTTAAAAGCATTGTTATTTGCTGGATCAGCAAACTTTCATTTTTTTAATCCAGAAAGTTCCCATATTGCTCCCCATTGGAGTGTCAATGTGGGAGCTGAAGAAATTATTTCAGTCATAAAACTTAGTTTAGGAATAGTAAAAAATTTACAAAGACTAATATTTTTTTGTATTTTTGCAATTGACCATATTTACGTGCGTTTTAAGTCACAGTAATGAAGTAAAGAAATGTATTTTTTCTGATAAATCTGAAGTTCACAGAGGTTATCAGCAAATGTCAGAAATCCTTTGTAAGAGCAATTTATTTAATTTTCCTTCTTTCTGCAACCTTCATCCATTTTGCAATTGTTTGGAGATGAGAGGAACTGCAATGAAACCATTTTGGTTTTGGTTTTTGTCAGGGAAAAGTGCTTTCTTTTAATGATAATTTTTAATAGGGAAATAGAATTCTTTTTTTTTATGGCATACTCCAGTAATTCTTGTTTATTCATTTGTCTCTCTAGGCCTCGTAGTCCTCATAGGAGACATTCAAACCGTACCACTAGGAATCCAACAAGTTCATTGACATCTGTTGGTAAGAAGTTATTATTCATTTAAGCTAGGATGTTTTCTCAGAAGATGTGACATGCAAGAAAGACCTAAATAGGGTCTGACTGTATTGACTGCAGCTTTTTTCCTGTGCATACTGTCTGTAACGCATGCAGAGCGAATACTGCTAGCATGTTGGATTGCAATCATGAGTTTGATTGTAAGTGATGTAAATTAACATTTCCCTAGATCTGTCTGCATGCAATATGTGTATTGTTAGTTCTATAAAATTGTTGCATTAGTGTGTTAGCTTAATATTTTCAGAAGGCTGGAGGTATACATGCATAAAATTCTTGTATGCACAATACTGTCCAGTAATACTGTTTTTATTACTTTTGAACAACTAGAACTTCTTTAGCAAGGAGCTTAACAGACTCTTAATTCTCGAGTTAATTAGTCTGCCTATCATATCAGCTTAAACTTTAAATGAAAGCGAGCTATCCAGAGGAAGACTTCCATCATTTCTTAATTTTCTAATGAGCCTCTTACTACATAATTAGTTCCATTAGTTTTCCTGTACCTACCTGTGGAGTAAATTGTTGTTCAAGTGAACTAATAGTGCAACTATGGATTTCTGAGTACTACAAATTGAGATAAATTTCAATAGGATAAATTAATAAGTTAACATATCAACAAATGTGGGCATGAGGAAAGGAAATCTCTAACCATTTGCCTTCTTTAGAAAGGCATGTCTTCTTAAAGAATGTCGTCTTTAACCATTGGATATTCTAATAGGATTTGCAATTTCTCTGGAAAATTCTTGCAGATCCACCACATGGTAGAGATGATTTGCTTTTTGAAACAGCTTTATGATTCTCAAGCTTTAGCTACTCAAATTCTCTGCCTGGAGGTTTGCCAGATGCACCTTTACTGTTGTTTCTGCATTTGTGGGAAAAGCTTATATCTGCATAGAATAAAATCTTTATACTTCCAAACTCTACGCTTGATTTTATAGATTATTTGATGGAATCACCTGTATGTTAAAACCAGTGTGCATAAATCTTTGCCAGGTGAGTCTGTGGGACCTTACCCTAGAAAAACTGGACATAAAATCCATGGAAAAGTGAGTTTGTGATAGAAATGCCATGACATGGTTGAGATGGATCTAATGCCACTTTTATTGATAAATTAGAAAAACTGTACTGGAGGCACAGCTGGAAAAGCCAGTTTCATATATCAGAGCATCCGTGATCATAGTGACTTAATCTTAGTGGGTTATCTGTGTGTTTGAGGACTTGCTCTATCTAAAGTTGAGAACATAACGACATTAGAAATGAGCAGACACTAATGTTTGCTAAATGCAGGCTCAAAGCTAGATTTAGAGAGATGTTT
The DNA here is from genome assembly GCA_013400335.1 of Eurystomus gularis. Classification (NCBI taxonomy): domain Eukaryota; kingdom Metazoa; phylum Chordata; class Aves; order Coraciiformes; family Coraciidae; genus Eurystomus; species Eurystomus gularis. The sequence goes on along the minus strand of VZZY01010756.1, from coordinate 3,866 downwards.
TGTCCTTGTTACTCAAATGCCAGAACAAATCTGGAAATACAAGGTACAGCTCTAATTCTGATGTTTTCTACCCAGATAACAGCGGTCACGTGATTGATCTGGTAAATGATCAGCTACCAGAAGTCAAAATATCAGAGGAAGACAAAAAGAAGAACCTCGAATTACTAGAAGAAGCAAAGAAAGTGAGTGAGAGATTTCTAATGCGTAGGGGCAGAAAGTCAAGAAGCAGTCTTCCAGAATCACCCACAGGTAGGAGCAGTTTCTGAAAATGAGATTTTATATTCTACTTCAACATTCTGCAAAGGCACAAACAAGCATCTACTGTAATGCAGACATTGTTCCTGTATACATACGTTTTAACTTGAATGTCAGAACTCCTCTGCCCCTTCTCACAATGCCATACAAAACAAAAATTACTTTCATTTAGCTTTGAAATGCCAATTCAAAACGAAGATCTATCTTAAAATCAGCTTGACGCTTTCTGGATGGGAAAAAAAAAACAACTGTACTTTTTAAAATTTTACTTTAAAAAAAAAATCCTTCTGATTAATTCTCTTTTGTCTACTTCTCTGCAGTGCTTTTAGTATTAGTAAACTAAAGAGAATAAGAGTTCTGTATATTAATAGAATTGTATTAGTTTGTGGCAGGTATATGAGATAAAACCTACTCTATGCTCCTAGTTGCCAAGTACAACTTGGCAACTAAAATGACTTGTCAGGTTCTGGGCAAACACATGACTGATGACTATGAGATTCATGTTTTAATCTTACCTGAATTTTAAAAATTCAAGCCTAGAGAGTAAAATTAACTTTTGTTTGTTTTTGTCTTTGTTTTAATGAAGCAGTTTCCCCTACACTTAGTCCTAAAGTTTCACCAGTAGCATCTCGGAGCAACTCACTCACTCTTCCAGTTCCATCAGGTAAAATGATCTATGCAGGCTCAAACTGTAACTTCTAAAAGCTCACCAAAATGTACTACTTAATATTTTTTTGAGGAGAATTCAAAGTCTGTAGAGTCAAGCATCCTGTCATGAGTATGACAGAGTTTATGAATGGTCACAATACGTATTGTTACATATATTTTTTTTGTATTATGTTTTTTATTCTGGTGGTGCTGCTTGGTTACTTGCGTTTTTTCATTCTTTTCAATAATGGAGCGTTTAGAAGCTTTAATGATCTTTCACTTAGTATATTTTAGGTATTTTTTTCCCTTTTTAATAGTATTTTTCACATTTAAATTTTGTCCTTAATATATTATGTGGAACTGTGCATGTGTTTTGCTAATGCTGTAGTAGTAAAAAGTTTGAGCCTAAACATCAAGATATGCCCTAATCGTGTGTGTCTTTCTAGGGTCTGATGCATGCACAACCACTACTGTCGAGTCAGTATCTCCAGGGCAGGTAAGAAAGAGCTGAATAGTCTGTGCAGTAACCTGGTTATTACAGTACTATATTACACTATGCTGTCTTGTTAGTCCCTGAGGAAAATTGCATGTTTTGAATACCATTTTATATGGATATTGGATTACTGTGGATTATTGATATGTTCTTTCTGCGGACTGAGGGACTCATAAATGTTTACTCTGAAAAGGAAAAATCCATAAGGTAACATGGGCTGAAGGATCATAGAGATGTTAAGTGTAGAACATGGAAAAAGATCCAATATAATCATAATCTATGGAAAGAAAGTAATCCCTAAAATTACTTTAAAAATGTATGTGTCAAGCAGTACAAACATTAAGAGATTCAAAGTTATCCATTAATATCTATCTCTAACATGTGCTGTATGGATGTGAAAGATAACTTTGTAAGGCAACTTTTTTTCTTCCTTTTTTGCTAGAATAACAGAACTGTGAAAGAGGATGACAGGCAAACTGCAGAGGTAAGTGTTTTGCATCAAATGGTGAACAAAATCTGCCTGTTTGTCTTAGCACACATGGCTGTTATTTATGTGACTGAAAAGGCTAAAAGACTGTTCACTGAGCAAAAAGAAACATGACACTGCTCTAGGAAATAATGAAGCACTTGCAAATGTAGTGGAGGACAGTGGGTTTACAGCTAGCCTTTACCTTCCTATCATGCACTCTGCTCTAGCTCAATTAACATCAATATCCTAAATACCTTTATAAGTAAAAATATCTACTATAGCCATTTTGGTGTATGCTGGTGTTTTAGACAGAAATACCTTTGGGTTTTGTTTTAGAATGCCTCTGGCTCAGTGGAAGAGGTTACTGTACCTCGTGTTCCACACCACTGATGGGCTGTTGCTGTTCTNNNNCACAACAGCTGGGGATGCATTTAATGTGAATACTTACTAATTTGTTTTAGGTAATGTCAGATAGCCCTTTAAAAATATTTTTCAATGTGAGTGGATTAGGCAGTACTTACAAAAATCAGATGGCAGAAGAATTTTGGAGCATTAACTGTAAAGGAGGGGAATAATGACATGTGTAAGGCAGAGCCCACAGTTAGATGTTATGTTGGTTGCCTTAAATTTCGGTCACAGGTGCCCTTAGACAAAACACAGATTCTATACCAAAGCAGCCAAGTTATAGGCAAACATTCTTTTGCCAGTTATCCTGTAGAAGTTGCAGCCAAATTATTATCTATGGCGCTGTGCACAAAGGAGAGAGAAATGACAGGATGTGCTTTAACTTCGTGTACAAGCCCATGTTTTATTTTTCCCTTGGGAGACAGGGAACTAATGGAAAACAAAAGTAATAGTGCTATAACATACAGGGTTAAAGTACTCAGACAAACCTTATATTAAGATGATGAGAAACCTGGCTATATGAGGATTCGTGTAATGGACTCTGGAATGAGAAGAGGTTATCTCAGAAGTTCAGATAAGAGATTTCCAATTCAATGTTCTTTCAAGTGTCTTTTAAAAATAATTCTCTCATCAACAGCATGTGTTTAAAAGCAAATGTCATTCAAAAGGAAATGGCTTTTTACAGTGAAAATCTGTCCTTAGGCAGGAAAAAAGAGAAATCCCCACTTGTTTCTCTGGTTTATGTGTGTCTCTCTACTTTTAGAATTCTGCAAAAGGATTAATTGATCGAAGGCAGAATGATCAAAGAAAGATTTCTCAGGGAAGGTTGGTTCCTCGTTCTGCTGGTTTTGAAAACTCCAAAGAGAAGCTCTCAGAACAAAAAGAAAACTTTGATCCACGTAAACATATGGATACTTTACCTAAATGCTCCCCTTCAGGTGGTGATGCTGGCAGAATGTCTCTTAATACTGGCATGAGTGTTTGTGAAAATGAACTCGGGAAATCATTTCTCAAGAAAGCAAAAGAAAACGATGTTCCTTTAAGAGCCCATGTACCAGGACCAGGAATAGGAAATATAGACTCAAAGCTAAAAATTCCTGTTCCAGAAATGAGAGACCATAAAGTTTCATGTAAACCAGAATTTAAACTGTGTGGACTGCGTCCTCCTCTACTACGGGCTGTATCATGGGATAGCTTGGAGCCTGGACAGAAAGACAAAACACCTTTAAAATTACCATCTGAGGAAGAGAAAAGCTTTGTTGTTGGTAATAAATCCAGCAATCAATTAAAAGCATTCAAAGATCTTCAAATCCAAGTT
>VZZY01010755.1:0-16719 GCA_013400335.1 Eurystomus gularis | reverse complement strand
TGAAGGCTGCTATAAGGTCTGCTCAGAGCCTTCTCTTCTCCAGGCTGAACAACCCCAACTCTCTTAGCCTGTCTTTGCTGGAGAGGTGCTCAAGCCCTCTGATCATTTTTGTGGCCTTCCTATGGACACAATCCACCAGGTGTCCTTGTGTTGAGGGTTCCAGAGCTGGACACAGTAGTTCAGGTGATGTCTCACCAGAGCAGAGGGGCAGAATCACCTCTCTATATCTGCTGGTTACACTTCTTTTGATGCAGCCAAGGACAAGGTTGGCCTTCTGAGCTGCATGTGCACATTGTTGGCTCATGTCCAGCTTTTCACCCACCAGTACCCCCAGGTCCTTTCCCCTAGACTGTAGTGACAGCAAGGGTTGTCCCCACCCAGGTGCAAGACCTCGCACTTGGCCTTGTGCCTTGGCCTCATAAGGTTCACATGGGCCTAATTCTCAAGGTTGTCTAGACCCCATCCATTTATGTACTATTGCAACTGTTTCTTAATTTTTAGTCCATTAATTGACACCAGTGCCATGACTGCTGTTCTTACGTTAAGACTAGGAAACACACTACTTCAGTTCTAGGATTCTGTTTTGCCTTATGTTGTATTCTCAAAGCTTTTACGAAACCATTGTGGTAGGTACAGCCCCCTTGACAAACAAAACAGGGTGTGACAGAACAGTTTGCAACAAACTGCACCTCAGGGTGATTAACTGGTGCTTCAGGGCCTAGACCCTCAGCCTGTTTCATCTGGGCTTGCCCCCTCAGCCAATTAGAATGATCACAGTGCACCTCAACTAGGGTATAAATAGAGCCCCACATGAGAACCAGCTGAGATGGTTCTTCGCTGAGCAGTGGGCACGGCAGTTGGACCCTCCTCTGGACAGGATGTGCAAGGATACTTCCATGGATTGAGCAAGTCTCCATGGATTGAGTGACCCTCACCCTGTCTTTGATGAGTGAGAAATTTGGGCACTCATGTGGGAGGTTTCCCTTTTAGTAGTGAGTGCATGTCTATTTCGGTTTGTCTTTCCTCAAAGCTTAATGATTAACTGTGCAGTAGATTTATTCCTGACAGACATCCAAACTTGTATTTTGTCATGAGGAGTGCTGAGTCAATAAATCTCCATTTCGATAGCTGCTGCTGTCTGTTTTGTGGGTGCCTCCGTGACATTTATTTGCATAGGCAGCAGGATGTCAATAGAGGAATTTCTACGGAAGCACAACTGTGCACCTTTGCCCCTGGATGTAAAATGGGCAAGGCAGAAGTGGCCGGACCCTGCAGTGGTTGTGGAAAAGCTGCAACAGATCCCCATAAGGTTTTGGAGTGGTGCAGATAAAGGGGTGGTGTGTGCCATCCTAGTTGCTTGTCTAGTCCAGGCATGGAATTGTTGCAAGATGCTGGACTCCAAAGCAAGTTATTTGGAGAGAGAACTGAACAGGGAAAAGGAGTGGAGCATTTGCCGTTTGGTCTCATTTGTCATTGATATCATCCTTTAGGCATAGTGTAAATGAATAATTTCCCAGTGCCTGGCTCAAAAAACTCACTGTTTTTCTAAGAGATACCCATAAGCAATGAGCTGACTCAGCGTGCAGTGTTCATAAGATTGCTGTGTCATGTGAGAATCACTGACCTTTTATTTTAAACAGTCTGAAGCTCAACCTTAACAATACAGTTATATTTACTTCCCATGCATTTAGAAATATTGAGCAGCTAATTCGAATGGTATGGAGTTTGTGTTTTGTACACCACACTGATTCCTATTCTTTTACTAATTAGAGTAACCATTTGGTGCCATGTGAATGCATCTATTTAGAAATCTAGAGATAGATAGCCGTATAATCATGATAACTGCAGTAAAGCAGAGGCAGGTGCAAAACTAAATTGCTTCAATTTATGGAGTAGAAGCATCACATTTCCAAGCTGGCATAAGAGTATGCACTACTCAGACTTGCTCCATGTAGTTTAAGCTTTGCTTCTAGGCGTAAGTCCATGGTCCAGGGAGGGCTGGCTTTAAGCACTGGCAGAGCAGGCAGGATGCAAACTGCCTGCCAAGCTCATGCCAGTAGAGGTGGAGGTTGGCCGTGGACCAACCACAGATTCTTTGTGCTGCCTGTAAAGCCCTCTTGCTTATTCTCAGCAGAAGAAGTGCTGAGCACCAATCTCTGTCTCACTTCCATTCCTCTCCCACAACCCTTTCCTCTTGCTGCAGGACTGCCTTTGCCTCCTTCTTCTCCTCTTTACTCCTTCTGCAAAACAAGGAAAAAGAAGAGTGGAGAGGGTTAGTGTATGAGGGGACTGGGTACAAAAGGAGGAGACAGGGAGACCCCTGTCCCTGCACTCTTCAGTCTCCCAAAAAACCCACTGACCTTCCGTTTCTCAGCTAGAAACAAGAAAAACCTTCCCAGTTTATTCTATATGAAACTTCTTAAATAGTCAAGCAACAGCTCTTTCTATTGCTTCTCAGAGGTGATAGCACCAGTGCCAAAAAAGAGATTTTTATTGACACTGTGGACTTTGAAACCAACTTGAAAAGTGAAAGGCTCAGAAAAAATGAAAAGCAGTGATTCCTCATGCAATGAGTTATTGATTTGTGGATTTTTTTTGCTGAGGATGTAGTGGACTCTAGGAGTTTGTGCGTTCTTTAGCTTCAGGTGAGCTAAGGAAAAAATTCCATTGGTGATTACTAAATACAGAGACATCATACCCTTCCCAGGAAGGCACTGAAAAGTATACAACTGGAATCTGAGTCTGTAATAGCATCAAGAATTTATCTTATATGCTTGCCCTGTTTTTATTCTACATATGATCCAGAGGAGAAGCCATAACTTCAGTTATGAGGTCAAGTTACTAATATGTGAGCTAATTGAGACATCTTTATGTTTTTGTGACAATCAATGATATTAGATAAATGACAATAACTACCTAGAATTTTCAGTTCTTTTGATTCTCTAATTCCAGCAAAACTGGTACACTTAACTAAAAATCCACTTTGAAAGATCTTTAGTTCAGCTGTTGAAGACAATGAAATTCTCCAGCCAACAACTCCAACAGATGTTAAATAGATACTGTTATAGAAGAGACCGTAGAACTAACAATCTTGCCTAGTAACTCAGCTGCTTACAGTTGCATGAAGTATGGACAAAGATTTGATAATATTTCTTAGTTGCAGTTTGTACTTAGAGCACAGCCTAGTCTTCAAAATCTTCAAATACTTCAAAGTATTTGTTGGCATACAGGAATAAATGGGATATACCTTGCTCTTCATTAAACTTTCTGGTTATTTATATCAGATTTGATTGCAAGCTTGTAGACAAGGCAAGACTAATACTAGCCTACTGTGGTACATAAATCCTGCATAGAGCTAAGTCTATCACTTCTGTGCAAAATGAGTTCCAGTAAAAGAATAAAACACTTGTCATTATTCATTCAAGAAACGCATTAGCAATTAAATTGCATTGCTGAGGTTAGCTAATTAAAAGCAAAATTTGCAGGGTAAACAATTCCAAAATTGTCTATAAAACTATCTTTTAAATTATGATGCAAAAAAAATAAAAGTGTACATTATTATCAATATATTTATGATGCTTTAGGTCCTGGAAGATTCATATATCTTTACTTATGGTAGTCTAGAAGTTTTTCATAACCTTGGTCCTATTACGTTAACATCATGGGCTCAGTGGTGGAAGGATGACTGTGAGTTCCAGCTTATGAGGAATTTCAGTTGATTCACTGGAGCAAGGGGAATTAATGAGCAGATCCAATTTGGAGAGCACAGCTCACTCTGTAATTCTGTGGTACATTGGATTTGGAAGTCAAACCACCTTAGGACCATTGTGTTTTCTTGTCCTGTGTATTTTTATGCCAAATGACATTTTACATGTAAGTAGTCCTTGCTAAAATCAAACTTCTTCATGTATTTCAAAAAGGAAGTACTACAGCCACCAATGAAATCTGAAAAGATTTTTCTGTGATTCTTCAGATTAGTTTTCATCTAAATGAAAAAAGCACAGTCATAGAACACTCACGATTTCTTTTAGTATACAATTTTTACCTCATCTATTTCATATGGATTAACAGTTTTCTATGGCATAATATTTGTAAAACCTTTTGCTTGAGGTTCTTTATTTATTTAAACTAGTAGTGTTCCCTATATGGAGCATGGCAAATGTAGTGATTGTGATGCCATTATTCATCACTTATCTGAGCTCCACCTTTTATGAAGACGCAAATAGATAAAACATTTTGCAGCTATTAGTAATGACAAAAATTAAGGATTACTATAGTTCACCCAGAATAAGTTTCAGACTACTTATAGCAGACTGACAAAAGTAAAGCATTATGCAATTAGAAGAGATCTTAAAAATAATGGCAACGTATAACCACAACTCTAGAAAATAGTTTTGTAGGTATGAAATACTGGAATACAGGAGCTTATACCATTTTGTGGATTGTATACCACAACAAAGATTGCCTGAACACAAGTCTAATGGTTCATTTCTAGTTTTAAATGTGTTTTATAAAATAATAATCAGGTTTCTTTTTCCAGGCCACCTTCTCTCCCAGACTTTTGTTAGTTTAGTTAGTGTGTTCTGCCATCACATAGGCTATCAATGTTAAACTATTTTTAAGAAGCCACAAGATTTCGGTAATACCACAATTTGGGGACAATCTGTTTCAGGAAACATTTGCCTTATGGTCTACATATTGCCATTTATGTTATAGAAAGATATTTTCAGCTGTAACAGTGAGGAAATAGCAGCTTGTTTAAAGCACAAAACCAACACTTTGAAAAAATACATTCCTTTCCTTGAATTTAACCAAGTACTGTATCCAGCATTTGAAATCTATCTCTTGATAAAGACTGATTATTTTTAAATATTAAATTTTTAAAATTAAGTCCACATGGATGCTTATGCATAGAGAAGGCTGTTTGCTCGACACCCTTCTGCCTCTGAAAAACATGCAGTTTTGGACTTGGAGGTCTTATAGAACATGAGACAACTTTTTGTCTTAAATGGTTGTCTCTCTGCATAACTTTTAGGATCTTTTTCACTGGTTTGTTTCTGCTATTAAGACAATCTGTTTTGAGTCCCGTAAATGCCAGACTGGAAATGGACCTTCAGACTCTAGCAGGAAGCTTCTTCCAAATTCAAAATGGCCATTTTGATCAGCAAGCGCAAGTCTTATCTGACAGGCACTGAGGACCCATGTGAGGCATGCTCCTTGTTTGAGAATGAACTTCTGCTTTAACTTTGAGCAACTCACTTAATATTGACATAATTTTATCTTAAATATCCAAATTGATCTTGAATATGTGATATTACAAGACTTCCCATATTGCTGCAAATAAACATGATTAATAGAATGGGAACATTCAGGTAATTGCACACAAAGGAAGGCATTAAGTACTAAAAGCTAGGCATCTGAGTCACTCATCTTCCTCCTTAGATCTTTAAATAACTTTATGTATCAGGCCTTAACTGACCATCCTGGCAGTGAAAAAATGTGAACAGAATTGCAACTCTTTTTGCTTTGAAAAGATTCATTCCCAAACTGAAATGCAGAAAACTCTAGGACTGCTGCCTGGACAAATGTCAAAGTCATACAATAAATTAAAGTAACTCTAGAGCACTTTTTTAAAAGGTCATAAAGTGATTGTGAAGGAAAATGTTTTCTCTGATAAGGAAAAGGTGGCCGAGGATATTACTTATTACTGCCCCTGCCTGTTCTCTGTGCATGGAGATTTCAAAATTAAAATATGAAATATTTGCAATGTCTTAGTTTTCACACAGTCATAACTGTGTGGGCAAGTGTTGCCTTTTTGACAAATACTTCAGTCTGATCACTTTTATTTTCCATTGCTTTATCTATTTGTTTTGTCCTTCCACTATTTTGGGGTGCAAATAAGACAAATGTTTAATAAATTTTTAACAAAATACCAAGATAAGAAAAAGGGAAAATATACTTTCTGAGCAGAAATTGTGAGAAAAGAGCAACAGAGTGGGAGAAAATAAAGTGAGTGGAAAACAAACTCAGTAAAAGACCTCTGCAAATAATTTCAGAAAAAAAATGGCTGTTTTCCTTTTATTCAATGCTATAATTTTAAAAATAGTTTTGCATCTGTGTTCTGGGGGGAAAATAAGGTATATATATATATGGAATTAATCTCATGGTTCTAACAATTCAACCTTAAAAATCAAAAGTAAATATTGTTTTGTTGGCTCTGTTCCACCTCCTCTGAAGGGTGTAGGTATACTAGCTGGAGGAAGTGCAGATATTCTGAGGAAAAAGAGCATTACACCTATTGGATGGCTGTAGTTCAGCAACAATGATGTATGCCCTATATATCTGAAAAAAAAAATGCTTTTGCAACTGGAATGATAGCCATCTTCCGTTTTTCTTAGATATCACAGGTGCCTATGGTGAAATTAAGTAAGGAAAGCATTTCAAAGCAAGTTCCCTCTGCATTTCACTTTAATGGCCTAATTCAGCTCTGGTTAGCTATGAAAAAGTCATCGTGGGCTTTTTGGTTTTTATCAGATCAGCTAGGCAGCCTGTTACGTTGACATGAATCTCTACACAGCAATGCAGTGTAGATCTTGTCTTTTAAAAGAGGCCTCAGAGAAAAAGAACTCTCACATTCCTGTGATGAGCCTGGCAGTGCCTGAACTAGTCTGCATGTTCTGGCCCTCAGCTCCATCAGCAGCTCTTGGACTGGGCACTTAGCAAAATGCTGCATTTCAGGCAATTATAATGAAAAAAAAAACAAAAGCCAATATAGAGTCAGATGTTGTTTCAAGGCCTGTTGCTGCACGGCAGCAGGCAGGTGGGGGCTCACAGGAGTGTCATGTGCAGGCAGCCATCCTAGCTCCTTGGTCTACTGTGCCTACACGGTAGGACAGCCTCCCTAGTGAGCTCCAGAGAAGGATAGTTTTTTGTGTGGAAATGAGGGATCTTTCCTTTTTTAAGCTAGTGTATAACATCCCCTTCTGCTGAGAGCGAATACAGGGAGTAAGGTAGCACTGAGTTAATTACAGAAGAATACAGCCCCTATTTTAGTGAGACAAAGCTCTCTCACCACTTCAATGCACTTCATCCCCTGCACTTCAATGCCACAAGTTCACGTCCCAGCTGGGGATTGTCTCTTGGTGAGACTGTTTTCTGGATCTTGGTGCTCTTGGTGTTAAAAGCATTTATTACAAAGCAGGAAAATCAATCTGGAAGGCAAAAACTGTAAGGCAAAGCACCATGTAGTGCCTGTTCACTGATTCATAACTAAGGATAGGAACTAAATAGTAGGTTGGTTTAGACTCTGCCTTTTCCAGCAGCTTGACTCTAAAGCAGCTGCTGTGGTGTCTTGAGCGATGAATTAAAGAGTGGAGGAAATGTGACATAAAAATAGTAACAATATAAAATGTCATGGCTGGTTTGTCTTTTAAGGAAATGCCACTTCTTTCTCTCAGGTCACATATATTTTTCAAATGCTTTTATGTTAAAAGCATCTAGGTTTTATGCATCTAAGTAGCCACAGATTTTAAATTTAGTATTTTAAATGTGAGTTTAGAGAAAACCCATGTGCCGTATGTATAAACCTGATAAACTTCATTCCTTCATGTTATTTTTCATCTGATGCTAAGGCTCTGATACTTTTGAGTATCAGCCATGAGTCTAAACACTTGCAGGACTGAAACTGCAGACACTTTATCTTTGTGCATAATGGATTATTGCAGTGGGATTAGCTTCTAAGGGAGAAGTATCTATTTGTGTATATACTTAAAAATCTTGTAAAGGTTTTGGTTTTGCTTTTTAATAGAGTGCCTTGCAAAACAAGGGACAAATCTATTGCTGGTCAGGGAAGGAATGGTCTGTCTAGTTCTATACTGGGCAATACTGCCCAGTTATGGGCATGGGTACTTTTTGACATTTATATTAAAACTTAATTGTTAAGAATTATGCAGCCACTCATTTAGAATGTCTTTCTCTTTGAAAATTCAGATGTAGGGTCTACAAGGTCTCTCTGATGCAAACTGAAAAACCCTACCAGCTAACCAGACCATGAAGACAAAAACCACCATGTTTTGTGATGGAATAAAACTATAGAGAACTGTCAAGAGATCTATAGATCAGGCTATTCTGTGTCTGTCACAATATTCTATTCTTGCTTTCCATCATCAGCCCAGGTCAAGAAAATTAGGAAGCAACTAGGAACTATTTATCAAAAATCCTCTTACCTGTTCAACAACCTGGTACGATGGGATCTCTTCCCAAGGACATATGAACTTACACAGGTAGCACCTGTAGTCCCAATAGCAGTGATACATAGAATAGAATGGTTCGGGTTGGAACACACCTTAAAGATCATCTAGTTCCTATCCACCTACCTTAGTCAGGGACACTAGACCAGGCTGCTCAAAGCCCCATCCAACCTGGCCTTGAAAACTTCCAGGGAGAGGGCATCCACAACCTCTCTGGGCAACCTGTTCCAGTGTCTCACCACCCCGTGGTAAAGACCTTCTTCCTTACATATAATCTAAACCTAAATCTACCCTCTTTCAGTTTAAAACCCTTATCCTTTGTCCTGTCCTCAAACCATTGACGGGAGACCAGACCACGGACTCCAGACTGTTACCCTTCACAATGAGGGAGCTGAGGCAGCTCCACTGAGTTCAGAAATGAATCTAAGAAACAGCTGTTGGGAAGATAACACACTTTTAGTAGCTCCAAGGGTAACATTGACCACAAAAGACAGTAATGAGTAAATCCTCAAGTGTCAGATCAAGCAATTTTGAAGGTTTCTAAAAAGGTGAGTGTTTATGCTCTGTCCCTGACTCCTCTTTTAATTCATTCTTGTGCTCAAGAATGAGCACCTTTTTTTCTCCTGTACAGCTTCACACTCTCTTCTCAAAAAGAGTCACATGCCGGGAAAAATTTTGCAGAGCCTTGTAAAACCTAAAAGTGCAGAAGATTTTTAATTTTTGTCCCTGTTTTACAATAGCCATTCTGTCTATATTTGTAAGTAAACTAGCATTGTTGTTTAGTGTATTCTGTTGCTTCCCATTTCAAGTGTTCATTGGTAGAGATATGCTTTCTCTTTCTTGATATTTCCAGGCTAAACGAATGATGGTCTTTAACGTCTTTATGATATATATTTGACTCTCCTGATTGTTTTTGTAGTACTTCTATTCTACATTTCTCTTTGTTTTGGAGATGGGTAGCCAAAAAAGTTTAACTTATGTTTGTTACAGTGGCATTTACTGCTTCTTGAACCATTCTGAAGATAACTAATACAATACAGAAATGAATTTGCTTGTTTGTAGCTGTTCTTCTCTGGCAGTGCATATTCAGTTTGTGTCTGGTGAAAGTCGCATTTTCTTTCATTTCCAGAGTCACTTGCAAGTCATGAGTACTCGGTTCACTGCTTATCTCCCTTGCCCCAACCAGAAAGAAAGAAAGAAAATAAATCTTTGTATCCATCCCAAGGCTCTGTGTTTCAGCTTGTTTCTGCATGTCCAGTCCTCCAGGACTGCCTTTCTTTCCTTACTGCACTTATAGGTCCTCCCCTATAATTACAGTACTTCTGAGATTTGCAATTCAGCTTTGTGCAGCCTTGCATTTTGTGCAAAAGTCATTAATTACATTATTATTACGGAAAATAAGACTAGTCTGACAATGAACCACTAAAGAACTTTACTAGTGACCTGGCTCAAGCCGAACTGATTCGTTTACAGTATAAGCCATCACTGTGTTTAATTTCATCATTTTATTTTTGCTACTGTTTGTTCTTCTACCAACAGAAGTAACTGTCTTTATGGGACACTGTATCAAAATGTCCAGCCAGATAGTAGCCACCCTGTTTTCCTTTTCCCAGAAAGGTTATTAAGAAAGTTACTCACCTACTTATTCTGGTAAACTGTTTAAGATATTTCCCCCAGTTCCATCTGAATCATCTCCCATTCTTTCGAAATTTGACCTAGTCTTTAGTAATACATTAAGATCAAATTAGAGTATTTGTCTTTGTCTTGGCTCATTTGGTTTATTTTTTTGTGGTGGTTTTTTTTTTTTTTTTCATTTAAAATACACAGATACTATGTTTGCAATGTTCTAGACATAGTATTCAGTCCGTAGCTTGAGTACTTATTCAGGAATCTCAATTATCAAGCCAAACACTTAAATAGAGAAAAGTCAATAATAGAAGATGTTTAAGAGGTAAGGTAAATAAAAGCAGTAGTTTCACAAATATGTGTCTTTTAAGATGGCAAGGAAGAGCATTGTGGTAAAGTGATCTTGGTCAAGATGTTCCTGCTCATTGCAGGGGGGTTGGACTAAGTGACCTTCAAAGGTCCCTTCCAACCCAAACCATTCTATGATTTTATGAAAGTATTGGTAGATACTGATGTTATAGAAAAGACTTACTTAGAACTAAAGTGGAACAAAGGCTGAAGTTTCTATGACAAACTAGTGACTGTATTACTCGCCTGAGTTTCAGGAGAGCACTGAAGTGGCTTCTGTTCTTGATATCCTTGGCTTGCTTTCTGGATGATTTTAAAACAAGACACCATGCCTGTTTCCCTTTATTGGAAATGACCATAACAACATTTTCTGAACTTGTTATTCAGCTTTGGAAACATCCCTTTCATACTGCACTCTTTCATAGGTGATTTAGTTAAATGCTGTAGATAGATACACTGAAGCAGTACAAATAGAGAAGTGACTGATTTTGAATTTCTAGTTGTGAAAATGCAAACTAAAAAAACTTCTTAAAAATTAAAGACATAAATGTCTTTTTTCTTCCAGAAAAAATTCAAATCTGACCTCAATATTCATCCAGCTGGGTTTTGTGGAACAAGTAGAGCTGACAGGAGTACTGGTACAGACAGGATCTTTCAATCAATAGCTGCTATGGTCACATGAGGATGCCTTTCATTAGTAATTACTGTAAGTCATTTAACATTACAAGTTTTTATATTTGGTTGAGAACAAGTATTTTTAATCTTATTTTAGTAGACCATCAAAAGCCTTAAATGGAAATCCTGCTAGAGGAGCTGAGACTTGTTTCCATGGCCCACAAGCTGCTGAAGTTGATGGTGGCTGTACAATGTCTGTCAATAGAGTTAGCCATCATTTTGGAATGGCCTAAATATGCTGACAGTGCAAAGGCCATCTCCAGAACATCACTGTGATCATGGTACTCTGAAATTTCCTGAGAGAATGATATTTCTTTAAAGGAGTATGGGATACACACAGAGGTAGTCCTCTGCAAGGTCTCTTCTCTTTACTCATGCTGAAGACCAATGCATAAGCTCTTTTAGTTGATCATGAAAGCTTTTAGGGGTCATTCCTCTGAGTCACAAAGCAGGAGCAGAATAAATCCAGTGAAGAGGAGGAGAAAATATGGTAACAGATGTGTAAAATTCTGCTCATTATAGCACTTTGAATATCACTTGATGAGGCAAATTGCATGCCCTGTTGGTTTTGTGCTTTAAAGTATACAGAACATTCTTTCACACTAGCCATGGTGTATGCACAGCATGCCATATTTTCATGTATTGTTGTTCAAATAAAATTCAGATATACAGAAATTTTCAGAATTGCACATATTTTCTGGCCTTTTGAAATGTAGGGAATATGCCAGAAATTATTGGAAGCCAGTGGCTCACCAGCTGAGTACCTTCCTGGAGCTGGCTTCAGCCCTTTGTGTTCGTATATAGCATTTCAGCTATACATTTCAAGAATTAGATCATCTAAGTGGAATATAATTTCTATTTGTACAAGCAATCTAATATTTCTACACTTGGGAATTATTAGCTTCTTTCAATCAAATTTACTTAAGCACTGCCAGCAGATCTGTCCTTACCCTGAAGACATAATTTGGTTCCCTTTAAAGCTTACCTTGCTTTCTTAGCTGAAATGATCTCTTTTTTCATTAGCATTTCACTGATTCTTCCTTATCATGTGTCTTGATAGATATGTGTGCAAATCTGTGAAGGTATTCTTCAGAAGCACTGTGCTATTTCTGCATGTTAGCTCTTTTAGGCATTGAATCAATGTGCAGCATACAAAACAAACATTTCAGGGTTTTGCATGTTACACACACAAGCATATTGTATATTGTGTATGCACACAGGAGAATAAGAAATGTATTTCTTGGCCAGATCTGAACTCCTGTCTGAGATTTATTTGATGAACTTCTCTCAAGATCTGCTTCAATGAATCAGTGTTTTGTGGTTAAAGAGAAAACGTGGGCTCTGTATGAAAATATTCAGGTAGTTGTGTGGGATCTTGATAATGTAACAACCATAATAAACCAACAGTTAGTTCACTTGGACACAATTTTCCCTTTATTAAACTTTGCTGATTATCAGTAAGATAATATTCAACATTCCATTTTACTCTATTCCTTAGGACTGCAGATGGAATTTTTAAATGCTTTATTTTTGTGACTTAAACTATTATATTTACTATAATAATAACAAACAACGCTAGTATAGATCTTTTATGTGAAGGGTTATGGAAATACAAAATTAATGAGCTTCTGTCCCCCAAATTTTAACTAAAATATATCTCACATATATATAAACCTTCATATAGAGCTTTATGGGTTTCCCTGAAAGCATTTAACAGGGTAGAAAACCTCTTTTATTTTCAACTCTTTTATAGCATATCCCTACATGCACTTTCTGCTACTGAAATCACAAATAAAAATTATATTTTATCAAATAGGAAATTTTATATTTTGTATTACTAAAATTTTCAGCTTCTGGATTCTCAAATGTACTCATGTTTGCTGTTTCCTTTGCCAAGCAAAGTTTTTTATTAACAAATAGACTTTAAAGCATTTCATTAGAACGCAGCACTTCGTCTCTGCCACTGCATGGTGCTGCTCTAGCCTGCAAATGCACAGCAGACCTCTGTGTGCCATTTGAAAAGGGTCTGTAGATGAAGGCCAGTCTCCCGGGTTCACAGCACAAGGAGGAGAGGGAGCTGCTTCCCCGAGACATAAGAATGTGCTTCAGCTCCACTTCTTAATGGCAGGGATGGAACGATGGCAGGGTGCAGCAGCCTGTGCTGTGGCTAATTCTTCCTTCTCTCGGCTTCTCTGCTCACTGGCATACTTTGTATGAAAAATTAGTGCTAGATGTCCTCTAAAACGCTATAAGCTCCTCTCAGCAGGGTTTTACAGCCACACTTAAAAGGTATAAGTGATCAGACAAGGCAACAGTTGTTGTCAGAGCAGATGCTGAATCATCCCTGGATTTCCATGTGCAGATTCAGAAGGAAGCTGAGATACTAATCTCCTTAGCTAAATTTCACTTTTCATTTCCCTGGGCTGGTTATCCTACGGCAGGAGCAGGATTCCAGCACTATCAGCCAAAATATCCAGAGCCAAAAAAAATGTGAAGTGTGACAGAGGGTTTTAGATTTTATCAGCAGTAACAGGTTTCATGAAATGGAGGCAGGACACTAACAAAGCTGGTTATTTCACTTCTGTAAATAACAATATTCATGTTATATTTATCTTCCTATAAACAGTACCACAATACAAGCTTGTAGAGTTGCTGCAAATACAAAGCACTCTGCAAGGGCAAATACATCTTACAGTATAATAATAATATATAACACAGTAGCAAGAAAGCAAACTGCTATGAAAGATATTAAAATTTATATTTTCCAGATTAAGACTGTTTCTAAGTAGCATGTGACGCATGTGATGAAAAAAAACACACTAGGAAAATCCAAGAAAATACTGGTATTCAAACTGTAATTTACCATATGCTTTATTTAGCAGCAGTCATAAATCCCTTAAACATTTTTCCCAAATTTTTTACCTTTGTCGAGACTTAACAAAAATCATGACATATGTAACTAAGTCCATTTAGAAGACTTATTTACTTTTATAGGAATCACATGTATAAAGATGATGGCTCTATTGTTATTGTGGATGCCTCGATTTTTCCTCTTTCTACCTCATTTGAGTTGCATCTTTTTTTTGCAGAAAAGTTGTATTCTGACAAAATACACTTGAATTAAAAAATAATAAAGTTTCATTTTGTTCAGTTTAGCCTAATCAAAGCTGGGTATTTTAAAAAACATTTTAACCTGGCAAACCCAGTTACAATCTATAACATTTTCCTATATTTAAGGAAATACAACTTTATGTGTTTTCACTGGTTTTGTCAATGTTCATATATGAATATGAATTAAGCACATGGATATAAGTGCTTAATTCTTATATATTTTTGCCTGCTTTCTAATCATATGGAAACTATTCATTCCGTATAGCTGCATTGCCTGTTGAAGCTGATTAACTTAATATTGCCACAATGTCATTCTAAGGAAGGGGGATGGATCATATTCTTATAGCTTATTATGAATACATAGAAAAATTTCCAAATCCATCTAAGGATTTTCTTTCATTCAACAAATATGCTTTTGCAGGACAACAAACATCAATGCCTGCAGTTCCAGTGTTCACATTTCAAAATAAAAATATTGATATTTTTTCACATTGAAATAAATAAAAATTGAATGTAAATTGAAGCACATTTCAAAATAAAAGTATCAGCTCAGGTTTGAACACCAAAAGTTTAAGGATGGGTGAAAGAAAATGCAGCATAAAAGATTTTTGAGTATTTCCAGATGCAGAAAATGTGAAAATGATGGAAATATTCCTGTAGTAGTCTATAAAAAATTAACACAAACTTGCTTTCTATTCATATTTGGCTGGGGATATGAGAAGTGCAACCACTGGATAAAGAGCATTTAATCCTTGAAAACTGATCTCTGTTGAAACTGGAGAACTAGGTACATATTAAAGCTGGAAAGGTTCTAAATAAAGATGAAGGTACCTAATATGGTACCTTTAAGTAATGGTAACTCCTTTTAATATTGAAGATGTAGGAAATCATTTAGGCTTTAAAATAATGATTTAATTGTAGGTCTCCTTATGACTGTCCCAATTTAATCCTTAGAAACTAACACTTTCTTTCTTCTTTTATGTTTCCTTGATTTGCTTAACCTGTCAGAAATGTTATAAATTTGTATGTGGACCGCAAGAAAAAACACAACTGTTGAATGTTTGGGTGTTTTTTCTCCTGCAACAATTTCCTGCTGTTTCCCAGCAAAATTATCATATTGTAAATGGAGATGACCTGCCTGTTAATGAATTAAATTATAAAGGAGACAAAGATTTTCCTATGTGTTCAATAATATATTCTCAATCATTAATCATTCAGGAAAAAAGTGTGAGTCATACTGCAGGAACATGTAAATCAATAGTTGGAAGCACATTGATGAAACTACAGCCTGTGATATGAAGAGCCTTCTAGATTTCTTTTTAAAACAATTGTACAGGGACACGCAAAATTATGCCTATTTTAAAATATGTGCATATCTGAGGAATGGCCTAAACTAATTTTGGCAGCTATAGACTGGATTCTAAAAAATATTATCCCTCTTAATTTGTTCATGTCACATATTGCGAGGAATCAAGGAATTAGTTGCTATTCATCTGAACATACAAGCATCAGTATTTAGCTCACTTGATTTTTGTTATTGACATAGGATCAGGGAAATTCATTCAGAACTAGTGATCAGGAAAAGAGAAGACTCAACATCCGCCTTCAGAATTTTCAAGTCTAAACTATTTAATTCAGATTTTACAGCTGTGCACTGGAGCTGATATGAAGAGATGTTAAATACCAACCTTAGTGGTTGAAGTAAAAATATAAGTGAATGATGAGCGTATATGTAAGGCTGGAAATCTATACCAGTCTTTTCACTGATTTCGGGATGCAGACAGCAGAAACGAGTCATCTTGTTGGCCTTAACTAAACACTACTTTCCTTCCTGTATGACTTTTTCAAAAGCTAAACATGAGACTGACTAAGTTACCAGCCTGAGGTGCTGGAGAAAAAGTTATAGTGTGGTGGTAGGATTTTGTTTTGGTTTTGTTTAGTTGCGTACCTCTCACGTAAGTAAGTGTTGGGGGGGACATAAATTACACTTTTAAAATTATCTAGTTTCCTTAATCAGTCTAAAAATTCTAGGAGTTAAAATCTACTGAATGGGGAGATCTCTATATTCCTTAATTTTTGTCTGGTCACAGAAGCAGCATGATTTCTGATTATAAATGTATTTTTGCTGCAGTCTGGTAATGATAATATTTTTTAAAAGGAGGGTATGATCTATAGTCCTAGGGCAGAGCAAAACAGGTAAAATGTAATGTATAATAATTTCCTTCCCTGTGATTCTACTGGTGGAAGTTTTTTTCACAGAAAATTACAATTACTTTTAAAGGCAATCCACTTGACTGAACTTTTGCTGCTAATTTTTATTGTTCTTCTTGCATTTGGTCATCCTTTCTCTTCCCTCTTGCTCCTCTACTGCTTCTCTTTTCATTCTTCATCCTTCAGTTGTTACTCAGGTTTTCGACCTTTTTTTTCTTGCTCCTTATTTCCTTCATTGCTAGATCTTTCCTTCTCCACTCAAAGTTGTCACTTTGACTGGTTCTGACAGTCCTCCTCACTCAGTGTTTTTTTTCTCCTATCGCTGTTCACTTTTACACAACCCAGTTCAGACAGTTAGTTTGGCACCTCCATATTTTCTGCTGCTTCTGCATACACCCACTTTCATCTTTGTAGTGAGTGCCACAGTGGTCCTCTGAAGCACAAGAGAACTAGATCAGGTGTAGGGCTGCTGTGATTTTGCATGATGACTGGCAGTTCT
>VZZY01010754.1:93892-139702 GCA_013400335.1 Eurystomus gularis | reverse complement strand
TATTTTTTATTTTATTTTTATTCCTTTTGTTATTCAAGGATATGTGGAACACTTTGGAAGTAATGAAAATACATCTTGCAAGGGAAAAAGGTGAAAGTCCCAGCAGTCTAGGTAACCAGTTACGGTCACCCCCTAAAACTTGTACGTTCAGGGGAATAGTTTCCTAGATAGAGGATTATTATTTAAAAAAAAAAAAAAAAAAAAATTACTTTTTTAAAAAGGAAAAAAAAAANATTACTTTTTTAAAAATGGAAAAAGCAAGCCTCAAAACTGGAGATGTTGGAAGTGGCGTTGGTTAAAGCTGCTGTTGTAGATGAGGGTCAGGAAATAGGCCTACCTGAACTGAATCCGATACAGTTGATGAAGCTACTGGATTGTCCCTAAGAGCTCATCAGACTCCACAGTTAAGTGTCTAACTCCCATGAAAATGTCTAGCAAAAAGGGAGAAAAAGACACTGATTTCTGAAAACTTCTGCATGAAAGGGAGTTGAGGATAATTTCTTGTTTTATTCTAATAACAAATCTTTTTGTTTATTTGCTGCTGAAGTTTAGATTCTAAATATGTACATGACCCTCCCAAATTGCTTAATTCAGTGAATGGTATATTAGGATTTTGCTGTTTCAGTGTGCTCCGAGAACTGATCAGAGTGACTTTTAAAGTTGTCTTTACTAGAGGGTCACTTGCAAGAGGAAGGTTTCTTATGCTTTCTTTCTCTTTCTCCAGTTTGTGTATATTTCCTGTAACAATCTCTCCAATTACAGCCACTTAGATATCCTGAAATTGGCTTCACTTCTCATTAAAGCTCTACCTCTATCTCTGCCAGAGGCAAACGAGCCAGAGCCCAGGCTGTGGTGTAGGGCAGTTAGCGGAGGTTTCTGCAGTTCTGCCCACTATGGTCAACACTACTGAGCAGCAGTGTGTAATAACCCAGGCAAAGTACGTCCTGAGATTTTATTTCTTCTGCCCATCCTAATTATTTGCAATAGGACTTTGGCATCTTTGTACAGTTTTTGTTTCCCTGCCTTCTCTGCCCAACCCTGAAAGTATTTTAGATTGCGCTTCCTGGATCCTTGATCTGGATTATAGCCCTTGCTTGGGGATGTGGGCAATATTCCTCAGACAGCAAAGGCATGAAAGTTAGATGAAAGCAACCTAATCCTGAAGGCTACTTAGCTGTCTAGCAGTCGAACTATTCGGCTATTAGAGACAAGGCTAACACATACTTTCATACTTCTCTTTCTGCAGAGATGTGTTCACACACTGGGGAAAATCAGAAAAGTTAGAGAAAGATTTAAGGCTGAATCTGCACTGGTGTTGTACTTGTCCAAGGCAAATTAAATTGTTCCTTATCTGTCATTCCATTGAGAGTTATTTCTCATGTTTTCATCACAAATTTCTGATTCTCTTGATTAGTGTAAGCTTATGTTTCATATTTACCCTGGATTTCATGTATCTCATTTCTAATGTATCATGAAAGACTATTAAGTGGCTTAAATATAAACCCTCCAAAATCAGCAAGTTTTGGGGGTCTGGTGAAAGACATACTTCCAAGTTTCAGTTATTGTAGCATGACTGATACTGCCATGGAACTGAGGAGCACAGTTTTGCATAGACTAACTATATAATGTGTTGGTGTTTGTGAACCTTCGCTGAATGACTGCATTAAGTGGCTTACCTTAAAACTTACGGAGTGACTGCAGTGATTTTAATTCTATGTATTCTATGCTCAATTAACAAATTATTATGAAGCTGCAGATGGTGTTTCCATTCATCACTGAGATGCTATTTAAATTGTGGAATTAAATTATTCTTTAGGTAAATTGGTACATATTGTAATTCATACATAACCACTAGGAATCAACATCTCTAAAAGATCCTGAATCCATAATCCAAAATATATTACAGTAGGTGATTGTCAGTCTTCAGCTGCTGACTTGATTGCACAGTACTTTGACAAGCAGATGTTACTTGGGAAACATTAGCATCTTAGGTGTTTTTTTATAAACCTTATTTATGAGTAAATATTCTTGCCTTCGCTTCTGAAATATAATCTTATTAACAAAAATTTCAAGGTTTTTTTCCTTATGTTCCCATTATATGTTTTTGTACAAAAGTGGGTTGAATTTATTATTGCTATTATGCAAGATTCGAAGCAGATCTCCACAGGCTGGTAATACATTCTTCTTTGATCAGATAAATTCTTTTTAGGCTTTATCATAACATTGCCATGGTGAAGTCAGGTTCTTTTGCAAATTAAAATACTGTGAAAGGGTTTTGACAGTTATAGAAGTGAATGATATCTGTGCTTAGTAACTAGGACACACAAACCTTTTGCTGTCCAGATAATCTTGCGTTATCACTTCATTACAAAACATCACTTCAGAAATAGCATTTTAGGTTTTTTGCAAGCTGCTTATTTCCTTATAGAGCAAAAATCTTTGCATTTTCCCAGCTTTCTTCATAATGAGAGATTCAGCATGAAGAATACATTTTATTTGTACTGTGGTCTGATTGTCTTATCAAGCACTTGCTGTGTTCCAGATAATTTTAACAAATGTGCTCTTGTGTAACAATTAAAGAGTTATGGCTGCACAATTCCTTGAATCCATTTGCTGAATTCCCAGTGATGATAATATGAGCTCTACATGTAGAATGAAGCCATGTTGCAGTTTGCACCTGCTATTACGGTCTCTGCTAATTCAGTTTCCCAAGATGAATGAGAGTGGAAGTGATTTTTCTTTTAGTGGTTTCCTCCTTGCTTTGCTACAGAGATGATGTTGGGGCAGGTTTGCCGTCCGTTTTTCGAATCTTAATAATTTAGATCTTAATTTTATTCTTCAAATTGCATGACATTTTCATTGAAATTTTCTTTTCTCTAAACTATCTCAAAATGTATTTAATGCTACCTGAAATTTTCACAGGCTAAATATACGCTTTGGACATGATTTCAAAACTGTAATGAACATTTTTCCTTGGTAGGTTTATGTAGTCTGATCAGATTCTATATTGAAGTTAAAAACAGACTCCTGAAATCCATCCTGCCCATGTACTGTCAAGTATCTCCATGTCCAGAGGTCTGCAAAACTCTCAGTAGTTGAGTCCAAGGTTTAACAGAGAGGGCTAGAAACTGAATGAGATTGTAAACGTGAATTTTGAGGTAAATAGTATGGGTAATGGGAAAAGAAGATGCTCTCTAGACTGAGAAAGAAAGAGGGAGAGGTATTTTACTTGCTTGCATGGGCGAGATTGCACCCACGTCCATGTCTATAAAAGCCGTTTAACCTGCATTGCTGTAAGCTGTACTACAGAAGCTGTAGAAGGTGTATTTAGGGCATGGTCCTTCACATGACACTGCAGAGCCATGCTGTGACCTGTGGACGATGAAGGTGACAGTGACCATAGTGAAAAGAAGGAAAGGAGTCCTTTTTTCTGCTGGGAACTGTCAAACCTTGTCCCTTCTTTATAGCTTCGGCAACTGATATTTGGACCTACCATTTCTGGATGTGGAGAGGTGTTCCTGGTTGACAGCTATACCCACTCCGTAGTCTCAGCTGTGGTGTGGAAATGGCAGAGTTACTCTTGTTTATAAATAGATAATCCTATTTATGCTCACTCTGCCCACTGGTGTGTTCAGGCCCAAGCTGTGAAACACCTCCTGCATCATCCCCGTTGCCTTGTACTCTGGGCAGTGATACCGCAATATGAGGTCTGAGATTTGACACAGATCTGTTCCCACTGATACATATATATTTGTGTCTGTCTACCCGTAGTCTGGTGACATTTCCAGGAGTCCTGTTTAGCTTTCAGTGATGGCGGTGGTGGTTTTTTGTTTGTTTGTTTTTGTTCATAGTGTTTGTTTTGGTTGGGTTTATTTGTCAGGGGTTGGTTTTTTTTTGAGACACACTGATCCATAGTCACAGATCATAAACAAAAGGATGCAGAAGACCACTTGACTCATCTACCTAGTCTTGTGTAGAGTGATTCCAGGTTTTCCTAAATTGTAGGTATAAGATCTGTATTTCTCCTACCCTCTTAACTTTCAATATTTCAAAAAGCGAGGTTAGAATATCCATGAGGGCACTGTGTGACTGGTATATGCCTGTTCAGGGAATGTGAGCCTGGGGTTATTTTACCTAGAGTCTGTACTTGTTTCACTCTATATTATCCCTTTAGAAGCTAGATGATGGTTTTTAGTAGTTTGTTGTTTGGGGTTTTTTTTCCTCGTATGTGTTATTGTTTGTAAGTACAGAGTAACCATCCTTGCTATGAAGTTAGCATAAACAGTTTTAGACTTGAATTTTAAATGAAGGCTCTCAGTACTTTGAGAGGTGTACTGTGCCTGACCCTACCATCTGCCAGCATCCAATAGCAGTTGAAATGACATTTCTACCTTAAAACATTATCAAATCTGCAATCCAGTCATTTTTTTTTCTTGAGCCTTTTCACTTAATGTCAGAGTCCTCTAACAAAAGCTATGCTTTCAAAGCTGTTGTAAAGAATAATGTCAAACCAAAGTAATTATTGTTCAAACATTTTCCATATTCCATACTGTATGATCTTTTTTTCATATTCATATGATGTTTCTGATTTTATTGGACTGGGTACAATGAGCTTAATACTTTTTAAATTAAATTTCATTTCTGATAACTAGCAAGAATTCCATTCTTCTGCTCTCTACAGTACATACTTTAGCATACTGCTTACCTTTCTTTAGTTTGCAGAAGAAATGCAGGGTGAATACTTACTGCTCAAATGAACAGGAAATAAAAGGTCCTTTTTTAATTTGATACATGACATGATGTCATGAATAAGAGTCTGAGTATTAAGAAGTGAGTGGCATTCTGGGTCTTACAGCTGCAGAGTCAATCAGTAGGTTGTCTATGAGCCTTTATCACCATGGCATACACAGGAAAAACCTCCAGATGTAACGGTCTGTTGTAATTGGAAGGGGTCTGTGGTAAATACAGGCTTTTGGAAGAGAGTTACTGTATTTTGGATTCTAAAACGTGATGGTAAATGAGTTCCTCTCTTGAGCTGTAGTCATTCTGAAACTTGTTTTGGGGAATCTTGCACAGCTGCATAATCGCTGTTCCCTGATTTTAGTGCTCAGCATAGTGGGTGCAAACACTGCCATAAAGTGTAATGGCCTTAGAAATATCTCACATCGGTGCAACTCACTGTGGTTACAAAGCAGTGCAAAACATGTTTTTCCTGTGATAGAACTAAGTCCAAAAACTAACAAGATGCATAAATTGCTTGCTGTGCATGAGTCCTGGTAATAAACAAGGAAAAAAAAATACTACGATTAACAACAAGTCATAGATTCATGAGTTCTTGAATTGGAAGACATTAATCTACCTGTAGAGAAGCTGAGTATTTGTGTAATTAATGCATTTCATTTTCTTTTTATCAATATATCAGATTATTTGAAGTACCTATTTTAGAAGCCAGCTGGGAAAGATGTTATCCTAATTAAAGGTTCTTTCTTGTTCCAGGGGAATCTTTTTTTTTTTCGAAATGTGATCCCTATTGGCAGGTGGTTCTGTCTCCATTGGAGACAAACACATCGTTACAGCTGAATGAGGTATAAAAGCCAGTTGATTTGAATATCTAACTGATTTGTAAATTGCTAATCTATTAAATTTTAAGAAATGTGTCAGTTCCTTACAGACCCTAAAGCTAATGCAGAGAATAGCTGGATTAGACATGTATTTTTTGAAATACTACTGTAAGTACATGCTAGACAGAGCTTCTTTTAACTATGTGTTCTAATCTTGCTTCAAAGCAATCTTGAAGAAAATTTCCTAGCTGTATGGAATTTCTTTTTCAAAGTTGTTATTATTTTTTTTTTTCTGGTCCCTAGAGGCCACCACATACACAACATTGAGTGTAGTGTGGACACAGGCAGCGAGAGCACCTCCAGCTCTACAGTGCTCAGCTAATGGGCAAATCAGGCCACGGCAACAGTGTGTTTTACATGTATGAAGGAACGGAGAGGAAGGGACATTAAGCAGTTTACAGTCTATGTCTATGTGAGAGCCTAAACCTGTAAAAGCCTATACTTTTCACTTGTATTTATCTAATAGAGTTTCTAAATATATCTGCTAGGTTCAGATAGCTGAGTTCTCGTTATTCTCCTGTAGTATAAACAGCTCTTTCCTAACTATACATAATGAAGTCTTTTCTCATCCTTCTATTTTTCATGGCTGAATGATTCAATCTGAAAGCTTTTTCTCACAGAGAATTTTTTAATCCATTAATACACCTTGTAGACTTCCTGGCATAACTTCAATTTTGTTTTGAAAGAGCTTTAGTAGATCTATTTTGAAATGAAACATTTTAAGATTTAAACATTTACACTGCAGATGAGAAGAATTATTGTATTTTTGTGGAGAAGGATTTTCTGTTTTGCCAGTGTTTCTTTTTTGAAACAAAACTGTCACAACCATCTAGTCAAGAGCAAATAACATACTGAAACAGTAATTGCACAGCCCTCAATGAACCCTGGCTCAGTTAAAGTAAATGGAAAAGCTCTCACAGATGACAATGAGACCTAAATTCTACCTAAATCCTCATTTGTTTCATTGCCATTGGAAAATTCATGCTGAAGTACATGAGAGCTCTCCCATGTGCTAACTGGCTTCTCCAGCAGTAGAGGAAAGTCAGAGTGAGAATGTATGGGCTTCATCTGCTTCTCGAGAGTTGCTTTCCCAGTGAGGTGGGTCAGCATCATAAATACGTTCTTGATATTTAACCTAAAGTCAGAAGAAAAGGTAGATTTTTCAATTAATTTCTCAGGAATTTATACTTATATTCTACTGGCTTTATTTACAGAGCCTTGTATAGCTCAGGTGGACTAAAACTGAAAAGTTGCCCATTGCATGTATGTACATATCCTATAAGTACATTATGCATATAGATCCTGTGTTTATAATATACTACCTTTATTTACAGAAGTTTATATAACTCAGGTGGCCTGAGTGACTGCTGAGTCACCCATTGTGCCTATTATGGTGTTCTCTATTAATACGTACAGGTTGCAAAGTAACATTTTTTTAAATTGCAATTTCTTTTATTCTTTTGTATATCCAAGTTCTGGTGAGATCAACCCAGACAAAATATTCCTTGTCAGATCTGTTAAACAAATTTGAGTTTCATCATTGACTTTAAGCACATGACATATGCTTTAGAAAGAGTAATAACTTAACATGAATTCTCATGAATGTCCTATTTAATGCAGTTTTGTGTCCTGTACTACATCTTAAACAGTAGTTTTCTTATATCCAGAAGATGCTTAATCATAATTAGATAAGGAATATAAACTGGCTGGAGCACTTCAAATCACTTGTCCACAGCGGGAAAATCCTACTTCCAGCTATGTTTGACTAATTAGCTGATAATCTAGTAATAACTACATGATTTGGGGGAAAAAATGAACTTTGAGTTAATGGTGCAATTTCAGACTATTAGAAAAGTGTTTTCAACTTCATTTGGATTTATAATTGACCCACTGATGAAGCAAGATGATCACACTATGCAAGTTGCTGTAGCTTCATTGGCATCAAAAGGCGAATTTAGACAGGATACAAATGCAGCTTATAGTCTCTAAAAATATGAAATAAAAGTGACTGCCAGAACAAATAATTTCAAAACTGAAAAGAGAGGACTGCTCAAAGTAATGTCAACCATCTGGAAGAGAGACTGCATAGAAAGAAAAAATGTCTTTGTCCAAGTTATCAACTTTTCCAAAGCTTGTAACAAAAACATGAACCAGTCATTTTGGCAGTAGTTCAAACAACAAAGCTGTGAAATGAACTGATAACTAGTCAAGGCCACACACACCGTGGCAATGAAATACGGTAAGATGCCGCCGCTGGTAATAAATGGAAAAAGTTATAGGCAGATGGTCAAGACAATGGAAGAAAAGAGAGTGGCAAAGAAATCTGCCTGATAAAGTGAGTAGTGTAAGCAAAAAAAATTATTATTTTTTTTTCTGGAGTAGTAGCTACTGATTTGGTCAATTTTGCTTGTAGATTAACTGCAGCTGAGGAACCATTTGTGGATGTTTGGTTGAGAGGAAAAAATAATAAAAATAAAAGCAGCTTTGTTCTTAACTCTTTTTGTCAGGACATCTTGGAAGATGTCCAACTCATTAATCTCCTGCTGCAGGTGATGGGTCATAATCTGATCAAGTACCAGATTAGAAATTAGATTTTTGGCCTATTATACCTGTTGCCAGATTGTGTATTGTGCTGTTTAGAAAAGCTGTGTGTTCTGGCAGGATGGATTAAAAGGTTGGAAAGGAGCCTGTAAGTTACCAGGTTGCACCTATGTGTAGGTGGCTGCCTGGGACTGAGGAAATGACCTTTTTCCTTAAAGGCAGTCACTAAAAGGGCTGTTGCCAAACATAATTTCAATCATATGAGGCATTTTAATGCAGGTCCAGGTAAACAAAGAAATGATTTAAATATAGATGGATCACTAGCAGTAGCACTTTCCTGAAATACAGCCTGATTTTATTTATTTCTTTTTTTGTGGTTGCACATGCTCTTTGTCTCTGCCTTCTTTCCCCCCCTCACCCCAATAGAGACAGATGTGTAGGAACTCTTGCATTTTACTTGTGCAATCCACAGGACTTCTTGTTCTCACAAGGTACAAACATCTGGCTGTTGCTGTATACCTTCTTTCTGGTTTTGCACTTTCTCCTGTTACTAAAGGAGACACTTTTAAAGCATGTCCTGATTTTTATGTCAGTATGTGTGTAGGGGATCATTGTAGATAGTTATATGCTCTGTTTTGAGACAAACATGGCCATAGTGGCTGTTTTAATATTATTTGCAATTTCTTTATTAGAACTTATTATACCATGGCCTGCTGAAAATAAATTTCTTCCTGCAGCACTCTTAAAAGCTGCCCATGCAATTAGTGCAAAGTCCTGTAACGACTTTGCAGAAGTGGAGGCATAAGGCATTCAGCATTACTTTTTGTATACTTATTGTATGACAACACTTAGCCTCTGTTAATTGAGGAAATATTACTTGGCTTAGCTGTGTGATGTCTTTCACAGCCTATAAACAATGTTTTTTCAAGAGATATTTCTGAAATGGGAAGAAACTCAACATTGACAGAAAAGGCAATGAGTCAGTCATGACAGTTACTCATAAATGATGTGACCTAGATCTAAAGGAAAATTCTGTATAAAATTTTCTGTCTGAAATAACTGTAAAAGTGACATTTGCCCTTTAGATATACAGATACAAATAAAGGGTAAATTAATCATAGTGAATGAGTCATTTTAAAGATTACAAGCTTCCACGGTATTGTTATTATGAAAGTTTTGTTCCCTGAAGATGCTCTAAACCTGATAAGGTTTTAGAAATTTAATTGAAAAAGTTTAATAAAGAATTAAAATTATCATGTGCCCTTTTGCTGAAATACAAATGAACGACAAGATTCTTTGTAAAAGAAGCTAAGGTGAATAGCATGTTAGCATTCCTTTGAATACCATATCAACTTCTTGCTATTGTTAATAAAATTATGGTTGGTTTACTGGGTGAAATGATTTTAAAATAAATAGCTTCTGTGAAGATATTACAAAGATTTCAGTATCACTGTTTCTGTGTTGAGATAATGGGAAAAAAGATACATTTAAAGGTCATTGCTTATGCTGTAGTTATATATCGTACAATGCCTGAGTGATGCTTTTAAAAGAGTCACTGAATACTTATAACTTGCAGGGTTGATATTCTTTCAGATGCTGACAAACATACATCTATCTAGATAATGGAAGTGATTCTTTTTTTATATATACGTTTGTTCATATAAATACAACATAGTGCATTCAGCAGTGACTTGTATAAATCTTGAAGATGCATGAAGAATCAGAGTATTTAAATCTGATTTTCATCTGGAGGGAAAAAAGTTTGAATTGAATTTCTTTAGACCATTGGGAAGACGTGATTTCATTTAACCCCTTCTCTGTTAAAAATACATGCTAAGCTATAAGTCTGAAGAATTTTGGTAGAGATTTTTGAAGGTGCCCAAGAGAATTAGCATTTAACACCCACTGAAATAAGGCAGGAAAGCCTATTGAATTGCTATCAGAACTGTGCACTGAACTTCTTTGCTCTTAAAGGTACAGGACAGCTGCATTCCACATCCTTCACTGAGCTTTTGTTCATTTATCTAGTCCACTTTTTTGTATGAAGATGTTAAGAGATTTTTATCAATATTATTGTGCAACACTGTGACACTTTCACAGTATATCTTTAGAATTTCATTGCAGTTTACCTATGTATTCTGAGCAGTGCTGCCATCTGCTTTCTTTTAATAAGATACCTGCTTTTACTGGAGAACTCAGGTTGTTTTCTATGTGATTTTTATAGCAAGTTCTTACGGTTTTCTATCAAGTTCTTCCATGTCTCCAAGATAGAGTGTGCAGGAGAAGGTTTTAGTCTGCTTACAGGTGTGATAGATCTGCAAGAGGTTGTATTTTTTCTTAAAATATTATGTGGATTTCAGAGATCTATTAAATCTGTACAAGATTTCTTTCTTTTCTGAGATAAGAAGAGCTCATAGTTTCCCCTAGCCTTCTCTTTTACGGGACAGGTACTAATCTCCCAAAATTAGTATTTCATACCAAAATCATAACGTCGAAGATGAGTTCATTATTTTTTTTTGTAGTTTTAATACACTCTTATTATTCATTCCTTTTATCGTACACTGATCTCTGAAGAGTTTTCTGCTTTTAAAACACAGTGTACTTCCATTCTGTTTTCTATAGGTGCATCTTTTTATCTTTCCCTGGATCTGGAAACTGAATTCTTGTGCCATTATCTTGTGACAAAAGCAAGTTGACATGACTTCAAACTTCTAGATTTACAGCTTTAGGCCAAACTCTGTTATCTTTTTGCTTTTTATGTCAGCGCAGGAGATGTTATGCTATTCGCAATCTATTTTAGCTGTCCATTCTTCTTTTTACAGTAAAATTTCTGGCAAATCAAAATACTTCAAAATAATTTTTTTAATTTAAAGATATATTAAACAACATTATCGCAGAACCTGTCTTAGGTTTATATGAAATGTTAACTGTGAGAATTTTCACTCATGTCACTAGGAAATCAGCAATTCTTACTCTGGGATAGTATGAAATCAAGAGGTTATTTGTAACATCTTTAACCCACGGCTTCTGAGGAAGACGTGTTTCCTGAACTTTCACATAAACACTGATTAAAACAGGCTTCTTTTTTGGGATAGTGTCCAGGGTATTTGCCAGTCACAAAAATAGGTACCATAAGTGAACTATGGCCTAAATTGTAAGTTTAATATTCCTAGGGGGCCTAAAATGAAGGACTGGACTCAAGCTTTAAGTGTTTATGTATGTAAGTTGAGTTAAGGCACTTGGGACTTTGAGTGTAAAAATAGACTTTTGCATGTAATTTGCATGAGACAAGTAGATTAAAAAGAGCAAGGGAAAATTTGAGGTGAGGAAATACTTCCAGGGTGAATCCTCACTAATTTAACAGCAGCCAGACACCGATACCTTCTCTGCCTAACCCTGATGTTTAACCAGTATGCAGTGCTGGGGCTAACACAGTCTTCTCCAAACAACAAGCAGTTTGTAATAGGTCTTCTATTGTCTGGATTCTGCAGACTTAAACATCTCCATACAACCTAATAGCTAAAGATTCCATGTCCAAATGCAGAGATTTCATAAAAATACTTTTAAACATAAGCAGCTCTGGGCATCTGCCAGCTCTCTGTAGAACAGGGTCCTTTCAGCCTACAGTGGGCACAGACACAACTCATGGACATATCTATATTACATCTTAATGTTAAGATACTATTCTTACTAATTTTAACTCTCTCTAGGCTTTGTAGACCTTCAGTAAAAGAAGGGCAAAGTATCTCATATCACCAGCAGGTTGTGCCAATTTGAAAAAAATTTTCTCTCATGACCTAAAGTGGGAAGTCAGCTAAACTCAGACATTGCAGGATCACAAAGTGAAGTGTAGGAAAATGGGGCTGAATACTGTAGAATGCTGTTAAACAACACTGTTAGATCTGTTAAATCTACTTAATTTGCTGGGATTTGTAAAAGGCCTTAGCCTTTCCTAATGTACATTAATTTATAGGTGTGAGAGTATTGGGTCAAATGTTTCTGTCTCAAATATTTAAGCTCCTCTTTTTCTTCTTCTGTATCACTGCTGGTTTGGCTAACAAATACTGAGTTTTGAAAGATTTAATAGCTACTTTTAGTTGATAAAATGTATACTTTTAGTTTACATTACATCTTTATACTTGTCCTTCTTTGGTATGGTGCCTAGTTTTGCTGTACATTGAATCCTTCCACCTTTCTGTAGGCAGATGAGTGAAATTAAATGTCATAAGTCCTATTATACTAAAATTCATCTGTTAAGTATTGATCTAGATATTTAAGTAGAGAGTAAAAGGATACATTTACTTTTATTGAGAAGTTTAAGGTGTTCATGCAGTACAATAACTAATCATTGCCATTTATGTCAGCTCATGCTTTGGTAGAGTGCTAAGAGAAAGGGAATAGTAAAATAAAAATAGTTTGGTTTGTTTTTTGTAATCTGATTATTTAGTCCTGTTTTAGTATATCCAATAAATGCAAAGGCAATACATTTTAGAACTTAAGTGAGTTTTTCATGATATATATAATATATTTATCAGAGTAGCTGAAAGCTCTTTAACTCTGACATTTAATAACAATATAATGGCTTTATGTAAAAGGTATATAAACCTTTTATCCTTGTGCTAGAATGATTGTCTTGGTGACCTCCGTCCCTTGCTAGTTTACCAAAGAGATACTATTAAAGTGTACTGTGACATTTCTGTCTCGGTAGGACTTTTTCAAGGTGTAGTAAAGGGAAAAAAAATCCCTTGTATTACTTGTAATGGGAGAATTTGTTTATATATTTTCAGATGAGGAAGTTGTAAGAGACCAGAAAATGTGATCTTCTAAGTTTCCAGTTACTAATTTTCTTTAAAATAGTTCTGAAATTCTTTCAAGCAATTTGTATGCTTAGCTACTAAAAACTCACAAGTAAGTCATCATGAGGTTGTGTGTGAGCAATATATGTATAAATTACAGTAGCGTGCATCTAAATGTGCTATTTATATGCCTAGATATGGCTCAGAAGCCTGTGCCTACTCCTTTACAATGAATACATGTTCAGGCAGTAAAGATTAAAAACTAATTATACACACATTGTCAGTACTAATATTTGTACTTAATTTGATTTACAGTACGCCAAATAATAAACCTGACTAAAATTATAAAAAGTTATATGTACAGTCATTAATATGCTCTTTTTATAGTACCTTATTCATTTTATAAAAAGCATACTAAATGAGTTTTAATGTTTGTAAAGCAGATGAAAGGCATGTAAAGCTAAGATAAAAACCAGTGAATATGATTATTTAGTAGTAATATAGATTGCTTTTACACTCTTCTGTTTGAGCCCATTGTGATATTATGTATTTCAAGAGATGAAAAGAAATCTAGCTACAATTAATTACTATGAATTGAAAGCATCAATTAGGAAGTACCCAGTCCTTGGTAATGGAAAACAGTGATGGGAAAGTAGTGAAAAGAGATTTGAATATTAGTTACCCTTTGCTTTCAGCCTCTCGCCATGATTGAAGATGAAAATATGTTGTAACATGCCACACACAGATTTAGCTCTGGAGTTTCAGACTGATGGCTTGATGTCAGCACATTGCTGAGGGGGACCTGCTTGGAAGAAGTCTACATACAGCTTCATACTGCATAACATTGTGCTCTTATTGGGACAGACGTGCCTGAGCTGAGACTGTGCTGCTGTGGTTAGGCTTCTGCCAGTACTGGTGGTAAGGTGTCCAGTCTAGGCACACCCATTTCTTGAGAAGCACGCTACTTTGCCTGTCTTCTCCAAGTCCTGGCTCTTGCACTGTTAAAATCAATGGATGTTTGGCAGGCCACCAAGTATGATGGGAGGTGGCAGTCTGGGGAAGTGGGAGCATAGCTTCCCAAACTGAAGCCATAAATTAATACATGTTGAAAGCAAAATGGGCATTATCCTGACCTCATGAGAATGCGGAACAGCCCTCTGCACCCTTTCTACAGGAGATGCAATAGGGAGAGAGTTGTCCCTGTGGATCAAGGACATTTCCCTCTATCCCAAGAGCACTAGCTCACAGTCCAGCCCACTCCCTTGAAATCTGAAGCGCCTACACCTTAGAGAAGCACCTCAGAGATTCTGTCAGAAGCTCCCAGTACAATAGTAAATTTTCTTGGCCAGAAGGCTCAACAAAGAGAATGAGAAATCAAATTTATCGCTTCATATCCATTAGGGGCTATCTGTGGTGCTGTACACACATTAATAATAAAAAATGCTAGGCTTATAAAATAAGGCATCTGCACATTTCTGAAATATATTCTTTCTGTTATCAGTACCCAAACTTTATGATAGACCATCATGTAATTTCCTGAGTATGCTGTTCCTTAGCTGGAGCACATATTATACATCTGCCATTAACAGGAAATAAATATGTGCCATTTTGGCATTAAGATTCATGTCCCAACATGATATCAGATCTTCTTTAATTTTTTTAACCAATACCTTCACTAAACCAGAATGCCTAAGGACTTGGATGATCAGATAACATTAGAAGCACATGGAACAAAAATGCTTTTCCTTTCAGTGTCTTACCACCATCTGCTACATTCTTTAGAGTGGTATTATTTCTCCAGACTATTAATAGGAGCTACACAGCAGCTTGAGCTGTTTTTAAATAATTAACTCCAAAAGTCGTATTCTTGGCCATATAGTTGATACTTCTTTTTTACCTCCTCAGACTAAAACTATTCTATCTTTATTTTTTTCTGGCATTTTCTTATCTATATAGTAGTACCTCAGGTTGCTGTATTGGAGTTTCTAAAAAATAAAACAAAACTAAAAGCCTCCAAACCCCAAAAGAACAAACAAACCCCCATATTGTATTAGGGAGTAATATGGTTTTTAAATTATGATGAATTTTCCCATTTTCTGTTCACATTATTTGATTGTATGTGATTAAGGTGTTACTACTGTGAAATATGTTTACTTTTTCAATAGTTTACTTTTCTTAATGAAAAGAATACCTCTGTACGTGTGAGGATTCCATTAGGAATTCCTAATGATCTTTCCTCAAAATTTCAACTTTGCACATATGTACACACAAAATTTAAACTCTGCATATATATACACGCACACTTTGGAATGTGTTGCAGAAGGCATTGTTCGGTACCTTGAATAAGGGTTGGTTTGTGTTTTTTTAATATAGATAGATAAATAGAAAACATCTTTGGAACTCTTGTTCAAGATACCGAACAATGTCTTTTACTCATATTTGTGCCCTTATCCTGAATTAATTAGTTGCTTAGTCATGTGGTGAGAGATTGGTTTGGTTTATTGCAGAGGAGGCAGTTCCCCTCGAGGCAGATTAGAAGAAATAATTTTTATTTACTCTTTAGAACTGTATATCTGCTTGTCAATTGAAAAGTGTATGCCTCAACTTGTATACATGAATCTATTTTCCTAAGCTTTCAGTTCTTCAAAGATTAATTTTACTAACCTAGACAATAATACTATAGTTTATAAACATTTTATAAATGCCTATACAGTATTCTGGTGTAAAATACAGGTAGATTCAAAGGTGGGTGGTAGACCTTTGTAAACTAAGTCCTAGATGTGTAGGGGTCTATTTTTAAGGCATTAGTGGGCACGTAATCTAAATACTCTAATGCATCTGTGAAGTGATTCTATCTCTGTTAAGGTTTAATAATTCACAGTCTTTACAATCCTTGTCTAATAAATACAAGTATTATTACTATTATTAAAAAATAATAAACTAGAAATTCACAACAGCATCGAAACCAACATATAAATTAACCAATAAAGACCACTTTCTGCTCTTACAGGAGTATTATTTTTTAATCATCTTTGTGTATTACATTCAGTGCTCCCATTGACGTCAAGTATTACACTCCATAGTAATGATCTGAGTCCTCTATTGCTCATAAAAAAAATCAGTGTCCAAGCTGTTGAAACAATTATCCCACTACAGAAGCTTCCTATGTTCCCAGGGA
The DNA here is from genome assembly GCA_013400335.1 of Eurystomus gularis. Lineage (NCBI taxonomy): Eukaryota > Metazoa > Chordata > Aves > Coraciiformes > Coraciidae > Eurystomus > Eurystomus gularis. The sequence continues at coordinate 123,566 of VZZY01010754.1, read as the reverse complement.
ATCTTTTAAGAGATGGTTGTTAGGAAAGCAAACAAAGACAGTTTCACATGCTCGTGGAACGCCATAGAACTGGCAGGGATATTAACAGCTCAGCATGATTCATTTGTCCTTCTTGAGTGCTCCAAATCCATCACTCCACATGACAAAATTCACATTTTTATTGGATTTCCGCTTCTTGGAGAAAAGCTGCATTTCCATTTTTAATAGATTTTCAGCTTCCAGAATAAGACTTAATTTTTTTGTTATTGCAAATCTCCTAGCAATTCTGCACTGACAATGTAAAGCTTATTAGTTTATTTTTGTAACAGTCTGTATATGCACATGAATGCAGGTTGCTGAGCAAAGGAAAAGAGGTCTAATTAACCAGACAGTTAATTACTAGGACAACACCAATCTTTTGTTTGGAGCAATAACATTTACATAATACAGCAGTTCTAGTTTTTGGTTTGAAAGAAATCATGCAGGCTCTCTATTAAATGGTGGAGCTGGAGGGGCACATCCTAAGCTCATTTTCATCAAGCTAGATAGGACTTTTATAAGTAGGTGGGTAAAATCTGAATCAGATACAAACACTTATGGTTTCTATGTATTTACCAGGTAGAGCGCTATTGCTAAAGCTGTCAAAAGCAGTCTGTACTAATAAATATGTAGTTTTGCCAGTGTGATTAAATTTTCCGTTCCTTTGGCTCTTTCCAAACAGAGATTGTTAGTCTTTAAGCCCATGGGCAGCACAGTTAAGATAGTAAAAGTCTGTAATTTAGACCTGTTCTGATCCAGTAGAACTCGACCCTGAAGAATACCTATACAACCCAGGGGGTACTTGCCTCAGAAAATTATTGACTCTTGATTTGACTTCTCTTTTTGTCTGGAAGGGGATCTAGGAAAGAAGTATATTGAGGTGTCTGGTCTAGGGTCTTTCCATAATCAGTAAGAGTGGGAGGGTGCGTTGTTAAAGCAAACATATGCCACCATGAGGAAAAAATGGAAGAGAAATGCAGCAACAGATTATGCTTGCTTAGGATAGTACAAATTGCATTTGTAATTTGTTTATTTATTTTAGATCTTTGTCTGTACAGGATACTAAGAGAATCTGGCCAACTAACCAGGATCAGTTACCTCGATTATTAGTCTTTAGAGTGAACTAATTTAGGGCATCTTTTTAGGAGCAACAGGCTGTTACTGCCACCCACCTGCCTAGGTAATTGAGTTTGGAAGAGCTACTGTTCCTCTGATTGTCTTCCAGCTGCTCTATGCTGGTCAGGACAGGATCACAGAGTAACTGTTTACTTCTGCTGCTCTGGTCAAACAGGAGCTGGAGCTGTCTTGATAGCTTTATTTCCTCTGTCCAGCCAAGTAAGGGTGGGGAAAAACTTGCATTTAGGAGCATTTTGTAGGAAGTGGATTTGGTACCCATGCCCCTGAGGAGGGTATTAACTTGTATTTTCAATTTCAGAGTAAGAATTGCTCCTTTCTCCCATTTGTCCTCTGTTTCTGTAAGAAACACATCCAAGTGCTAGTGTCCCTTCCAGGCTCACTTGCCAAGATCTGTAGTCTTTAGCCCCTCCTTTCTGTGTTACTGGTTTTCTCCAACCAGATCTTAGCCTGAACCTGACCTTTTGATTCTGATCCCAGATCCCATAGCCTCCAAAAGAGGTTGGTTCAGGTACTCTAGTTTGCATGCTTCTCTAGTAGGAGTTATATGATAATTCTCCTAAAATATTATTTCTATTCACATATTGCTTCTCGCAGGTAGGTAGTCTTTATGCAAATTCTAGTGGGCATACCAGTCAGCTGAAGCTGCTCATGCTAAACATGCTGTTGTCCCTGTTTTACACGACACTCCTGACTCCAAGCAGGTTTGATCCCATATATTTCTGACCTCATTTACATCTCAATAGTATCACACCCCATGTGTTTGCACGTTTCTTTTGTTGAGGCTTGTCATCTGAATGTTACCTTTTATCCCACCTCAGGCTTTTACATAGGAACACTTGTTGTCATCTTGTGATCTACTGAGCATTAATATTCTGCAAGGCACTATGGGGGTTGTGCTTCACTGAGCACATTTTCACCTGAAAGCAGTTTTTTAATATAAACATTTGCTTAATATTCTGTACATTTAGAGCATTTTATCTGCATCAGTGCTTTACTAAAAGTAATTTAAATTCAATGGGAGCTGATTATGCATAAAGAATCAACCTCTTTCATAGTAGTTTTAATAATATACATATAGATTATAAAACTTTTATGCCTGCTTGGAAGAACATTTTGTGTGGATAAATCCATATCCAAGCATTTCATCTATTTCTACACGGACACTGGATTGTATATTTAAGGGACTTTTCTGCACAACATTGTGTTGTGCAGCCTTTGAAAGTTTAATTATGAGGCATCGTTTGCAGAATAATTCTTTTTATTGTAATAATAGGCTATTAAAATAGTGTCTCACAGAGGAACTATTTTAGCATTTTGCAGCTGGAATAAACAAGCAGTGTGGAGAGAGAGAGAGAGACGTAACCTTTGCACAGTCTTTGAATTGTTTGGTTGTGATGGCAGTCTGATCTTGCAGGTCTTGCTGGTTTTGAATTGATGCTGTGTGCAAGGAGTTGTGGATGGCTTGTGCATTTGGGTTGCGTTGGCCTTATGTGGCTTATATAGGTGACCACTGTAAACTGCGCATCTGTTTTTCCTCCATCCCACTTAGATTAGATGCAGCTATTAGGATAGAATGACCTGAACTCTGAAGACATTTTTCAGTTTCTGTTGACTACCGATCTATCCTCAATAATTAAATTGGGCACCTCAAGTGTCTACAGGGCTGAAATGAAGCAACATGAATCACAGATCAGTATTTGTCCTTCCTTGTATGGTACTGGGCTGCTGTCCTAAACCTGGACGGCTATCTGGGATTCCTAAATAAATAATCTGATATTCAGATGAGGTGAGACCTCCAGAACCTCTAAAGTTCAAGTTATATTTGGTTCTCAGAGCTTTTGAAAATAATGTAAAGGTTATACAGGTTTTGATACCTAAATTTAAGCATTTGAAGTTTGAAACTTGAGATTCTCTTTGTCTTAGTTTCCACGCCTGTGAAGTAGCGTTAATAAATACTTAAATACTTTAGACAGAAGTGTATTATTAATGTTCATTTATAATTAATGCTCACACAGGTTTTGAAGATTTAAAGTGACATACAACTGTTAAATATCACAATCATGGGAACTCTACTAATGAAAAAGGAATACTTGAACAACAGACAAAACCCTAGTTTTATCCTTTCATCTTATGGTTTCTTCTGCAAATTTTAAGGAGTTTGTTTTAATGCTGTCTCTGTTGCATAGTGTCTTTGGTCTTATGTCTTAAGTTACAGTGGTTGATTTCATAGCATTTTGAATACGTATTTATTTAGGTATAAACTGATGTCCTACTTGTAACTGATGCAAAACTTGCAAGATGTTTCTGTGTTGTGCACTTTCGAGATACACATCTGGTACTGACAACCTTATGATAAATTCTGGCACCATGTGATAAATCACAGAGCTGCTGCAAAACATTGTTTTGCAATTCACATTCGCTATCACTGTATCTTTTCCCTGTAGATTTGAAGCTTAATCTCTAAGCAGCCTCTGAAAATGGTCAGTCTAACAGTTCCTTCATATGCTCAGAGCATGAAATCTACTCCTGCAGCTAGATAACGCAGGAAAGTCGATGCTTGAGTGACCGTGACAGCATAAAAGAGACCATGCCCCACACTAGGCATGTTTCTTTAACAGTAGATGGAGCAGACCAATAATGGACTTCTGCAGAGCTGATAGAATAGGTGTTTTAGCTTACATGGAATTTTCATTTTTCCCTTCAGATTTTACTAGTACTTCCTATAGAATATTATTACTTAGCTGTTACATCTAGCGTGTTCTCAAAGCTGGTAGAATATATGAATATAATTTTTTCCCTTCTACCTTGTAACTACTTTATGATTGTATGATACACATATTCCACATCTAGGTAGACCTGTTTGCTAGTACTGTCAATAGGAAATCCTGAAGTTCTTAAATTATAATATTTAAGTGGGAATGGAGGGCTCTTGAAAATACCAGACTGTGTTCCTTAAACTGTGGACTATGTTCTGCTCTGGTTTCAAGCAACCCAAGTGAACGGCAGTGGTATAAGAGTAATGGAGTTGAAAATTCAGTGATGGGTGTACATCTCAGAAAAAGGAAGTTTTATGACGACTTATTAAACTCCAAGTTTTGGTACTGTGCTCTCATTTCATTTACAACTGTGATAGTTAGCAAGTAAAAAAGCAGGAACACTGTATGTTTATGAACACCTTAGATTTCTGGTTAAATAACTTACAAAGGTATAGCATACATCAATATCCTAAACAGGTTAAAATACAGTATTTCGGTAAGGTTTGAAGGAAAAACTGTCACTTCATTATGTCATTGCCTGTTGGTCACTAACTACCTTATTTGTCAGTTTACCTCCCCTTCGGTATGATTTTTATTTCAATAGATAGGATTTAAACACATACTAATGTACTCAACTTTAAAGAACAGCTTAAACTTGTTACCCATTGAAAGAGATCAGCTCTGAGTCTTCATATCTTAATGATACTCCAAGCAAATATAGATACTAATTTTTTTTTCCTTTTCCTCCCTTATTTGTAAAGGAAACAAGTTGGTCAATAGTTATTTAAACTGAACTATATGTTTTGTTCAAGTAATAGTTTATTGCTTTAAAAAAATACATTCCTGGATTGTGGTTTTTTTTCCCTTTAGCATATAGTTATCCTGTTGTAAAGAAATTACTGTATTGTCTTATCTAGATAGAAACTGTTCATCTGTAGTGCACAATAGAAAAGATGCGTTTTTTGAATGCATCTGAAGGATGCTCTTCCACGCAGTTACCAGAGGAACTGTGGTGAGGACAGAGGCAGTGCATAGTTTCTCTTGCACCACTAGTAGTTCTTGGTGAGTTGCTGAAATAAGAGGATTAAGCCAAGAAAGCGGTTTTGGTTTTACATTTAGGTTTGAAAAGCAAGCAAATTCCAGGCCCTGTATGTAGGGGCTTTGAGTTGAACAGTGCTGGACCTCATGCAGATTCATTTGCATGCGGTTTCCTCATGCTGAGTTCAAGAGACTTTCTTCTCCTCTGAACAAGAAGTCAGAGGAGGAACTGAAAATTGTATTCACGAGTCTAATCCAAAATAATATTGGAAATTTGGGGATTTTGCTCATATTTTAAGTCTCACCAGGTTCAGATGTGCTGTTTGTCTATCAAAAGAGATCTTTCGTATTTGTTTGCTAAGCCAGTGCTGACATACAGCACTGACTAGACTAAAAGCTGTAGCTAGAGTCATTCTGCAAATTGTAACAAATAACTGCAAAAATGTGAAACTCTTCATCTCTGGGAAAAAAAAAAAAAGTCAGATTTGTTGAGAACCTCCTATTATCTAGTCTTTACTCTTATTTGTACGACAAATATTAGCTATTTTTGTTTTCTATGATAGTGTTGGCTGAAAATGAATTTAATATTAGTCTTTGCTGCACAGGGGACAAATGGTACAGCATTCAAAAAATCTGAGAAAACAACACATGAAGTGTAAATAAACCTTTTATGCTGTAGCAAAGGAAGATGGTAACTGTGTAAATGGAATGATGCTCATTTTCTTGCATGTAACAAGGTCCCATGCATGTGTGAGATATGAATATATATATAAAATAATTTTCTGATCAAAAAGAAGTACCCAAAGCTATGCCAGAGTTAATGCAATCATTCATGTGAATCCATAGGCTCAGTCCTGGATAGAAAGTTTTTGCATAAAGCTTTCTTTAATCAGGATTACATGTGTTTTCTGTTGTCTGGTGGAAAGGAAACAACCTGTAGCTTCTGGCCTTGTGGCTGTTCGGACTACCAGTGTAGGTAGTTCTGCTCCTGTATCTGTGTTTTGTTACTTGCATCTTGCAGGCTACAGTGCGTTCGATGGATCTACACATTATGCTATTGATTCCAAAAACATTACAACTCACCAAGTGTGTAGAATGCAATTTATTGAGGCTATTGGCCTTTTTGCACGACTTGTTTTGCTAATTAATTTGCATAGCTTCCTTCAATATTTCCACAATGATTGCAAATGTAATTACCGATATTAAATGTGGGATCTGTTTCTTACAAACTACCTTGCCTAGTTTCAAGAGAAGAATTCAGTTTAGTATAATCCAATTGTCTTCTTGATATGACAGCTGGAGTTGTTGAAAGTTCATGGTTGTATATATCAGGTCTAACTATTACATAATGCAGATAGTCAATATAATTTGGTCACCTAAATGTTTATTTGTATAGTGCTGCCAAAAAATAGCTTTGAACTGAGGACCACTTGGTGGACTAACCTTTCTATTTCGTTTGAAGATACAGCTTTCTGTAGAGAAAATGTTTAGCTCTTTCCTTTTCATCTTGACAGACTGCTAGTTGGAATTGTGAAAGAAATGCAAGTAAGCTTCACTCTCAAGACTTACACCCACTTTTTATGATAGGAAACAAATTCCATTCTCAGTATAAATCTGGAGTAGTGCTAATGAAGGCACAAACTAATGACCACAAAAGGTTATTTTGTGAACTGGTGATGAGAAGCAAATCCTTAGCATCAGACATTAAGTAAGATGCAGGTGCACGCCTACATTTTGTGAATATTATTTCTACATATGAGCAGGGAATTCATGAATGGGCAATGCCAAATAACTCATTCTTCATGTGTATGCACACATGAATTGGCTTGACCTATAAACACAGTTGTTTGCCCAAACTTAATGCATATTCACAGATGCTTGTGACCTGATTACTAGGCTAAGCCCATGAGCATAATGCACTTACGGACTAGAGAAAACTGTAGTGTCATTCTAATAGTAAAAACTGCCTCACTTCTTCCTTTTGCTACAGGGAAATGACACTGTTTTCATTCAGTTTCAGCTTTGGTTACAATATAAGCTTGCCACAGGAAGCTAATGAGGTGGGTTTGTTTTTAGTAGTGTTTTGGGTGTTTATTGTTTTAGGTTCAGTGTAACAAAATGTTGCCAGTTTGTTTGGGGTTTTTTTTTCCTTTTTAGCAAACAAGTTGTTAATGGCTTCCAGTTTGTTTGGAGAAGTAGTTTGCATTTTTTTTAAACCCTCTACATACAGCACAACTAAGAATGCTGACACCTACAGTAATATTTTAAAAGAGAAGAAGAAGGAAAACTAGAATATTCGTGCATAGATCCACGAACGAATTCCAGTGCAATGAGTGAGATGTAGATATAACACTATATACTCAAAACTTGAGGATTATTTTATGAAAATGATGTAGAAGGTGTAACCGCACAAAGGCTAGTTTTCTTACATTTCCTGGAGAAAGTAGTTTTTATTGTTTAATATCTTGTGTTTATGTATAAGAATTTGATAAGATGAAATGTTAAAGCATAAAACTGTATTTAAGACTATCATATGCCTACCAGAAATAATTCAAAGGAAGGTTATAAACTTCATCCTGAAAATCAGCTCTGTTTTTGTCAATTCTAAAATAGTCAGATCATATATTCTATTTCAGTATTTTGGGGGAACTTCTAAAATCAGTTGGTTTTAGTAGCAAAATAGCTAGAGATAGGAAGCAAAATGCTTGCATGCAGCAACTCTCACTGGAATGCACCACAAAGGCAGCACTTGATGAACCCAGGACAGAAAAACTGTAGTGAATATTTCAGAACAAAACAGGGAAGAAGAGCTTTTACAAGAATGAGGGAAATGAGGTACAGGACCAAAGAAAATTTGTGGAGCCAATTTTCTACTGCTTAGGAGCATCACACAGTCATTAGAGCAGACATACTGCTTCAGTCTCCTCGCATACTAATATGCGTTGACTGTAAAGGGGTTTTTGCTGCTACCATAGTAAACCCTTTACCAAGACAAAACTCAGCAGTTGGCATCTACAGCATTTATTCCATGACGGCGAAAGAGCTATAGGCTTAGAAACTGGGCTCTTTTTGGAAGCATGGTTAGGATATTGTGCCACAAAATTACGTGTTGTAGGAAGGCAAGAAGCGTGGCATACCTGCAGATTTGCATTTGCTCAAGTGACAGGCATTGAAAATAGGAACATATAGAGAAGTAACAATATTTGTGATTTCTGATCGTGTGTGCAAGAAAACAAATTAAAAGGATTTTGGAAAAAAAATACTTTTTACAAATACAACAAAGGCTATGTATGCATGCACTGCCGTATCTTTTAAGTGTATCTGTTTTTCATTAGAATTCATGCATTTGTGTCCCTCCATGTTGTTGGAGATAAAGCTGCCATTTGAATTTTAACTGAGAACATAACATGCTGGTAACTCGGAGGAAAATTGGAAGTTGAAAAATTATTATGCTATATTTAGTATAGATGAGGGATTGGTAAAAGGATGTTACTTAAAATCGCGTAGAGTAAAACCTAGGTACAATTTTACCAGGGGAATTCGGTGAGTTGGCTTATGAACTTCTGAGGCTGGTAGGGGAGCAGGGTTTCTCCGCCTCAGCTGTTTTGTCCCTGCTGACAGGGGCCCTTGTGCCACAGCAGCAAAAATCCTCCATCAGGGAAGTTGGATGAGGGGCTGTTTAGGTATGAAAGATTTTCTTATGGAGTTATCAGTGCCTTTGCTGTATTTCAGGAAAAAAAACAGGTGAGGTACAGCAAGAGGTGGATGGTGTTGCCTGCTATTTGGATGATATACAAACACTTGGTGGAATTCAGAGGAGCATTTACAAAACATGTAGAAAGCTCTAAAGATACATTTAAAACTAAAATTCTGCCACTTTTCAAAACAAGACTCCTTGCTTGTGGCACTGTATAACCCAGGAAAAGAGTGGACAAGCACCAGTGAACATGCAGTATTATCCAAGAGTGTCTGAGCTTCAGTTACTCATTTGCTACGGAAATTTCCTCTGAATGTATCCATGTGAATCAGTCTGGACCTGCCCGGTACTGAAAAAAACAGAAAACCAGACTGGACAGGAAAGGAAAGCCTGCGATTTCTGAGAAAGCGCTCAAGGCATTGAGTATTGCCAGCCTGTTCATACCTTGTTGTCTGGCCATGCTCACAGGGTGCTGCTTTGTTCAGAGCTAAGGCTGTGCAGTCCCGTAGTGCAAGTGGTCATGATTCTGCTGGAGGTTGAGAGAAACTAAACCTGGAAATCAAGGCTTTGGGTGTAATTTCAGTTTTCTTAAAAAACACTGTTGAGAGTGCTAAGCTTAAAGGATGACCTAACTACATAGGAAGGAGAACCAAGGATACAGTTACAATTCAGTTCTTTATGACATATCACTCAGAAGTTAGGTATCAAGCATCATCAGAAACATACTAAGGTAAATATATTATGATTTGTCCAGTAGACAAGAAAATATACAAAGGAAAATTCTATATATGTAAGCCTTTATCTAGATGATTTCTTTATTGGAGCTATGTAAATTACTCAGTGAAAAATTATTTTTTTGCTTACAAGTAATGTTCTATGTGTGCAATTGAAGAGCAACTTCAGAACTCACAATTTCAAGAGTCTGGAGTTGATAATGATATATGTTGTCAGATAACAAAACCGACATCAAGTATCTGTTAAAATAAAAGTGATGAGCTGCTTCTCAGTTCTTAGGTTTAAACTAAAATGTGGAAGTTTGAGTGTGACTCAGAGACAGAAGCTATGTATTTGTTTTTGTAAGGGGGGAAAAAACCCAAAACTAAGTATATCAATGGCTAATGTGTATTTTCAGTGGCTAGAAGAGGGGCAGCGTGTGCTGAAAACCTAACTGATGTGATTTATACCATATCTGTCTCTTACCTGTTGCCCAGTGAGTTCATTGCAAGTAACAATCATTAAAATTCATGTACCTAATATTTTCACTGGAAAAATGCAAGCTAATCCCGTGCTGCTTGGACAGCATGAGAACTGTACACTGCCAGACTAACATCACTGTAGCCCAGTGTCCCTGATATTAAGAGTGCCAAGGAAAGGGTGTAAGAACTGGAGAAGCCCCAGCTTCTAGTGATTTGGGATCGAGGACATCATGAAAAAGATGTGTGCACGCTCTCTCTCTCTCTTAACTGTATGCATCAACTCTCAATGGGTTTTCCTTTCCAACTACTCCTTGAGCCTAGGAAGACTTTTAACCTCTACAGCATTCTGTAAGAAAGACTTCCACAGCTGAACTGTGGATGACTTGAAGAAATATTTTTTGCTTCTTTTGAATGCATCCTCTGCTAATTTATTTTATTCTGTCTGGTTACTGGATAGGAAGAGAGAAAAAACACTTGTTCTCTGGTCATCTTTCTGTGCCACAGGATTGTACAGACTATCTACCACCTCACTTCTACAGAAATTTTCATTTGTTCATGTTGTTCTAAGTATTTTGTTATTCTTTTGTGACTCACACAGAATTTAAGCTGTGGAGGTAAAATGGAACTACACAATGTAACAACACTGTTTTTTGTGTAGTTCCCTATTCCTTTCCTAATTATGAATAAGGTATTTTCTTTTAAACTGTTATTGACCATTAAGATGAAATTTCTGCTGGTCTGTCTGGAATAAAGCCAAGATACTGTGTCTGAACATTAGTGGTCATTTCAAGCAGCACTTGACATCGCATACGTAGAGCTAGGATTGCTTTCTCCCCATTAGCATTCCTTTCAGTTCATTTGTATTAGAAGAGTGTTTTATGCACACACAGAAATGCTTAGAGAAAATTGCAGCACTGCATTGCACTTTTTCTTTCTCCTGCAGGTCTGTCCCATGCAGGGGGTCTCACAGAGCATCAGAAAGTTGTCTCTCAAATGGGAATTATTTACCAGACTTAATTTATTGGTATCATTAGACTTGCTGGAGATGCTGAAGAAACCTAGCCTTGTAAAATCCATACCGTGGGTGGAGAAGTAGCTTTTCAATGTGCAGCAAAGACACACTGTCAAGTAATAAAGAAACTTAAAAGGTAGAATCAAGTGTTGAGTCAGCTTTTGGGACTATCATTTATTTAGTGGACATAAAAGGAGGAAATAATGCAGTACATTATCCAACTCTAGGGGGATATGTACTTCGTACAGTTAATGTGATGTCTGACAAAGTGTTCCTGTTTTGTTGATAGAAAGAGTAAGTAACGCAAGTACATCAAAATGGTGTTTGTGCTGTGAATAGTCCTCGTGGTATCTATAATGATCCACGAAAGAAAGCAGGTATCCATTTGTCCCTTTCATGAACAAAGCAGATGTCCCTTCCAAAAGGCTAGCCTTGGTTTTATTCTGAAGTTATCTGAGAAATGGATGATTGAGCCACATATGTAGAGTACACTGCAGCCCTACTATTTCTTTATTTCTGTTAGTCCAGGCTGAGGGGTTGGGGGAAGTCATGAGCTAGACTTAAACTAAACTGAGCCACTTTGGCTTTGTTGTAGTTATAAATGGAAATGAAAGCAGACTGTTTAAGTGGCCTTAAAATTAATAGAATAGTTTTTAGCTGTTATTCTGGATTCTGAATGAATACAGGGACATTTTGTTGCTGCGTTTTCTGAGTAGTAGTACATCTTTTGAAATTAAATATGAAATGAAAGCCCGACTTCACTTATTGCACTATTATTCAACCTACACTTTGAATACCGTTGTTTTGTAGGAATCCACTCCTGGTCAGTTAGATGCCTCTCTAAGAGCTAAAAAGATTTTCTGCAGTGGATGAAGTATCTGTGTATACAAAATCTTCCCACTAATTTCTCTGAGCTTTTTTTCCTCACTGAAATCCACTGTGATCTCCAGATAACCACCATAAAAGCTTATAATGATATTTCTAAGCATTAGATTCTTTTGGAATGTCTAGAAAAATCAGCCAGTCACTTCCTCCTGAATGTGGCTCCCTGTGACACTGATATAATCCCTAAATCACTGTTTCAAATTGGGTTTTTATTAGAGAGTTTTATTTTATATCTGCTTTCCTATTCTAAGATGTTAGTGGCGGTTGTTGAGGGGCTTTTACAGTGAAAATTTGTACAGTTTCAGAAATAGTATTTATAATACATGAAAGATCCTTTTTTCTATTTCTTTGCAAATGTCAACTTCTGTGTAAAGTACAGTTTAACCGAAAATATTTTTGCAAAGTTGCATTCCCACTGACCTGAAGGTTTGTGACTGCTGAAAAGCTCAAAATAGATAAGCTACTGCCTCACACCTTGCAGTGATAGTAGCAGGAAAAGTGGATGTGAAATAGCATTTGAATAATGATTTTCACCCATTTTGCACTGGTAAAAATGACTAGGTGAAATAAGGCTCAGAGGAACAGAGAACGAGGCTGTGATTAAAATGTTCAGTAGTTCTGTTATTGCGAGCGACCTTTCCCAGCTCCCGTTGTTACATTTTGGTGCTCCAAGGTGTCTTTTCTATTCATCTTGTTGTGCTTTGTGCAGCTTTTCCTAAACTTTTTACTATCTTCGAAATGTGTTTTTATCCATTGTGAGCCATGAAAATGTTTAACCCTTCCATTGAAATTCTTGCAGTATGGAACCTAGTTTGACTTTAAAAGGAGGGGAAAAAAATTTAACTGGAAGGTTTACTAGAATTTCAATGCACTCTGACTTTTACTTTCTTTACACCTGAAGTTTGCAAATCAGTATGTGATGCAGCATGATTCCTCCATCAACTTTAGTCTTTGTTTGCATTTTCAGAAGACTGAATCCAAGAGGGTTTAATCTGGAGATTTACCCGTGCAATCACGGTCATCTCTCTTCCATGATCATATAAGCTGCCATTTCTAGCCCAAGGCAATGTTTCATATGCTTTAAGTATATATTAAATAAATAATTCTTATCTAATTAAAACAAACAAAAGCCCCAAACCTCCACTCTTCGCTAGAACTGCTAAGTAGGGCTTTTTGAGTTCCTGACATGTTTTCACTCTCACTGAGGTCAGTGGTACAATATTGAAATACACATGGGGCTCTTCCAAAAGGGCTGTGCATGTGCTTTAGAACTCTGGTGTGGGATGATATCCAGAGCTAATCACTAATTCATCTTATATAAAAGTGCTAATGTCTGTGCAGAGCTGTAATTCACCAACATTGTTTTTAAGAACTCATTTCTCCCTTTCTCCCCACTGTCTGGAAATTGTAGCTATGGCATTTCTCTTCTGTGGACAATTCCATTACTTACTCTTACTCATTTCCATTTCTTGAATTACCTTGCTATCTATTCAAAGGCTGGCAAAAGCTGCTCAGATCCATAATTACATGCATTTGGATTTTCATAATTGAAGAAATGCACCCCCGACATACCGCTTCACCTTTGCTGGTGGCAGCCCTTCTGTCCTCCTTCCTTTGCATTTAACCTAGACAGTTGCAAAAAGATTCTAGGAACAATGAAGAAATTAGGTAATTTTGAGTCTTGCTACAATGTTTTCTAAGTTATATACATTTTTATATATATGTGTGTATCAATTTTCCTTCAGGAGACTTAGTTTACATATGTTCAGACCCTTGTGATACTGGAATCTAGATAAAATTGCTAAGATAAAACTGAAATTTAATAGTCTTGTCAATTCCTTGTAAGCTCAGGACTTCTGCTGCCATCATTTTAGTCTGATTTCATCCTCCCCTTCTAGGTTTAATTTTGATACAGTTGATCTATTTCTGTTAGGGTAGTAACAACGAGCTGAAACCTTTCAGTGTGCCAGGAACATTGTGACTTAAACATTCCTTCAAAAATCTGACTTCATCTCATTAACATATTGACTGGTAGTTAATACACTGCTCTTCAAAGCTGTGTGGGGAATATACACAAACTGTCTTGACAAAATTTTTAGTTATCTTTTTTTCTTCTGTGTTTGGCCGAAGTGTCTTATGTTTTATTTACTTTGAAAAATATTTTGCATACTAAAATCTGGTGTAAAGCAATGTTTATTTTTGGAGGGGACAGAAACTAGCCATGTGATCCATCTTTTAATGAAGACTCTAGAGCAGGTAACCTCAGCTTCCTTGTGTTCTGTAGGGACTGGCACACTCTGAGTTCTAAAATGTCCAGTCCCATCTTTTGCATATGACTTTGAATTTAGCAATTTAGTTTTGGAAAAGGACACTAATAAGATAATTATTTTAATATGCCTGCAATAGTATCTTTAAAAAAAAAACAACAAAAACTAACAGATGTCTTTGAAATGAATAACTTTAATGTACCTATCCTTTCTACATCTTAATAGCATCTTCTCATCACATAATGGGCCATTAGTCTTTTCAAAAATTGAACGCAAATCTAGCTATGCTTAGGCATTTAAAGCCTAAGCAGCCACCAAAAGGCTTTTTTTTTTTTTTTCGGACTACACCTTTTGTGCACTATTCCTCCAAGACAAAATATATCAAATGTATCTAAGGTTTTTCCATCATCCAAGAGATACATTTTGCTATCTTAAGTGCTTTTCTGACTCAGGGCATGGATCTATAATCTTACAGAACTGAACGACTACACAGGGGGAAGAGCCAGAAAGTCTGAAATAGGCTTTTCTAAGCTACCAGAAATACCTTGGGAACTCCACAGAACTCTATTCAGCCCCAGCATTATACATTTTTTAGCAATTTCTGGACTTCGTGGAAAAAGTACCCAAGAATTTGCTCATACTTCGGTTGTACCTGGATTAGAGGGTACGTGATGTGTTTAAGATGTTTGCTTAGGATCTGAATGATGGCAAATGTAGAAGTTTGTGAACCTGACTTAAATTAATAGCAAGCAGGCAGTTCTTGTTGGCTTGAAACATCAGGTGAATGTTCGGTCTCAGTTATCTCAGCCACTACATCAATACTTGGTATCAACACGTCAGTCACTCTTTCCCTGTACAACCTCATTTTCTAAAAAAAAAAATGGAAGTTTGAGGCACTTAGAAAATTGCAGGCCTGATGGCAAGTGCAAATATGAAGGAAAATTTCTAAATCTTTGAGTGCACCTAGCAGTTAGATAATGAGGCACCAAAGCCTGCCTTTTTGCCCATTGCTATTTGTGGATAGAAAACTGCTCACGGAAAGAGGTTCGGTTGTAACCCTTTGAAAATTTGTCTCTATAGCTCTAGATATCTTTAGTTAATATCTTTAACCTAAAATTTGTCAAGTGGACTTTATTTTGTAATTTACTTTTTAATGACATTTCTTTGTTTAAATCCTTATTATGTTTAGGAGGATAATATTCAGTAGATTGGGTAAAACTCAAGCAACTTTACAGTAATTAAAATGCAGATTTAGTTCTTCTGGAGTGTAATAGCTTTGAAGCATACCGAGGTCTGCTGAGGGAATCTGTTATGTTTGCGTATCCTAATAGAACATAATGACTGCTTTCAAGCCATTATAGTCCATCATGTTAGTGACTCCATATGCTGGATATCCTTATCAATGATATTTCCTCTGAGAAAATGTACTGTAGTTATGTGGTAGTGTGTGCATGTCCATATATATTTTACTTTTAAATCCAAAAGTCATTTCACTTTCAAAATAGCAGTCATCTTCTTATAGACTTTTGAACTTGGGTTGTTCGATGTTTTAATTTTCACTGAAAATTCCATCTTAGTGGAAACAAAGCCTTTCGCTTATTAGAGAAGTAGGTCAACTAGGTCATAGGAAACGGTGAGCTAAGCTTCCCCACAGTGTCCTGCCAGCAGTTTTCTTGTTGGCTGTAGAGTGCCCTTCTGCAATCCTGTCTGCATGCCCAGCCTGTGGGAGGCTAGCCTAAGTACCCTGTGCCCTGTATTGTGCTTTAAACTATACCAGTAGCCTACTGTTAACTAGACAGCACCTGTGTGACGAAACAGAAAAGTGCGATAAGTGCCTTTATAGCTCCCTTAGTTAATTGTGCCCTGAAGGAGGCACAATGGTTGCCTTCCTCAGCTAAGCCCTTTACACTATGGCTTCTGTAATCTGTACTCTTGATTTTGACTACTGATGCAAAGAGCTGTAGGATGGAGGCAGGCAAAAAAAGAGAGACTAAAAGACCAGGATTGTGATTAAGTGTTGAGGTTGAGTTTTTAGAGTAAATGTCAAGGTCTGAGATTATTTGGTTTGCTCTTTGTTTTCTACTCTCAAGAGCTTCATTTAAAAAAAAAAAAAAAAAAAAGGGTATTTATCAATAGTTTTCAAGTGAGTGTGACTCATGTTACTTTGTACTGAGACTGAGTGGGAGAGAAGATCATACCTGAGTTATAAACAGCTAGTTCATATAGCATTCGCTCCCTGTGAGTCTGAGGGTGCTCTGCCTGCATGCCCCAATCATGGGAGAAATCTGGACTGCATTTTCAGCTTCACATAGATCTCAGTCTTACATGAATAATATCTTCTCTATCATTATAAGCTGAGGAAGCTCGCCCCAGCACAGGAGCTGCTTTACAGTGCTCTATTGAAGACTCCTCTGTTGTGAGTGCCAGCCCTAGGCTGTCCACATGCAGCTGTAACATTGATCGTAAATCAACAGTTATGTAGTTACAGTCTTAAACATCATATGAGAAGAACATTGTACATGATTGTTTGTAAGATCATCCCCAACACTAAGCTCCTGACGTCCCAGTCCTTCATGAGGGAAGAACTGACAGAGTGACTTTTCCTAGAGACACCAACATATCAGAAATAATCAGGCTAACGAGCACCTGTTAAGACACTAAGGCATATCTGGACTGTAGGGCAGGAAGGGTTTGCTCTACTTCCCCATCTGTCTGGACTGGGGGACTAGATAAGAGCTTCCCCTTTCTGCTCCACCTTTTGTTACATTCCCATTGGAAACACTGAGTGGGAAAAGTAGAGTTTGTCCCATCAGACTATGGAGTCAGGACATTGCCCAAGCCCTGGGTCACATCCCGAGTCCCCATGGTGTGATACTCTAAATGGCTAAAATGTAGCGAGAGAATCTTCTTCTGGTGAAGGAAATGGGTGGTGGAGAGGGGTGGTCCTGGCCTGGGAATCTCCCTGCCAAAGTCAGTCCTAAGGCTGAGTTGCGATGTCTTGGAAATAGTCTGGGGTTATGATTAAAATGCTGACAGATCCTTTTAACTTCAGCTGTGGGAGTAGGGTTGCTGTAATACACAGATCCTGTAAATTAGGGATATAAAGTATGTTTAAGTAGAACCAATATGTGTCTAGATATTCTATTGCTTTTAATGCCCTTTCTGTCCTGTTAATTTTGTTTTACAGTGTGACAGTGATGAATTGATGTCTACCATTTCCAACTGCCAGGTAGACTGTGTACACATTTATTAAGATTAATTAAAAAGCAACAAATTGTAAAGTAATAACATTAACAACTAGTGGAAAAAGTGTAGACATTTTGACAGTCTTTTTGAATTTCATTAAAAGATGGTAGTGACAAAAACCCAAGAGACTATTTCTACTTTACTAAAGAAATAGGTCACAGATTCAATTACAGTCACTGAAGCATGGACTCAATCTATCATGGCAAATTAAGTACATTTTAGCAACCTACTTTCCTTTAAAAATTTTATAGACACTTTCACTGGAAGAAGAAAGACTATAGAAAAAGAAATTGCAAACTGAAGCCTTTTTTTTTTTTTTTTCCCCTGTCTATTGCTACTGAGTGCTTGGCTTATTTACCATAGAAGTAAGACAGAGAAAAATCATTATGAAACGTCAAGATACGTAATCATCATTTCTCTTCCCATTTTTGGTCTTTAATTAATGATATATCATTTGTTGTTTAACTGGGAAGCATGGCCCAGATTGAATCCACAGTGCATCAGTTAGAGGCTTTGTTCTCTCATTGAAATCAAAGGACCCATTTACTTAGAAAAATTCACTGCACAACCTTTATGCAATTTTGCCACAGATCCATAGTGCTGGGCTGAAAATGTGTTGTACTCCCAGTCCCAAATAAATAAATAAATGAAGACACATACAGCCTGTGGATATGGTTTAGCTGAGTGCAAATATTGGAATGATGAAACACTCTTTTGCCCGTAGCAGAATTGATTTCATGTTGACAACTGGAATTTATAAAGATCCTCTTTCAACAGAGTAGCAGTGGCCATATTTGCTGCATTACCACAGCTGCAACAAAATAGCAGCCAACATAAGAACTGAGAAGAGAGATGTAATCTATTTCCTCTTTAAAAATAACCCCCAGATTTACTGTGGTACCCCTAGGAAATCTGTGCCCTTTCGTATATTAGGATATTCAGTTGACCTTTAGATAGTGGAGGCATATTAGGATTTTTATTTTTATTTTTTAATATAGAACATTTGACCATGAAAATAAATCTGTGTCTATCATACAAATGAAACGGAGTGATGTTGGCTAAAAGTAACACAGTGCTTTCCAAGGCAATGTTGATTAAATGTGTGATCTTCTCAAAATACACTGGGGACAAGATGCTTTCTGTTTCCAGATACACCTCTTTCCAACAGCACTTTTTACTTACTGTTCAACAATTTTTGCTGGTTATTATATATTCAGGGCCAGATTCACCATTGCACTACTTCACTGTAACACCAGAAAAGCAAACAGTACAATAAGGGTAGCAGAGCTAGACCTGTGACTCAAGCTTTCATTATACTGAATTGCACAAAAATACAGTCCACATATGTCTCAGGCCTATTAACAGTTACAGTCTAGCCAGAATCATAAGCTCAGGAAGGATGCTTCCAATGACAAGCATAACTACATCAGCACAAATTGTGGAAGGTTGAAAAACACCCACTACTTCTATTAGTCATCAAATTCTGCTGTATTGCTGGTACCTCAGCAATCATGGGAATATTAGATGACAAAAAGCAGACCTACTTTACCCTGTCAGCCTTAATATACTTATTTTCTTGCCAAATTACATTTCCCTTTCAAACGCTTCCACTTGATGTCTATATTAAGGTTACAACATTTAAGTAACTCCTGTCCTGGGTGTTCACGTACTCTCGCTACATTCCATTATCCAGAGAGAAGTGAATATGATGCTAGCTAAAGCAATGATAAATGCTTTGCAGAAGATATAAACCCACACAAAATTCTCCTTCTTTTGGAAATGTTCTGGACTTGGTAATCAACCCCATTTCCCAGGAAGCTTTTTAATTTCTCTTTTATTTAATAAGCTTAATATTTGGTTTTTAGCAGCATTAGAAGAAAAACATATCAGGCAATATTAATGACATTTAATAAAATCGAATGAACACAAATCTTTGAAGATAAAGCAAAATAATACCCAAATGTTAGGAATTGTGAAAAACAGGGTTAGATATAAGAATTGCATCACAGGAAGATTCTGGGAAGAAGGAAGGAATACTGTTCAAAAAGAGATTGGAAAAGAACTGCTGACTTCATTTGGGTGCAGTGTGGCTGTCCCTTTGTGATTTGGAGTATGGAAGATGGAGCTACATCTCCAACAGCGAGGGGGGACAGGATGGGACATGGAAGGGTCTTGGAGCTTAGTCATTGTACAAGCAAGAAGGAGAAAATGAGTGCAGAGAGACCACAAGAGAAAATGATGTCATTTTTGTACCAGAGAGCTGTGCAATGAATGAGTGTTAAAATAGCAATATGGAAATTCTGGCATCCAGAGTGTTATTTATGCGTTAAAACTATTCCAAATTGGTCCATGACGTTTAGCCTCATTCTAAAAAAAAAATCTTATTTTAGTACAAAAAAGAAAGTTGTGAAGTTCTTTATGGTTTTTAAATGCATCTGCCTTTCCATTGAAATGACAGAACGTGTAATAGAATTTGGTTCATTTAAACATATTTCAATAACCACATTAATAAATTTTATGGGTACTTTAATCACCAGTGCTTGATAATTAAATAGATATTTCTTATGAAAAATGTGGGATTCCCTCCAACTTTAATATACTGTGTATATTTGTCTGGCAGAGTGTTAGTAACTGTAAATGCAAGCAAAAAGGCATGAGCAGGGCTGTTTCTGCTCAGCGTTACACCAGCATATTGGGGGAAGAAGTGATTCTAGTAAAGCTGAGAAAAGTTCTACGTGTATCGAGTAGCTGAAAGACAACCAGGCTTGATGTTCTAGGCAGTTTCCGATATTGCTGCTGGATGTGCAGGACACAACAGAGGGCAGCAGAGCTAACAGAGCACTGCTGTCTTCCTCATTCTAGGCCTCTGGAGGTGTTTCTACCACATGAAGAGCAGCTCGTACAATTGGCAACCTTTCCTTTCCATTAGTGTGTGTAGGGGTGTTAATATGATTAAGACAGCAGCAGTATTGTGTGAATGCTGGTGCTGTTAAGAAGTGGTTGTTGAATATGTTGCTTTGTGTTTGGCAGACATCAAAGCTTAAACTCAGGTATGTTTAAAGATGACATTAAGTGAGGACTAAAAAAAAAGAGAGGGAAAGCATATTATTTACCCCTTATGTGCTTGCTTGTCCATCGCCATCACAGGTTCAACTGATGTCATGGCTGAAATCTGCTGTTGTATATAGAGTGAACAGTATGATACTTTTGCCACTCAGTCTCATTGGAGAGTTGATATTTGCTTTTGCACTCTATGAAGTAGATGATGAAATGTTCTGCAGGTGGTACGCTTGGGAAGTGAAGCTGCTTGTAGGGGTCTCTGAGAGCAGGGGATATCCATGTGCTGGGGTAGGTACTGGCTTGTAATTATGAGTTATTAAACTTTACTTTGTGAAGTCCTAAATGACTACACCTGCCTGTTAAAAGCATTTCTCTGCGCAGCTCTGCAGGAGGTATCAGAGCACTTCAGCTTAAACTTGGAACTGACAGGAGAGTGGTGATGATGGAATGGAGCATGCTGAGCTCTGTTTTCAGAATTAGAGCTGATTTAGGGATTTTCCATCATGGTGTTGCTGGGAAGTCCAGGTTTTCAAGGTCTGGCTCTTTAACAGCCAGTCTGGTAAACTAGGAAGGGGAGCCAGCTTTATCAGAAGTTCCAATAAAGTCACTCTAACTTTTGTAGTATATCTGCTTTTATTATTGTTAAAAGGTACCTAGAACTGGGAATAGGGGATTGTGGTGCTTTTGTTTTAAGTGAGGAAAAATGAATAGATTTATTCATTTGCAGAACACCTCTAAAAATATTCCCTCTTCTAAACTGCCTTTTCTCTCTCTGTTTTCCATCTCATTTAAATAAGCACCTTTCACTGGAATATAAAAGCATCCACATGTGTTGCTTTAAGTTTTTCTATTCTGATACAGTAAGTATTGTAAGTTTTAATGTGTTATTGTAAAGAATATGTAAGGTTTAGAAAAACAGCTTGACAAGAACCACGGCTGTAGGCTTGACTAATAACAAATAAGACATACACTTTTTTAGTCACAGTTAATAGTCCTTGAGACTATTTGCTTTCTTGTACTGTTCCTGAATCACAGGAACTGAAAGAGGTCTGTCATTGTCACCACACCACAGCTGACATCCAAACTTGTTTTATATAAAAATCTTTACTGCCACCTCTGAGGAATTATTGAAACTGTTAGAAAAGAGGGAGGAAAATCTCCAGCCTTCAGAAAATCAGTAGTAAGAGCTGGAGCCCATGATAGCAAAAATTATTTTATAGTATCTCATATATGGGAAAAATCTATAGGCACTGCTTTTTGTTCTAAAGCCACAATCCAGGTCGCAATTTCATCTTGGTACACTAGGTTAAATTGCTAGCACTTTGAATACTGTCTGGTAAGAAGCTCACTGAAGTTGAAACTTGTATCATCAGTACTTTGTTGTTTCTATGTTTACAGTTGAAACAACTGAAGGAGAGGAATACACTTGATGTTAAACAAATTGTTAGGAGAACATCAGAAAGTCACTCAGAAAGAACTCAGAAAGCACTGAGAGGCCTGATTGAGATGTACATAACATGGAAGGCTATTTGATGTCTGGGGAAAATCTGTTTTGTTTGTTTCAAAACAGATTTGGGAAGTCACATATGGAATAAGGAGGAGGAGGGTGAACCTCCTTGTGATAGACAAGGTTCCTTCTAATCCCAGATGGTAATAATTGACAGCCTGGTTGTAGGGGAAGAATTCTTCTCTGAGTGACATTACTCATCTGCATTCCAACCCATTATGTGTTGGAAGTGATGGCCATCAATTGGTGTGATTTCCTGGCTGTTGTTTTAGGGCCTTTAGGGCATTCTGCATAAAGTATCATGCTCTAGGCTTATGGTGTATGAAAGAGGGCTACTTGGCCTACTATATATTCCACTAGTATTTTTGGATTCTTATCTAGCATTTGGAACATAGATGCCCTTCCCAAAGTCCTATTTGTTTTCCTAATTCTTGTTTTTTACTCTGTATGTTATTTAGAATTTTAGTGGTCAGTGAGCAAATTCTCCTTGGTGAATTTTAGTAATAATGACTGCTTTTCCACATGAAACCCTAGCACACCAAGGGATGTAAGCATGTGGCTTATCCCAGGGAACAGAAAGATGCTTTACCCCGGTACAGGTGCGTATCCAGTGCTGCTAGTAGGATGGGGAGTAATTAGCTTTCATTCTCTCTACTTGAGTGAACCAGAGAGAGACTCTTCCAAACATGACTCTCTTCAGTTCATGAATTCTTTTTAATGCTAGGCTTGGGAAATATTTTTTCCAAAGAGAAAACAAGGTTTAATGGATTACTAAAGGATTTTTTGGTGTGGGCTTTTCTTTGTTGTTATTGGGGTTTTTTGTTTGGTGTGGTGTTTTTGCTTTTTTTTTTAATGATCCAGTATCCTAAGGAAATAACACATACATATTCTTAATCAATGAAACCATAAATAAAGTTTTCATGTCACACTGGAATAATTGACTCCTTCCTGGCTTCTGGAAGTCTGAGAATGAATTAGGTTCCAATAACATCAGTTTGCTGCCTCAGCTAAGTTAGCTCTCTGAGCCATAAATAACTACATGGTTTAGCACAAATTTATTTCACAATTTATAAAGTGCACTCATCACTAGGATTCTTGGCATGTATACAAAGATAACAACGAAATAAGAACATATTGACTAGTTTCAACTAAGTGAACTCCTTCAACATGTCCTCAATAAATGTATATAAATCATCACCAACATCTCCAAGCAGAGGCATCAATAAATATAAGCCTTGGACATTGTCCTGGAAGTCAATGAACTAGGGAGTCTATCAGATCACCAGGGAGCAATTTCCAGAGTTAAAAATGCTCTAGAAGAGGATCTCTGACTCAGCCTTAGAATTTTAATCCATCAGGTGATATATTTAAATCAGCTATTAGTGTTAATCTGGTGGACTCGATGGTGATGATACGTGGGGAGAGAGAGTGTCACTCTAGCATGACTCTGACCTAGTGCTGCAGTAGTGTGCAGCCCAACCTACACCACACCTGCAAACAAATGAAAATAATGTTTTGCAAAAATTGCTGTGCGGGACTTCAGGGATGTTCTAAGAGAAATTGATAGCAGTCTTGTTTGGGGCTTGGTTGAAGAAGTGAACGCAAGAGTTAGTTGAGTCTACCTCCAAAAGACTTGGGAAAATTTTTTGGTTTAGTGTGTGCATGATTTCTTCCTGACAGCAAATAGAGCTGAGCCAAATACTGGGTAATTTGCAGTAAGTGAAATTTGGAAATGACTTGAGAGTTTATGTAACAATTTCTCACTCAGCTTTCCTCCCGAAGGAAAAGTTGGAGGTGATTTTTTCACTGAAAGTGATTTCAGTGTTAGGAAGGAGACTCTTGGCAGATGATGAGTTTTCTTACCCAAAGGTCCCAGGCAGGGCTCAAATCAGTGCAGTGAAGGAGTGCTGACAGTTGGCAAGTGGTTACAGCACTTTCTCCAAAAGATGTTGCTCTGCACTCTCCCAGTAACCTGGGCGTCACCGGGACCTAAATCCTACAGGGCATTGGTATTACCAGCTACTCACCCAATGCCTCTGAGTAACTGGTCTGTAGTCTCTTTGTCTTCCATCCCCATCCATTGCACTGTGCTGTTGTGAAGATGTTCTAATGAAAAGCTCTAGGACCTGTCTTGAGAGGTGCAATGAGTGCAGGTGGCTCTGCCACAGCAGAGCAAAGGCCTGGTGCCACAGCAGGGACCGAGTTGGGTGTCCCAAAATCCATGATGTCAGAGTAAGAGATTATTGTTAAATTACTAGACACTGTTATTACCAACAGGCTGTCCGCAAACTTAGGAGATTCTTGCAGAAGATCATTTTTCTGTGACTTTGCGATAACATTTGTAGTGATTTTATTTAGTAATGGAAGCTGAGAATAATGCTGAAGTATGGCATGGTTGTTAATCATCAGCATAAAACCCACCCAGTCTAGTGGTGTCCCACCCTGGCAGTGCTTGCCCCCAGTTGCACGCTCTAGGCCTTAGCACGTTCTCTAAGGAGAAAGAGCTGAATGAAGTTTAAGTAGAAAGACTGTTACATTTGCTTCTTCTAGACTGTCTGCTGCCAAAGAAGTGGCTAATCCATCTTAATTCCAATTACTTTTATTTACAAAGCATGTGGAAAGTTCATGGCAGCATAAAAATGGTCCAGGAGACAGGGAAAAGATGCAGTCTAAATTTGCCAACCTGTTCACCTCATAGGATGTCACAGATGCTACTAAAAGAAAGGAATAACACATGTAATTTGTGACATAACCTAGGAATTTAAAACTCTCCAGAGACCAATTATAGACATTTGGGCACTTAGACTGCTATCAGCCTTCCAAGCTCCACCTGAGATGCTCCTTCTTTCAAAAGTCCTTGTGTGCATCTGTAATTATTTTCCATAGGATAATTGACAGAGTTTCTGTGCCTCATTCATGCAATCAGTATGTTCTTCTAATGATAACCTAGAGATTAGCACTGTATCATGCTTGAGAAATATGCCTGCAGGCTTGGGGTTACCTTTTCCCTGCTAAATCTACTGATTTAATAACTCCCCAAAGCCCTTTCATAATACTCTTCACGTGTAACATCACAAAAATAGCCACTGGGTTTCTACTGAGGTCAGTTCTTTTTGTGATCTATTTTACGGTACTTCTTGTAACTCAGTACATAAAAGTCTTACTGATATTTTTTGTGTCAAAAAATTTGCCACCAAAATATGGCCAGTTGATAACAGATGAGTATACTCAGGGTGAGTATACTTGGTCACTTTTATGACAGGCAGATTTCTGTAAAAGCTAGATCTAAGTATTCCTCAGGTAACTACCCAGTTAGAGACCAACTCAAAACAGAAATAACATGCCCTAGTCCAAACTGTGTTTACCTCTGAGGAAAATTATTCACTCCTAAGTGGGAGTTACGATAGCTTAAAGTAGGTAGACACTTAGTATAGAGGGCAAGTCCTAAAAATCTTGCCTTTCTCCACAGCTTGATTTTATCAGATACGAAAGGAAATGTAAATCATTATTCTGCATTTGAAGAGGTAAGGTTGATAAGTAGTTACTTTTATTTCTACCAAAACTCTCAAGATAGGTCTACTTGTGTGCTCCCAGGATGATGTTTGTGTGTGCGGGAGAGAAACATAATTAGGCTTTGAGTTCTGTACAACATAATCCGTGGCAAGTATGAATGACATGAAAGGCAGCAGAAATTGCCTGGGAGGAGGCTGTTTTTGTTTGTTTTGAAAAAAAGAGGTTGAAAAGATTCTTTCTGCGGCTGATGCAATCTGGCTGTGTTTGCTCTGGCTAGAGACACTTGTGCATCACAGTGAAGGCGATGGAAGTGATGGGAAGAGGAGAGAGTCAAGGGGTAAATTCCACTTGCTGCAATACCTGCTTTTGATCTAAGATTTAATTGGATGTGATTTAGAATACTGCTGGCATCACAGGGGATATTAATACTCTCCTCATATTCTCTACACTGCTTGTCCCTGAGGGAGCTGTTACATTTCTGTCTATGTTAAGTCTTCTCTTGCCCCTTCCTTTTTCACTGAAAAAGCATTGGATGGTAGGAGAGAAAATGTTGAAGATACTTTGTTTTCCTTCCCAAGTGGTATGATAATTCCTAGGGGTGTTTATCACACACTTGTTTTGTGCACAGCTCACCCAGTCCTCATACACATCCCCCAAATGATTACAATGTGTTATATAACAAAGTCTGTTGTTCCTCCCTTTCTTTTGCTTGTTTTACTAAACATTGGGCAACAAGTGTCTTAGTTCTTTTTTTCTTGTTGAGTCATCTGTTAGTCACCCTTGGGCTAGAACGATTTGAATATGCTACCATCCTTTACAGATATTAAACCTGGATATTGCTTTTGACTGAACTGCCTAATGTTATCTATGGAAAACACAATCCGTGGTCAGTATCTTCCTCACTCTTTGTCAGTTTGGTGAATAATATCTCTGTATGTAAGGAAGTTCGAAGAAAGTTCTTTTGTGTCAGTTTATAGTTTTGAATCAGATCTAATCACTACAGAAATCAATTTAGTTACTAAATCAATGAGCGTTTCTGGCAGCTCAAATGTTATTGCTCCATCTTGTGGAAGAAGCCAGAAATGACACAAGTGCTGTTAATCCAACAAGTGCGATGCTGTGTACAGCTACCTAATAACCCCCAAATACGAACACTTCATAGATTTCCTGTAGACTATGTTGGTTAATATCTGTTTTATTCTGAAACCTCGATTAAAAAAAAAAATCAACATTTGTGTAACATGAGCATTGATTTCTTTAAGTTCGTGTTGAATTGAGTATTTAATAGAAGCTAACAAGGAGACGTGGAGTTTTTTCCCTTTGAGAAAATAGTGTGAAAGTTCAAATGATGGAAGACTGGACTCTTGAATAAAAGACAGATCATTAAGTATTGCTCTCAAGCTATAAAATTAAAACCACTTATGTGGCTCATGACATACTATTTCCATTTTCCTTCTGTCAGGGTTTTTTGGTTTCAGTAGACATGGACTGAGATATCATCTGTTCAACAGCCCGACATGCTGGTGTTTAACTTATTTTTCTGTGGTTCCACTGAGAATTTTTTTTACAACAGAGACCTCTGCTGAAAGGAGGAGAGCAGCTCTTCAGAGCTGGAGTGGGTCTGGGAGCAAATCTGCTCTGTTGTTAAGCAGTGGTATCCACAGGAGTTTAACAAGTGCTAGATTAATTCATTGCTAACCTCTTCTCCTCATGGAAAAAAGAACAAAATAATCATAAAGTGGTTAAAAGACTTAAGCATTTTCAAAGAAGTGGGATACATGTTTAATTTGTATCACACTGAAGCCCTAATGCTTCTGATGAAATTGGAGTGCCAGTTGCTCTAGCTGGGCCTGCCCTTTTTTTAAAGACAGAATTATGTAATGTATTATGTGACATAGTGTAGTTAAAAGATTCTAAAATTCTTTGGTTTAGTCATACAGTTTTCATAGGGGAAGGAACAAGACATCTTCCAAACCGTGTGTAACATAAGCACAACACTGACATCTGGTGTTTAAATCCTATTTAATCATGGGCAAACTTAGGTTAACAAGTACTAATATTTAGTAGACAGATTAATGGCTAAGTGGTCTGGATGGCCTTAGCTTAGTGTCCTCAGGGGCATGTACCTTTGGTTGGTGGAAAGGGAGCTCCTAGGATTTTGACTATTTAACCTGCAAAACCCGTGCTACCTAATAAAGGGAATGAAATGCTTGTGGTGAGATCTGGAGGTCCGCAGACTGATTCTGGTGGATACTTGGGCTAAGGAGGTCAGGAATAGTTATTGCCAAAAGCGAGGCTCTGAACCAAGTAATTAAAATTCCAAATTTGCTTTAAAATCTAGTTAAGGATATTTTTCCAAGAGGAGATTCAATGGAGCAGGTTTTTTTCCACGTGCCAATTTATCATTTTTGTAGTAACGTTAAGCCTTTATTATATCTTCTTTATTAAAATGCCAGTTTGACAGACACAACTATAGTTTCTAACTCTTGCATCTTAGATAACCTCTGCTATGTATTTACTATATATTTTTAAGGTGGTAAGTGGGCATGATCAGTTATCAATACTTACCTTGTGTGGCACACAATTTTAACATTTGTTTCAGGAAAGCCAAACCCTCTTCCCCTTTGCAACTATGTCTGGTTCTTGGCCGATTTTTGGTTTTGTTTTTCATGCCACCCCTGAAAGAGAAAATAAACAGACTGGAAAATACAGTAGAAGAAGTGATGTGGGATCAGGCTTGCTTGGATAGCTTCGAGGAGAGTAGTTAATGTTGTACTTTAAAATATATAAGTAGTTCTCAGGTACAGATGAACTTTTTTTCTCTGTGATGTGGCATAGAGTCATTCAGCTCATGGGAGTGAGAAAACCTGGGGGTCGTTGGTCTATCACAAGCCCTTGAAAAGTAGACATTTTAATTTCAGTGTTAAGTCTTATTATACCTCCAGCCACAAGTTTTTCTTTTTTTTTCTAATAACAAAGGGCCTTGTGGGCTCACGTCCTTCACTCCCTGCCCTGGTGTACTTGATTGCACTCTATATAAAAAAGCTGAAAAACAAGAGAAGCAACAGCATTAAAGAGAATAAACCTACCATGAGAAAGCATTTGAAAGTCTTAATGACTCACCTTCAAAGCTCAGAATGAAGTGGTTATTGTTTTATTTCTGTAAGTCAGTAATGGATATAAATCTGGTAAATAAGGAAACAATACACCCTGCGAAGGGACTGCTGAGGCAGCTGTGTGTATGAGTAGTTCCAATACACTCTAGCCTGTTGTTCTGAATCTTCATTCATTTATTGTTGAGTCAGAAGCCTTTATTTCTTCTCTTACACTCACAATAGCTACTGAGGATATTGAGTTTTGAGCCTAACTGCTGTAAGTAGAGTTGGTTTCATTCTTTTCCTTGATTCTCCAAGCTTTGAGTTTTGGTGGTTTCTACTTTTGCACTGGAAGCTCACCTACAAATGAATGATGTTATTAATTTCAAAATACATTTCTGAGAGCAAAACCAGGTGAAAGTGCTGGTACTTATATGGAGAATAGGTAGTATCATTGTACTCCTGTTCTCAAACAAGAGCTGATATCCAATATATTCCATAGTAATCCTAATCCTTGCAAGACAAAGCCTTTCAAACTTCCTCAGTGCTCATCTCTATGGAAAAAAGTGGAAGTTCCTGATCTCTCAGGAATTGGGGGAGTAGAGGTGGGGGAAGGTGGAGAAGGAGCTATTATAGCTTTCTTTTATCAAAATAAGTCCTAGGCATGCTATCTCTGCATAAGACACACAACAAACCTGTACAAAGTTGGCACACAAATGTCATCTTTAATTTTATTCAGATTTGGATATTTTTTCACCTCTTCTGTGGCTTTCCAGTGGAGAGGCTAAAATCCGCATAATGAGACTTAAGGTAAGATTCAGGCCTCCTATCTGAAACCAAACCAAATGCTTTATGTGAAAGATGCTTAATGAGCAACAGGTACAAGACAATTCACACACTAGCACCAAAATATCAAAAATGGATTGCAGGAGTTACAGAACAATATATTCACACTAAAGGATGCCTTGCAATGCAGTTGCTGGGGATGGAAACACCTTGTCTGTTTCTGCTGTACAATCTGAAACAAATAAAAGAGCTTGAGTCACAGCTATGAAATTATCAAAATCATACAAGGGGTAGCTACTGTTTCGGTAATACTTTTGTATGCATGGTGGGGGGAAAGGTAAATTGTGTAAGAAAGGGTGTTTTTCTAAGTGCCAGCATGTACATAGTGTTTACAACGGTAGGAAATCCTCCACTAACTATATCAGCCACTCAATATCTGGAGCAAGAGTATAAGTCTTTTT
>VZZY01010754.1:0-93874 GCA_013400335.1 Eurystomus gularis | reverse complement strand
TTTTTTTTTTTTTTTTTCTGATCTAGATCTCATCGTGTTACTTCGGTAGATGTTACAATATTTCTATAAAAAGTCCTCAAGGAAATTAATCCTCTGAGTTCCTTTCTAAATGCCTGATCTGCATAATCGAAATCCATCCACTTATTCAGTATGGGTGCCAAGATCCTATGGGAGGATTTCCACCCGTGTCCAAACCTGCAGGGGTTTCTGCACTCTTAATATCCAAGTCAGCAGAGAGGCTCATGCAGCAAAACGGCTGCTGGGACATCCTTTCTTCCAGCTCAAAAGGATTCTGAATTTAATCCACTGAGATATCACTATTCTTAAGCATCTGAATTCACCTAGTGCTGCAGGATGCTTTTATCACTTCATCTGCAAATTGCATGGAGGAAGGAGAAGGGATCATTGTTTATTTGCTTTTGTTTTTCATCTACCAGTATCTTCTCCTTTGATTGCAACAAAATGTTCTGGGATCTGAGCTGAAAACATTATGATACACAATTTTAAACACTTAAGAAAAATATTTTTTCATCCATTTTTACACTAGGAACATAAAGTGCCATTTGAAGTAATGGATTGCAATCTCACAGTGTTATAGAGATGCGTTACAAAAAGCATCACTTTGTTTCTCATCAATGTGACAAGAAAAGGTAATAACACTAGGATTTGGTTTCTATATAATTCAAAGGCAACAAGTACTATCTCTCTTTTCCCATCTGTGTACTCTAGAGCTGAAAATTAGATGTTCTGGGACCAAAAGTGTTGTCAAAGGTAATGAGAGCTCTGCAGGCAAACAGAGTTTATGTTAAAGGATGAGTCAGTAATCTGCATAAGAAGAGCAGAAAGAGGGGGCTGAGATATTGATGACTCCATTATCTTTTTGAAAAGCAGCTTCCAGTCTACTTTCGATGTCTGAAAAGAAACATTTTTAAACACACACAAGTAAATTCCCAAATTCTCCAGATTCTTTTGTCTGGGGTGGATGACAGAGCAGATTTTAGGTTGGGTTTTTTTTCCCTCTAAGGAGAAGTTGAAGAAATTTAAAAGTGCATTAATACAAGGAGGACTTGAGGTTATGTTAGTACAAATAAAGGCTGCTAGTGCGGTTAAAAAATTAGAAACAGGTATTCATTATTAACATTTTTGTTAATATAGGAAGTTGCCACACAGTACTGATGGGACTTGAAAAGGGTGGGAAGGTCCGTGGATCTCTGGTTCTGATCGAGTGTTGCTAGGGAAAATTGATGGTAAGTTTTTGTAAGACACTAAAAATAGCAGGATGAAAAAGTCTCTACGTCAGAATTGGCATGGAATGGATAACCATTGTAAAAGCATGACTATTTCATCATCATTTAAAAAAAAAATTTTTAAATTGTTATTATTGTCTAGTATTCTACTAGTAGTATAATGCAGAATGGGAAATGTTATCAAAGCTGTGTAGGTGTGTCCTACTAGAAGACCTACTTTCCAGATTTTGGCCAGGAGAGGGTGGAGAGGGGTCCGAATGCCTGGGCCAGGCGAGGCAGGAGCTCCAGGGTGCAGGTCCCAGGTGCTGGGTAACTGCTGGTGGGGGCTCCCGGGCAGCGGCTGGCTGCCCGCTGCTCTCAGCTTCACATACACAGCAGCTCTGGCTGCAGCAAAGGCTGCAGTGCCTTTGGATTGGCAGGAGTGTATTAGTATTCTATAAAGATGAAGAAATTTTAATATATTCTTTGTTGGTTTCTCTTTTATGGATTAGAAATTAGGAGAAAATGCAGATCATTTGAAATAGCTCTTCACGGTTAGACTCTTTGACAGCTTTCTTCGGGCAGATCTTGGCCTCGTCACTCCTTTGATAAGACACTTTAGCAGAGTTTCTTATGCTGCTATGCAATCTTCTATCCTCAACACTCCAGGCTAATACTGCAATAGGAAGGGAACAGTTGTTGCCTAGAGAAGAGAGAGCTTGCTATTTTTTGGGGCAGTTTGGGGTTGACTTTTTTTTTTTCCTAGTCTTTAATTCACAACATAGACAAGATATTGCTGATCAGTTTAGGGTTCATATGAAAGAACTGTTGAGCTTTGGGAGAATGAATATTTGTTCAATATTTAAAAATGACTAGTTTTCTGAACATCTGCTCCTTATAAATATTCTATGAAATTAATTTATTGGCAGAAACATTTGCGTAAACAGTGAGCCTTAAGCATCTCCTAAAACATGTCTATGGAAAGGTAGAATTCAAATTTACAATATTATTTATGCTAGAAATATAACTCTAGGATTTATTTTCATCCAACTGCGAAACCAGTATTCTTAATCTAAACAGCTCAAATATTGAGCGCTCGTTATTCACAGGCCAAAATAAAAGAAAAAGTGCCTTTTTTTGCAGATGTTGCTCATCAGATCCATTACATCTGGCTATATGGTAGGGGAGCAGGGGGGTCATGGGGTGCTGATATGCATATGACAGCTTTGCATTTATATGTATTGTGTACTTCATGTGCACAAATATAGAATACATGTATGCATATTGCAAAGCATTTACGTCACATACGGATATATTCAACAGTAAAAGTGGACCTGCATTCTCTCATAATATTGCTAATGACTGAAAGACTTATCTTATTATTGTGCAACTGTATTTAATGTTGTTTTTTATATTTTTCGAGTCTGGGGATTTAAAAGAGCCAATGACCCAGCTGAATTGATTTCTCTGCTATACACAGTCTAGTTTGAGGTATCTCCCTTGATACTGTCTCTGCTCCTCGCTTTAAGGTGAAAGGCCTATTACACATTCAAATACTTCTCAGCTGACTATTTATATGCCTTTCCTTTATTTTTCACCCTAGCAATACTCCAAAGCAGCAGTTAGTGAATTTTAATTTAATCTTGTTCTATTCCTTGTATCCGTCTGTTTGTCACTTACTCAAGCTATATTTTGTGCTGCTCATGTTCTGGCAACTATTACAGTCGTCCTGCAAAGACTGCATGGGTATACAGCTCAGTCTATGGCTCTGCACACTGGTTTAAATCACTTTCATAGGTCTTCCAGCTACAATTAGTAGCAATGCTATTAAGACCTCTGACAGGCAGCAGTCATTGCAAGGTTTTTATTGGTGTTCACAGCAAAAAATGAGAAAGGACATTATCAAGGAAGTAAAAATTAGGTGGTGTGTAACTGGAATTTGCAATTTTCTTCTGTGATGTAGTTGAAAACTATTCTGGTTTTCCTTAATCTTTTCCAGAATTCATATGCAGCTGTGGAAGCACTGTTCACAAGTATTTTTTAAACTCATTATATTAAACTGTCCTGCAACTAGTTTCTTCATTAATGTGCCTCCCCCATTGTCAATGCTAAATTCTCTTCCACTGTATATAAATTATTTCCAGCTGCAGTGGTTTTATTCTTGTCTGTTGAATGTTCAGTTTCTCTATAGTTTACCTCAAGTTAGTGACTATTACGTGCTGATCTACTTCCTTGCTTTAAAGTTTTTAATATTTTATAATACACAATGGAGTCTTTTTTGGTTAAGTATATAAGGTACCTTTCCATAAAGTAGAAGATCAATAAAAAAGGAATCTGCAGACTATTTTCAGCTTATATTTCACAGATAAAACATTGATGCTCCCTTTTAAGTTGGCCATCACTCATGCAGCAGGTTTCACAGACAGTAACAGTTCGTTAGTAATTTCGGGAGGGGAAGATGTATGATGTTGTAAATATTTAAAATCAAATTTGAAAAAACGGACAGAGATGAATGTGATCAGAGTAACACAATGCTGAAGGCAACATTTTCAAAGCAACTCTGTAGATATTGTTTTCCCTTGTAGATGGCAGTATTGAAAAGGAAGTTAAACTGGATCCGGTGAGGGAACCAGAACTCCCTGCCTGAAACTCACACAAAGTTGGAATCTGAAGAACAGAGTAACTGCTGCTAGGCCAGATCCAGACAGGGTGAATAAAACTGTGCTAGAGATCAGCGCTTGTTAATTTTAGCCAAAGGTGGCCCTTCCTAATTTAAGAAAAAATTGATGTTGAAGTTGAATATATCACCTCGAATGTGACCCTGTGCACACAGGGATACTGCCGGAGCCGTCTGCATTAGGGTGGGTAAAAGAGCTGTCAGTTTAATTTTCGCTTCAGAATGGTGAACGTGAAAGAGTATTTCCAAAAATACTGTCATTTCTTTTCTTTGACAAAGAAAATATTTAGTATCCTTAATCCTACATTTCTATGATTCGCAGCACAGAGGGTCTCATTTACAATAGGCTCGTTAGACTTCTAGTCTATGCTCTGCTCTAATTGCCAAGAAGCTGTCCTGTGGCCAGCGAGGGCTGTTACACTGCATATTGCTCAACTCCGCAAAATGCTCCGAGGAGCAGAGGGTTTTTAAAGCCAAACAGCAATTGCTGATAGGGCTATGGATTTGTTTTTCTCTTGGTAGGGCAGTCTCAAATGGCAAGCACAAACATCAAAGGGTAAATAGCAAATCTATGTCTTTTAGCAGACAAGTTACTTTGAATTGCTTCCCAGCATTCAGTTGGTGCCCTTCATTTAATGCCAGGAAATGCTATACCTGGAGGTCTTTGAGGCTATTACAAGTTGATGTTAAGTTAATAAATGAAGAAGCACAAAATTTAAGACAATATATCAACTCAGGGAGTGTTTTTAGTCAATTAATTTACAGATGGATTGTAGGATGCAGTGGTGTCTGAAGCTTGTTTAGTCACACTTTGCAGTAACATACTGCAAAAATTGGCATGGCAATAGCTTAAATGAGTTCACTATACACCGTGCCTAACAAGCAGTAAAAATATTCAGATATTTTTTGATGCACCTTGATTTTAGAAATATTCTAAGAAACATGATGAACTAGGCAACTCTGAAATAACAATAAAATGAATAAGCAAATTACGTTCAACACTTGCATCGGTCACATAATTTCAGACTGTACACATTTTTTGAAATAAGAAATAACTTGTATACAGAGTGTCCTCTACAGTATTGTTGTTCAAAGATGCAAACGTGCAGTTTTGTTTTGTTTTTAAGAGATGGTATTTGGTTGCATTTTGGGGTTTTTCTGAGCAATGGTGGTTCTAAGGATCACACTGGGCTTGCTTTTTGCTTTTTGTTTGCTGCATTTCTGTGATACAGGAATAGGATCATGGCATCATTCAACCTGGAAGGGCCCTCAGGAGGTCTCTAGTCCAATGTCTGGCACAAAGTAGAGTCAGCTGTATGCTTAGACCTGATTCCTCAGGGCTCCGTGCAGTTGGGGCTTGAAAACCATCCAAGGATGGAGGCTGTGCAGGCTCTCTGTGCAACCTGTGCCCCCTCTTTGGCTGTACACTGTTCATCTGCTCTGGGCTCCTGCTCCCACAGGCTGGGATGCTGTTGGTCATCTTTGCTGGCAGGGCCATGGCTGGCTTGTGCTCAGCCTGCTGTCCTCTGGGAGCCCAGTGCCTCTTCAGCAGAGCTGCTCCCTGGCTGGTCAGTCCCCAGCCCCAATGGCTCTTTAATACTTTTCTGGAATTTAGAATGTCAGAATTGTTTACATGCTAAACAGCTATTTGCCAAGTACTAGCTTGAATAGGTTAATATTTAATTTTCTATTTCTACAAAATGAAATTAAAAGTGTATATTTTAAAATCTCAGAATTCATGTTCCTTGGAATAAAACATAATCAAAATATTTTTAGACTGACCAGTCCTTTAATGTTGCATTTAAAAGTAAAAGAAGAAATCCAAATAGAGTGTGTTCATCACTACTCTTTTGCTTTATTATTTGTCATATATTTTTAATACATAAGTGACATCTGATGTATTACTTAATCAAGTGAAAAAGAATTATACCTTGCACATAATCAGTTATTTTTGCCATATCAAAAAAATTAGACTAACAGATGAGGAAAATAAATAAGATGAACTTTAAAAATGAAAATGCTTAGCCTTTGGAATTTTAGTTGACAGCTTTTGAAAATTAAATTATAAGTCAAGTGCTGATAGGTTTGATATCTTCTTTGCAGCTTTGCAGATGATGTATTGCAGCTTTAATGGAATATCATTTATCATCTGATAATAACAAATGTAGTATTTCTGAGCTTGTCATCTCTTCTGTGATGACAAATAGTCCAACTTGTAGCAGTGATAATGGGATTTTATAATGATCTCTCCAAACCGACTCTGCTCTAGTGCAAGCTATTTTACTTTAAATCTCAAAATACCTATCAAAGGTAGATTACAATAGTCAAGCTTTTGAGATCTGCTTGTGTATGTAAGATTCTGTGCTACAAAAGTTGCATTTACCTCATCAATTTTAAAGTTTAGTCCGTGGCATTTTGTTGGTTTTCTAGTAGAAGTTGTCTAGATTTACTAAGCAGTATGTTTGTCACAATTTTCTCTGTAACAAGACTCATATGAAGATCTGCTGCTGGACTGTTACATACCAATGTAACTTGCTTTATACCAATGTGTGAGAAGAAGCAATGCATCTCAAGGTTATTCTGAAAAACATAGCCAGTTACCTTTTCAAATTCTATAAAATTATTTTTATCCACATCACTTAGTGCCTTCTAAGGAAAGTATTTTTTACTTGGCTGTATTGCTTTTACCTTAAACTGTGAGCAATCTTCATTAGCGATGTTGACTTCTGTAATACAGCTGCCTTTGTGCGTCTCTCCAAACCCCTGGATTCTCTGAAAGCATCCATATCTTTTCAGGGACTAATAGAGTTTTAATTTACCTGAGCTTGGCAGAGCATTTGAACTGTTCTTCAGGAGAATGACTGAAAAGGGAGGAATGGTGAAGAAAAATGGGGTTTGTTACATAAAATGCATTTTAAAAAATAACTAGAGAATCTGCTTCTTGTACACAAGCATCTATGAAGATAGTGAGGTAAAGAACCCTAATATTCAGATATTAAATATAACCTTGATGCAAATGATTTTAACAGAATACAATCAGGTTGTCCGGAAGTTTGGCCATTAAATACCAGGCAATTGAAACGTGATCATAAATAGATTCTTCCAATGATTCTTCCAATCTCAAGGTATTAAAAACTCGACCTGAATTTCTCAGGTTTAGTTCAGTGTACTCTCCTGTCTTCCA
Source organism: Eurystomus gularis (assembly GCA_013400335.1). Lineage (NCBI taxonomy): Eukaryota > Metazoa > Chordata > Aves > Coraciiformes > Coraciidae > Eurystomus > Eurystomus gularis. Next base: position 86,787 of record VZZY01010754.1, on the reverse strand, counting down.
TGAACTTATACAAAGCTTATTTCAAATGAACATGCATGAAAAGTTCAGGGATAGATTTGAACTTTATTTAAAAATAAAAATTTGACTTCCTCTTTCTCAGTGTAGTTCACTAAAATAAGGGAGCTGCTCCCAAGATTACGGTAATTCTCTGACCTCTCTTATCAAAGATCATGCTCACCAAAAGCATGTGCTGCTCTGTTACCACTTCTTCTGCTTTTTGTGTGAGCGTGTCCCATTAAGATAGGTCCTGAAAAACCTCTGTTCTGGGAACAGGAGAGACCTGTTGAAAAGCTCTGCTTGGACCCTGGCCAGAGCCCTGACACCAGCAGCCTTCCCAGAGCACTGGTTAGGGGGCCAAGCAGGAACCTTAGCCACACTTTTGCTTGAGAGAGGGCCAGACTGATAAATTCAAGAACTGTGCTGTGTGAACAGGTGAAAAATTACTTTGGAGACCTCCAGAGCATCACATGCACTCTGTGCATCCCAACGGCTGGCTGAAGCCCTGTTGAGGATTCACAGCTCAGGACCTTTCTCCATGGCAGCTACTGTAATATTAGTGGCTGTAAAGCTGTCATTGAAGCGTCTAAACAAAACACTGCTTAGTGTGCAGCCGTTTGGATTTTGCATCCAGGGGCTGCTCCCAACTATGAGGCAATACACATTTTATGCAAGTCTGATTCAAGACCTAAACTAACCTGCAACCACATCAAAACATATCCATGTTGTGCTTCATAATCTAGTGGTTTACCATCAACATTTCCAGATAACATTAAATCTTAAATAACATTAATCCCTATTACTCCCTTTTATTATTACTTTTATTTATGAATAGTTGTTGAAGTTTCCAAGGCAATGCAATGTGATCAAGAATTTGCAGAAAACAGTCTGCTGAAATATCCCCAGATATTCTCAGATTCTGTAATTCTCAGATACTGTAATTCTCAGATTACAGTAAGAATTGTCTTTAGTCTAGTGATTTCTTTCAAGCGTCTTACACTTTGTTCTTGTGAAAAGGAAGACAAAGTAATTCTGTTCTGTGTCTAAGGGACCAAGTATGTTAATAATATAATATCAAAAATTTGATACTTTTAGTTGAACACAACTTATGCTTTTAAGCTTCATTCATGTTTTAATGTAAACTGAAAAAAATTCAAATTAGAAACCAAACTATATAATAAAATATATATCTGCTTATGAACAATTCATAGAGAAAAAAAATGTCATTTGCAAATACAGTTTTACCTAGACTTCATAAAGGCAAAATAAGACATGCTTAGAAATGAAGAATTAAGCATTAGATTTTTCCCTTTAGTATTTAAATAGTGACATGAAATCTGAAGGCTAGGGGAATTGACTTGAAGATAAAAGATGTAAAAAGCTGAAAGTGTAGAGCTTGCCTAAGCAGAGATAAAGTGAGGGTACGATAACCATCTACAAGTGTATGAAAAGTGTTAACACCAAGGCAGGAGAGGAATTGCTCAGTAAGCGAGGATATAGCTAGAAGTTACAGGAAGATACTAGAAAAGGTAAAGTTTTGGTTGATTATCAGCAAGAAGCTTCTGACAGTGTTATACATCAGTTGTGGGAAAGTGTCTGAGGTGATCTCCCTTGGGATACTGTTAGCTAGAGTGGACAATCCACAAGATGATTTAGGAATAATCCTTGTAGCCAGGCACTGGGCCAAAACCAGATACAGGTTTTTCAACACTTTCAAATTTTCTGACTCTTTGTTTCTAAATGTAATTCTTGCTAGTGAAAAAAACTCACATGGTTTGATATCAACATAAACACTTCTATTATCTAAGAACAGATCTGTTGACCAGTGCGAAATCCTGCAGATGAATACCAGTACCCAGAGTTTCCTACCATGCTACAGCCTTGAAACAAATGACTGATGTCCAGTGCTAATCATTCGCCTTCTGTCAGTTCAATTGCACATTCCTCTTTTAATGTGATCTAACCCCTGCAGCAACTGAGATAGCGTACATCACTGCTGTACTCAGACTTCCATTCATCACCAGAGAAAAAAGCCACCGCTTCCTCCTCCTCCCCCTGCCTCTGTACTCTAGCATTGCAGATACTTCTGCCAACCTAAAAGGCCGAAATAGAAATTAAGAAAAGCAATTTAAAGTTGGTTTGTTTTGTTTTATTTTAATTGTGGGATTTTGCTTTGAATGCAACTCACGGAAATGTACAGTCTTTGGGATGTTTCTGTGTTAAATGAACTTTGATTGCCGTGTTACGGCACATTGTAACCGTACTTCTAATTACATTGAGTTCAGCGGCACTCTGATGTGTGCCAGCTAGGAACCTAGCTCAGAAACATGGTCTTCATTTACCCATCCAGATGAGTGACAATTTGTAAACATGCAAATCTGGATTTTATAGAAACAAGCATATAGGAATAACAAGAAAGGAAGCAAACAAAAGCAAAACCAAAGAACTGGTAAAGGAGCACATGGTAGTAACATACCAAATTCTTCTGTACACAGTCCCTACTGCATCCTTATTTAGCGGAGTATTTTCTGAAATTATTTGACAGTCTGTTGATCTCAAACTCTAAATACTGAGTCCTGCTTTCAAGTAAATCCAGCTGAGCACTGTAGGAAAACTGAACTGAAATTGTAACTAATTTCCGCATCCTTTTCTAACATCAGAGAATCATAGGTAGGAGGGAGTTGGTCAGCTTTAAGTGAGCTGTTCCCTTAGCTATTCCTTACAAAATCTTTTATATGTGCTATGTTTTGTTTTATCCCATCTCGCCTTCAGTTGCTAAGACCTCCACAGTGGATAATTTTGAAATTTGCAAACTGTTTTTTCTTGTAATGTGTTCATAGTAATTGTTGGGGTTAATGAAAAAATATATTAAAATTATTGAAGTTACGAGACTGAATGGGATCTAACAGCAAACAATGTTTCTACACCTTTGAGGGTGAATATTTCTACAATTCAATATTCCTGGCCACAAAATCATCATGTTCCAGGTTGTAGATTTGTTTTTTCCTCTGCTGAACTGAGCTCTTCTGAATGTAGACTCCAACCAATGCAGACTCAACTTTTCTCCTGCAACTTTGTGAGATCTTTTCTAGAACTCAACTGTCTGTTAAGAAATTATTGGATAACTTCATAAAAATGAAATGGCAGATTTGTGCATGTGACAGGCCCTATGAAGAATTATGTCTTAAACTGCAATTTTCAATTTGACAAGCTCTATTAAACATAAAATTGAATGTTGTATGTAGTGGACATATTACATTTTGCTATTAAAATTATCTTTGTGAGAGAAAATTAAATTTCTTTAACTGAAATGTATACAAAATTAAACACCAGCTGGCTTGATTAAAATAAGTATATGTGATAGTCTTTCCTTACCTTATCAAAGAGGTGATTTTTCTATGCATATAGATGCTTAGAGCTGGTGAATAATGACAGGAATCATTAATATATTCTAGTATGACTTAATCCACTACTGTGTTAATGCCCATTTTAGCATGTATTTAATTTTTTTTTTTTAAACCATTTTGCTTATGTCTTGATTGTAGATGCAACTTTGTTCCTTCTACCAGATATGGATTTCTAGTTCAGTTGCTTCCCCACAAAATATTATTTATCTAGAGGGGAAGTTGAACAATTTATAATATCAGTTAGTCCAACCAGGAAATAAATTATACTATGAAATTATGCAGTTTAAGAAGTAAATATGTAAAAAATGTTCACTTGCTGACAGCTCACAGGTTATCCATAGATAGCAAATAATTTTCACCATAACTGGGACAACTTTAATGAGAGAATAATACATTAAAACTGTTGAAGAAAGTTATGAGTAGGAAATTACAGGGCTGATTTTCCAAAAGAGTTGTTACAAACCTCTTGTGGAGTGGTTGTCTCCATCCTGACTCGCTCTGGGGGTCTTCCAAGTTAAACATACTCATCTCTTTAGACGTTCTGTGGGAAGGCTTCTGCACTTGGGGGCTGGAACAAATCTTGTCTGCTCGGGACTGGGCATAAAGCCTGGTGGGATGGGGGAGCTGCTTAACTGTTACTGAGCACCTGGGGCTGTAGTCTGAGTTCGATCCTGCACAGCAGTTTGCCTTTAACAGGCAAAGGACGTGCAATAAGATCATTTGGTTGCCTGCATCTCCACTGTTAACCCGACTTGCAGAAGCCATAGTACGTGGCGTTTTGTTTTGGTTTGGGTTTTTGTTTAGTATATTGCTACCTGGTATGAGTTCAAAGACATTTCCCAGTGCAAGGTCTGTGCCGTTCATTTGCTGCTCCAGGGCCGGATGACACTTGTGTAGGGCTGGGTGGGGCTGGGGAGCAGAAACGTGTGTCAGATCTTTCTGTACTTGCAGGTGTTGTATACTAGCACCCTTGAAAAAGAGAGCGGTATGAACACTTGGGTGTTCAGGTCCAGATTTGTCCTAAAAGCTGCTTTTCCCTGTTACCCTCTCTGAGCTAACTGCTGATTGGGGTTTCAGTGGTACTGTAGGAGTGAGATGGGCAAGAGAGTGGTCTAAGTAATTTCTGCTGCTTTCTAACCACACTTCACAATTCTGCTGGGAATTTGCTTTGTAGTGTCAATTTCTTTGTTTGTATTTGGACAGTGAGTCTCCTTAGTCACCATTAAAAAAGTGCTACTATTCTCTGAATTACCAAGAGATAATGTAATCAGGCAACAAACAATGAGTCTTGCAGTGTTTTTCGTGGTGGTGTCTTTTTTTCTTTTTTTAAAAAAGTTGCTTTAAAAAAACCTGTGTAGGAGAAAATGGCAAATTAAAAGAATCCTTTTGTGAGGTGTAGGGAAAAACTTTACCACTCCTCATTAAAAAAGCAATAATGAATAGGGAATGAACTATGGAATCCTTTTGCCTGCTCATACTGTTCAGTCATCATACTGTAAAAAGCCATAACATAGATTCTATTAAATACAATTAAGTCTTTGATTTATATTCGTGTACACCTGAAATAAAGTCATGGGATTCAAAAGTCCTGCTCATATACCTTCAGGAGCAGAACTTTCCAGGCAGATGATGCTGGTACTACATCAACCATACAATATTTTTATTATTTGCATGAATCATACCTGTGACTCTTTGATACCTCTGGGCTATATATTTCTAGCAGATCTGTGCATTTGAAGGATTCATAAAGTACATTTGAGCAAACAAGCTACCTACTGTTCCTGTTCATCATGTCCCTTATCTTAATAAATAATGAAGGTGCCATGGGCTGACAATGAAATATTTTGAAAATAGTTTTAATGTATAGCTGGCAGAGGACCTGTTGGACATTGATAAATTACACAAACGGGGAGGATGAGAAATCTGTAAAATATTAATGGTCTGCTTCTGTAGGCAGTAAAAGGGAATATACCTATGTCTTACATAAGGTCTAATACTGCCCATGTAAGGCTGAAGGGAATGTTTCCTCCTGACCTGCAGGGTTCATGTATTGCAAGGTACTGCTCAAAACACTGGTGGATGGTCCAAGGGACATGAAACACAGTGCCTGAGGATTAATCAAGAATTATTGTAGCATGTGGTCCACAAGATAAAGCTGTCCCCATGGTGAAGAGGTGTAGAAGTGGCTCTTGGCTTGTAAAGAGAGGAGCGAATTATAAGGAACCCCTTGTGCCCCAGTGCTCGGGGTCCCCACTGCGCCATGAATGCTGGGGTTGCTCTTTGCTAATGGCTCTTGGATTGCATTGCCTGGAGGGGTGGTGTACGAGGGGCATATACGAAGTATGGGGAGATAGACCGGGCATGCCATCCCCTGAGGAAACAGTCCTGTCGTTGTAATGCCATGAATCAAGAGAGGAATGGTGGGGTCACAGCCCCTCTTCCTGGCTGTCTTCTGACACCAGGAGCTCTGTCCTTTGCCTTTACCCTAATAATCTGCATATTCTTATTTGGTGAAAACAACTTCTCTCACACTCTTGTCTTTGTTTGGAGCACTAGCCAAATACTGCAATTATACCTCGGGGGATGCTTTCTATAAAACTACTGTCCAGTGTTACTGTGAAACAGTTAGACATGTAGTTACACACTGCCAGGAAGCTATCTTCTATGCCATGATTTGGCAACGGTTTTGCTCTTTTAGAAATACCAGTTTGGAGAGGAACTCTCCTGCAAACTGGTGGAGGTTTTGATCTGAAGATGTTCTTGTACCTCAAATGTAACTGTCTACACCAAAGTGCTATTTGAATTCAGCAAATCAGGATTTCTGTGATGTCTGTGTTGCACAAAAAATAAATTCCTTCCAGAGATTTGAAAATTATTGAGTAGAACATATTTTGACTGGGAAATGGGTAATGGAGCAAGGAATTAAAATGGCAATATAGCAGCGTGATTTCAGCTCCCTTGTGGTAGTGGTTTTACTTCATTTCTGGATAATTCTGAAGTTGAATTAAAGCTACAAATATTAGTTTCAGTGAGAAAGATAAGCATAAGTATAAATAAGAGAAGTACAAATTGCTAAAGAGTTTAATTTTCGTAGTAATTCTACCATAAAACCCAACATGCTGCCTTAGCAGGGCTGTATGCAAAGCAGAGGTTTTGGCTGGGGCTCCAGCCAGCCCGAGCCCCAGCTGCTGGGTCTGGTGGGCTACTGCCCGCCTCTGCAGCCCCCTCGCCACCTGAGAGCCGCCCGTCACAAGGCATCTGCCCTGAGTGACAAGATAAAAAGTGTCAGGTGTCTGTCCGCTCCGTGTGGTTCGTGGAACTAAACACTTTTAAAAAGTTTGGTTTACGTCACAAGATACAATTTCTGTTCAGAGGACAGTGTTTTGTTGGCAGAAGCTGTGAGTGACTGAGTGTTGAGGACACATACGATTTCTGGTTTTTCAGATATGTTTTCTGTATCCCAAATTCTGTTCAAATTGCTTACTAGCATCTGAAATGAGCATATTCTTTATTAAAATTATCTGTTTAAAAATAGAATCTCTGTAGTTATCTTAGCTCTGAAGCTCAGCTAATGGTTTTATCCACTTCCAACTATCCTCATTACACAGCCTGCATTTAATTTTGATGAGAAACACACAGATGTGTAATCCATAACACGATCTAATATTCTGTATGGGAGTATATCCTGCGTTGTCTCTCATATTGAACTATTTCACTATGGAGCATAATTATCTGTGCAGGCAAATTCTTATTTAATTTCATTGAAAATTATGTAAAGATTTTCCGTACATCATGCACTAACCTTGCAGCTGGATTAACATGATGGACTATCAAGACTTCTTTAGGGACATAATGCACTGTTGGGTCAATAGTCCATGAACAAAGAAGGATTTACACAATAATCTATAATGGCTCTTTAGGAGCTGTTATGCTCTATCAGGATAAAAATCAGGCTGATAATACGTATAAAGTGCATACTTGCTTGTGGAAAGCGAGCATTTGACTGCTTAAATTCTAGCCCTTTAAAGGTCAAATTAGATTCTTTTAACATTTTGAATGTAAGTTTACCTATGAGAAGATTTAACTCTACTTGCTTAATGCTATGGAATGAAAATGGAATTCGTTAAAATACACGGCAGGTTTATGAAAAAAAATTAAAATCTTTTTTACGGTATCAACACTTCCTTTAAAAAATATTTTTCAGTGATCGATTTCTACCATCCTCTCTGCCTTGGTGGCCAGTGGGTTTCAGAAAGGGGACACGGTGACCCTGACCCGGCAGCCTGAAGGGCTGGGGGATCCGGGGCAGCAGCATCTGGGCTCTGCAGCAGCTTTGGCGTTCCCACCGCCGCGGGCCGCGCTGCCGCTGCTGTCCTCCAACAGCGGCCTGGGTGCAGGTGTCCCTAGGAAGCACTTACATCCTCGGGAGACAGCCCAGCTGGCCAGAAAAGGATTTATTCCAACTTTTCTTGATGAAATGAGATTCTCTAGCCTTACACGTTTAAGAAAGAATTCTGTTTCTTGGCAGATTTATTTTCTCCAGCTCGCCCAGCGTAGGATGTCACCCCAATAGTTGTAATTCAGTCCCAGCACAGGCAGGATTTTATTTGTTCCACTCTTTTCCCTACGAATAGAATAGCACCTTCTTATTGCTCGTGCATACATCGCTACGTTTGGGCGTTCAGGCGTAATGTGGGCATTAAGAAAGCTGAATTTAACTGGAAACATCAGCGATCCCTCCCGGTGACAAGCCGGCTCCGAAGAGGCGCAGAGCATGTACGGCTTNGCGGCGCTTGCAGCAGGGGGCAGCAGAGGCGCGGGGATGCCCCGGCCCCGCACGGAGACACCTGCGGGCGCCGCGCCGGCGCTTACCGCGCACCGACACGAACCTGCGTGCCGAGAGTCATCGCGGCTGTTCCGAAACGGCGGCAGTCCTGCGAAAAGGCCGCGCTTAGACTGAACGAGCCCTTGCTGTCGTTAATCCGTAAAGAGAAATCACGGCAGGTCCAAAATAAACGAGCTGGAAGGACTTCTGGGAAAGTGCGGGCTTCAAAATATAAACTTGTATATTGCAAGCAAGTCCAGCATCGTTCGCAAGCACAAGGCCGTACTTCCTCAGCCACAAATCTGCTTTTTTTTTATTTTTAGTATTTGCTTGCAGCATAATGCCTAAAATACTGCTGTTAATATGAAGAGTACCTGTGGTACATAATATATTGCTGTGTTTGTTATTGTGCAATTTACTTTGAAGTCATTACTCTACCTTGTACATAAAAAGTCAGCAAATTATCAGAGTTTATTCCATTGACTTTCTCACACCTTGAGAAATAGCCCATTTGTATTATCACCATTTGATATATTTCCCATTTACTGAGCTTCTTTGGCAAGCTGGCATTTTAATTTAATTATACTTTTTTGCTAATGTCTTTATTTTTCAGTGTCTCTGTGGCAAAACGCCTGTAAGGTCTGAGGTTTCTTTTAACCCTCCCCCGACTCCGCACCGTCCTCCCCCCCCCTTTTTTGGCATACTGTAGTGTAAATTTATAAACTGATAAAATTCAGTGTAAAATTCAAAGAGGTGAAATTAAGGAATCTGATAAGAAATCCCTCACTTAAACGATTAAGCATTTCTTCACTTTGAGAATGTGATTTCTGAATATATTTAGTATCATACACCCCTATTTAGGACCCGCAGTGCGTAGAGAACGTAGCGTGTATAACACAGACATTTAGGAGTTTTCCTGCGTTTTCATGGCCATTGTCTAAAAAAAACCTTATTCTGGGGCTCAGCCTCAGACCACTGGGCTTGGTGGGAGCTTTGCTGTTTAATTTGGTCGTGGATAGATCCTGAATGTATGTCCTTAGTGTAATTTAAAACTACTGTTACAAATCAGATGTGTATACTGTCGATATGTGATTGGTATGAATGTCAAATTCCATTTGAATACATGAATTCACTAGTTTTCACTCTGTAGACCTTTTCGCAACTTCTGTTAGCTCTTTGCCTCCAGAAAGGTGGTACATACACATCCTGCTAATCCTTTTAGCATCCTCATGTTTGCACCATCACCTTCCTAATAGCCTGCAGGAACTGCTGGGTCTCTTTTCCTGGAACATTAACAGAAGTTTGTGGTGTGATCGCTAACTGTTTGCTTTGGCACCTCCTAGGAGCCGGAGAAAAGAGGGTAGGAATTTTTCAGTGGCGGGGACATTGCACACTGGGGTGTGAATTAGGAGATCAAAACACAGCTAAACAAATGGGACCCATGCTGTAGGGGTGATGGAAAACCAGGAGTGGACATTGCACACCTAACCTCACCACAATCGCAGCTTGACTAAAGCACTAAAAATATTCCAGAGAGGGGAAAGCTACTCTATGGAGAAAATGTACTGAAAATGTACATTTACCTTATGTAAATAAAAGCTAGTGACACTAGGCCTACGTCTGTCTTCTGCATATCCGATAAATCAGTATGATTGTGATTAACAATCCATCCTTGATATGAAAAGACAAAATTAGGAATCACACTTTCAGTCCTGACAGCAAAGCTTCCCAGTTTCTCACAAAGAAGTGGCTGCTTTGCAAGAGTGTACTTGCATGCACCCTGTAGTATCAACTGCCTTGACTGGAGTGCAAGTTTAGAGAAAACTGACTACCTCCTCTGCTAAGTCCCCAGCCTAATCTTCCTGATTTTCCCTCTGCCATTATATCTCTGTCCTCAACACTTGTGCTTTTTACTTTGCGCTTTACCCTTCTAAATTTTGACATTGTCTTTCTTTGGTCTATGTTCATATATGCTGTTGTACTACTTGTTGGTTGTGTGTTTTGATAGTCCTTATAACCGCCCCTACAAGCACAATATCATGTACTGAGGCTCGTGTTAGATAAAAACAGTCCTTTCAGCCGTATTCTGGTTTAACCATTTTCTGGTCCTGTTAAGCAGATTCCATTTGCGCTGCGTTTCTGCTCACAGAAACTTGCAACACAAACTTTGGGGTCTGCTTACCTAAATTCAGTATTGGCATCGCTTGGTTCCCCTTCACATGCTCAGTTTAGAGTTTCTGCACTTGCTGCAGTTGATCACGGCTAGACACATTATGTGACAAATACATTGTATGTCTTAATGACAACAAGCAATAAGGAAATTATTTGCAGGAACTAGAAGCTCTGTGCAAGCTGGGCTGTATACGAGTCAGAGCTTTCTAGCTAGAGCTGCAGTGACAACTGCTGTTTGTTCTCTGTGCTCTGCAAGATTCAGCGTCACAATTACACCTTCCTAATTGAAGAAATCACATAACGAAAATGGGTGCCTACTGGGCTATTTAAAGGGTCTTGGGAAAGAATTGAACAAACATCCAGAAAAGCGTGAAAATGAAACCAATTCTTGGCGTATAAGGAATACCCATATAGGAAGTATTAAAACATTTTGTTTTGTTTTTTTCTTGATAAAAGAACAAAACTCAGAAAAAGCCATAAAAAATTAGTTTGAGGTCTTGAAAACAAATCCATAGCAGACTTAAGGAATTCAGTGTGTTTAAATCCCCTAAGAGAGTGCTAAAAATGGACAATTTAATCACGGGAGGGAAAAGGAAACAAATGATAAAAACATCCTTTAGCCAAGTGACAGTGCATAAAGAAGTTTGAAAGTTAAACTTGAATCAAAAATAATATATGAGCTTAACATTAAGATTAATTAACCACTAGACAGTTTAAAGTGGTGTTTTCAAATGCTGATTCTCCATCATTCGAAATCAAGAGTGGATATCTTCCCAGCTAGATGAAGTGCAGGCTGTGGAGCCTCTCTTGTGCTTGTCCATCGTATGCTTTTTTTCAGGCTAGCTCTTTAATCTGTTTGTACTTGCCACCATCCACAGAGATGTATGAAGCTTTTAATAGAAAACTATTCTTTGTGGCCCCTTTCTATCATCAGAGCAAGGGCAGTAGATAATAACCTCTCATTTTACAACTTCCTCTGTAAATGTTGGCTTGACAATTAGCGTTTTCAAAGACTAAGAGCAACCTTCAAAGACAACCATCACCAAACAGAAGGTTGATTGTTGGAACCAAACATCAGGATTAACGGCAGAGCATTAACAACGTGACAAAGTCTATCTTGAGTGTTTATTTGGCGCCATTTTCTGTCCTCACTGATCCTGATGCAATAAGAGGATGTCAGCTCAAATACTCCCAAAGTTAGCTTTGAAGAATATATTTACGAATTCCACATTTGTGTAATATTGACCCAGAGCACTGGGAACCTGTTGGTGCTCCCTGAACTAGGAGGGACTGAAATGTAAATGCTGCCACGAAGCTCTGCCCAAGGCCGAGTACAGCTGCCTACCTCAGCCAAAGCTTGAGGCAGCATTGACGTGATCTGACAGATCTCGGGCTTTGGTGCGTTCAGGGTGGCTTTGCCCTGGCCTCTTGCTGACAGCTGGCTCTGTTTGCAAGTAGTTAGAAAATAAAAGTAAATAATGGGTTTTGCCACAGTTTTTCAAAGTTTTTATCATACTTCTTTTGTCAAAGTTCAGTGTACGTAGTTGGTTGAAAGTTGAAATTTTGGCCAGACCACTTCTTTTGCTGCTGATCTAGCAGCTATGACTACGTGGTGGTTGAGCCTTGAAGAGCTTCAGGCTTTCACTTTGTGTCTGTTCCTAGGGCTCTGGAGGTTACCACAGCAGTGGTAGTATACTGGCTTGGTTTGTTTAAATCTGAGCAGTGTAAACTGTGTTAACATATCCCATCGTGACGGCTGTTCATAAGGACAGGAATAAATCAATTAACTAAATGGATTGTGTAGTTCATACAGAGCACCTTACAACTCTCTTCTCTCGTGCCTTAAACTGGGATGGCAGGAACAGAGGGCAGTTGAAAAGAACTGCCCAGAACTGGTGGTATATATGTTTTAAACAATTTTTTGCTCATGTAAAACTGAGAAGTAGAAGCTATATACAATAGAAGGAGAACAATGGGAGGGAGGTCTTGGCTGCATATTTCAGAATAAAGTTGGAGTAGAGCAAAAGCAGAAAACCAGAAGACATTAGCTTTTACTCACACTGTGCCCTAAAGGCCTGGCATATGGTTGTAGCTTTACAAGCAAAATCAATTTTATTCTTCCATAGAAAATAAACAAGGGGGGTTTTTGTTTGTTTGTTTAGTTTTTCTTTCTTTCTTTTTTTTTAGTCTACAAGTATCTTTCCCTTTTCTTTCTGTTTCATAGTGTTCTGCATCCATTTTTGCTTCAAAGTTAACATAGTACTGGATATTAAATAATTTGGTATGCAAATGTTGCTCTTTCCAGTCCTTTACAACGAGCATAGATAGATGCAACTGTTGCCAGATGAAATCTTTTCTGAATATAATACTTGCATTCAGTTCGAATTTGCTACAGCACCTTTCACTAATGCAGTGTAGTTTGGAGAGTTGTTAACCATTAATTACATTCGATTTTATTAGATGGTATCTCCGTAAGTCGTCAAAAGTGAGGCAAAAGAAGTAGAAAAATGTTTCCAATCAGTTTTACATCTGAAAGTAAACAGCCTTAGACATTCGTAGTATTGACAGAATTAAAACTTGTGAGCAAAGTTTGTCCAGCTGCGAGTCCGAGGGAGGACTGTTCTGTAATGCAGCAGCATGAAAGCAGGAACTGCTGCCACTTACACTGGGCAGTTTGATTTTGGAGACAGTCTTACTGGTTCTGGGAAAGTCATCAAAGGGCACTGAAGCTGACTGACAGCTTTCAGTTTAAATCTCTTAAGCGTTGTGATGGGATAGCTGGACTCCAAGATTTAAAAAAACTAATGCAAATGAAGAGCATTGGAATTCATGTAAAGGAGGACTTTTGAAAAGCTTTTTTAAAAAACCATCTAAGGACAGACTAGCTGTAATTTTATACAAGCTGAAGGCAAGAGGAGTAACTTCAGCATCTGAGTATGGGCTGAACTTCACTGCTTCAAAGCTGACAAAAAGATACTTCAAAATTTTCTGAGAAGAATATAGTAAAATGGAGATATAGCAAAATTAAGTTAGAGGAAAAATTGGATGCACATTTTCAATGTGAATGTTAATCACCGGAATACCATGTTAGGTGGCGATTTTTCATTGACATTCAATCAAGATAAAACAAAACAGAACAACTTTAGAGAGATACAAACTTTGGTAGTAGAATAATGCAAAATTCTAGGAATTGAAGTCACTAATCAAAATGGTTTTACACTTTTAAAACCAATCAGTTTTGCAATTTTAAATTTGCAGACCAGAACTACTGGGGCTCTATTTCATTACCTCCCTTTGGTTCAAGGACATCCCCAGTAAGCCGGTGCATACTCACTGACACCTTAGTTTGCTGCCTCTTTCCTCTGCTCACTTGATTCTTGAACTTACTAGAAGCTCATCAGTGTAACAACTGTGGATTTTGAGGCTGCTGTGGATTTTGGTGGATCCTGGGCAGGGGGAAGGTGTCTCGGTTTCAGAAGTGTGTATCTGTCCCTTCTCGATTGTTTCCAGGCATAAAAATTAACTATGTGACGAGGCTGTAGAAGAATGATAGCTACACAGGCAGTACAGGTGGTTACTGCCAAAGAGAGTGGTCCAGCTCCTCATCCATTGGTTTCCCTTTTCCTGGTGTTACAGTTCCCTGCTTTCCTTTTACTCGCTCTGCTAGCTTTGCTGAGCTGGCTCGTCTGCCTGGGCATCAAAATATTCTTTTTGTTCTGGACAGTTTAGTTTGGAAAGTTGATCAGTAGAATCTGTTCAGAAGGGCACTAAGACAGGCCAGCACAAGAGGTGAGGCAGGAGCATGCAGCTGAGCGCAGGAAAGGGGGGCACGCAAAGGGAAGGGCAGATGGAAGAGACCATCCTGCAGCACAGAGCCACCAATCAACTCGGAAATGGCCTGTGCTTGTGCCCCAGCTGTAGTCACATGGAGCGCGCACGCTGCTTGGTGATAGATTATGTTTTCAGTACTTACGAAACTCAAGCTACCCATAGACTTTTTTTGCTACTGCTGCAGCTTTTATATAACTGTGGCCATTACTGTTGCTTTTGTCTTTGTTCTCTGGAATGTTTAAGAGAGTTGTGCACATGCTGTTTAACGAGATTTATTTGGCCTGCAAGCTGCAGATGGGCAGAAATCAAAGGAGGTGGAAGTGGACATTGACATGACCTCCAGCATGTTGTTTATGGAGAACATCCTTCTAGTGATGTATGACAAGTCTGAGGTCAATGATTAGTATCTATTAGCTCTTTGAAAAATGGAGAAAGCAATAGTTCCTGATGGTGCATGTTTTAGATCTGGTTAAAATGGAGAAGCCTGATGTGAGAAGGAAAAAATGCTTCAGTGTCTATGTATACACTTACCGCACATCACCAGGGCATCTTAACGCTCAGAATACTTACACACCACATTATGTTAGTAGGAAGAACTGTGATCTAGATTCCTTCTCCCCTGTCTCCCCTCTGAAACAGCTGGATTTGATTATTTATTATTATTCACTTCTTCCTCCTTTTTCCTCTAAATTCTCTTCATTTCTTTTTGTTTTTGTTGGAAAGCTAAATCAAAGAGGAGCTTTACATTCAGTTCTGAGCACAGTGAGTGATGAGGGAACTTGCTCTTCTGCAAAAACGAATTTTAAGGTTTTGTGTGAGCCACCTCGTGCTAGCTCTCCTGAGCTTCAGCCGCATCATGAAGAAATGGATAGGCTTTCCAAAAATCTGGGGAAGCACCAATACAATATAAGCATCAAAAATCTCTGCAGTTGTCTGGGGTAGCTGGTAAAGTTATTTCTAATTTTCTGATCACTGATGTTAAGTGTTATTGTAACAATATTTGTAAGGTTCAGCACTTTTTTCACAGAGCTTTTTTTTTTTCATATAATTGCATATAGAGTTGAAGTAAAACAGGAACTGTAAGGAAATCCACGTGTACTTGAAAGAGGGGCAGTCAGAACTGTAAAAAAACCCCATCTTTTTTACAATTTTATTGGTAGGACAACAAATTTCTTTTTCACTTAAAAAGCAATGTCTGTTCTTCAGAAAAAAAAAAAAAAAGAAAAATTCATTTCTAAAATTTAGAAGAAATTATGCAACAAAGTATTCCTTCTGTTATTTATACCAACGATGAGTACTTGTACTGAAAACATTGGTACAGAGTCCAGAATGACTGTTGTCTTTGAAGCGAGACCAGAGACTCTCTGTACCAGCAGTGTATCTTCAAAATTTAGCTTTCTTCAGAAGCTGCCCTTCTCCCCCACTGTACTGTGCTTGTTTGAAGAGGTCGATCCCCAGTGACTTCTGCCCTTCATCCTCACAGCATCCGGGCAAAAATTCTTTCAGGAAAACTGATGATTTGGGCTTTAAGGAAAAGATACGAGAGGCTGCATGAGTTGCTCAGATGCGAGCCTGCCTCTGAGCAAGCGATGTCTCTGTGTCTCTCCGACAGGCTGTGCTAGAGGACGTGGTCTAGCAGAGCAGCTCTCGTAAATTCTTTTGAAATTATTTGAATGTACTTTCAGTAACAGAGGGGGAAGAGCTCTATTGTCTGCGAAACTGAGGCTCACAAACCGTGTTTGTTTATGGCTAGACTGAGACATAAAATGATTCAGGGGCTCCAGAGCACCTAGTTGCCAATATTTCCTCATGTTGCTTTGGAGCTGCAGCTTGACAGAGTACCTGAAGTTTTATTTAACTTTCCATTAATCATTTTCCTGTTACAGAAAGGATTTTAGTTTGTTCCTCGGTGTGTCTGCTGCAACAGAGCAGTGACATTTACTCCGGGAAACAGTGCGCGTGGGTGCCTTTGTGGGAATGTGTGTGTGTGGAGAGATGATAGTACCTATTTTTGTATGCTGTCATTCAGGTGTTGGCATCTGCGTTGCCAGCTGACAGTGGTGAGGTTCTGTAGGATTAGCCTCTAAATCTTAATGAAGACCTCCTGTCTTTGGAAATCCTCTTCCACAATGGTTTTCAGTGCTTTAGGCAGGCATACAACTTTCCTTTCCCATTCATAACTTGGAGTCTTATCCTTTTTTTCTTTTTTTCTTTTTTTTTTTTCTCTTCTTTCACAGAAATTAATGGCAGTGGCTGGCTCCAATCACCACATTCTCTCTCTGCTTAATTTCTGCTACAAAGTTCTCCAGTTCTTTTATCTGCACAGCTGTTTTTAATGGGCTGTTCAGAGAAGGAACTGATAATGGGCACTTTGTGCTGTTTGGATTATCACTAGTTCTAAGGTTGGCAGCCAGCATTGGCAATATGCTCTTCTTTAGGCAGCGTTTTTTTTTAGCTGGACAGCAACCCAGTGACACCAGACAAAGCTGCAGCAGCAGGCTGACTAGCAGCAGTGTGCTGTGTACTCACTCTGCTTCAGCTAATACCCCAGGGGCTGTGACTATCAACCTGGGAACTGTTTTTCCTCCTTTCTTTCTTAATTTTTTCCCTTAGCCTTTATCCTTCAACTTGTCTTCAAGGGAAGCTAAGGGTGAAGTTGAGATTCTTCAAGATATATAACACATACACAGAAGGGAAGTATGGAGTATTTTTCTGTGATAAGGCTGGTGAATAGATGTGCAACATAGAGGATTGTCTAAAGACTCTTTTGAAAATGCCCCAGCCTTTCCCAAAATTACCTCTGAGCCTTGTCATGGCTAATAAAATATTTGGGAAAATGGAAATGCGTGTATAGTGTGTGATCAGAGTCTGTGGAAGGAAGGTTTGTAGCCCGCTGTTATTTCATGTAGCTTTCTCCAGTCATAGTTAAGGTGACAAACAGTTGAAAATAGCCTGTTCATTTTTTATATCCTCTCTTGACCTCTAGATAGTTTGTATATCTCTACAATTCTCTAGAGGAGGTATGTGAGAATATCTGAAGGAAAGAATATGAAGCAAAACTTTCCTAAGTAATAATAGTCTTCTCCTGGTTGTTAATATTGGCCACCAGCTTGAAACAAGGACACGTGATGAAGAGTTCAGGTTTCTTATTTCAGCCCTACATGGATACTATCATCATTTTTTAAATCGCTATGCTCTTAAGGTCAGGCCTAATGTAGAGTCACTATTCAGTCTGCTTTGTGGCACCATAAAGCAGTTTATTCATCTCACTGAGTCACTTTAAATACTAAGCCCATTAATTTAGTTACATTTTAAAAAAAAGTTAGATACTAGTTTTGGAGCAGTTTCATGGGGTCAGCCACTATACAGTGTGTCTTCAGTTGCCAGGAATTTCTAAGAGCTGTTTCTTCTCTGTAGTGTGTACTCTAGTTCAAGTACCAAGGAATTTTACTCACACAGAGTTAGTATCTTGTTAGTTTCTGAAAGTCCACTGCGTTTTATCTGAGATGGCAACATTTTCAGTGTGGGTGTATGTATCTAGATTTCTCCGGTGCTTAGTAATTTTACTCTGATTTTTATTATTTCAGAAATAGAATATACATGTACATGCAAAAAGTTAACGTAGTTTGTCGAAGCTGCAGCTGTAAGAAATATTACATGGTACTGCTTCTTGGTACTAAATACAGAGTTGCAAAAGCTCTCTTTAGTTTCTAAGAAAAAACTACATCCTCTTGAAAAAGAGGGTTCAATTTGTTCCAAAGCTTACTAAAGTTTATTCCCCAAATGGAGAAACACCCTCAAATAACTGACATTACTGTCATTGTTCTTTTCCTGAAAAAAATTGCAAAACTTCTTCAGGATTTTTCCCTCATACTTCCTGAGAGGCTACCTTTTTCATTCTGGAGAAATAGGGAAGTACAAAATGCAGTGCCTAAAGAAGGGAAATAAACCTAAAGTTTATTAGCGCAAAGGTTTATGAACTCAATGTAGTCTGGCATTTCTTCAAAGCAGTGTGAAATGACCATGAACCTCCATTTCTGAGAAATTGTCTGCATGGGTTTTTTGCATATGCATGAAAAAACAATTTTTGGATATAGTAATATTTAGTATTTCTATCACACATTCCCTCTCTTGAATTGCTTTGTATTAATTATCATGACACCTCTGTGAGTTAGATGTTAATGTTAGAGTGGATTGAATAATTCACAATGAATGACTTATTTGAAGAAGTTAATCCCTTGGTTTACTCTCAGAATATCCATCAGACTCTTACTACTGCTAATATTTTGAGCATTTAAAGGTTGGGGTTTTGCTTGTTTGTTGGGGTTTTTTTTTGCATTCTAGCAACATTTATTAATTGCAGATACTTCTGTTCAGCTTTAAGCTATTCCAGCTACTTTTTGTGTGCTTGATGTGGTAAAATACAATATTAAAATAATGGTAAAACAGTAGGAGGAGGCTCAGGAGATAAGTGTGTCCTAGTCACGAATCACGTTTTCCTTTTGTTCACTCTCCATGGTTCATTTCTCTGTGATGTGTTGGATCTTCAGGTCAAGGCAGCCTAGGTCTTGGGGCAGAATTTTTGCATCAGAGTGATAGGGCAGTTTTCCCTCAGTGGTTAAACTTACTTTGCTCTAAAATGAAAGAGCTTGAAGTCAAGTCAAATTTGTAAATCCAGCATGACAGACTAGCAGACGTTCAACATCCAAATATAATCTCGTAGGCAGGAAGAGGTTAATTTATCTAAAAACTTGCTATCTATAGCTGCTACATGACTGGAACAGATTTCCAACCTTTCGGGTCTTCAGCTGCACTCGAGTAACTTTACACTGAAGAACTACAGTGAAAACATGAGCTATACTCAGGTAGGATGTAGTAAGAGAAAGTGATTATGATTACTGGATTTCACAATAAATTTAGAAATATTTTCCTGCTTTGGTTTGAAAAGTGAACAAAAAAAAATGGTGAAACTTCAGGGGTTTAAAACCCGTATTTTATATTCTGAAGGAAAGTTTTCCACATCAACTCCAATAGAACGCGTGTGTGTATATTAATGACACTGTATTGCATTATCAGTTTCAGTAAACTGATGTTATTATAGACCTAATGTATGGGAAGCGTCATGAAGGAGGCTGCACAAGGGCACACACTATCCAAGACTTTAAAAAAAAAGAAAAAGTTATTTAACTTTTAGGAACACTAAAAACACAAACTGTGTCACATAAAATTAGAAATCAGTTCATAAAATAGTAATAACTGACCTGCACAATGTAAATTTCCTGAAATGTGCACTCATGTTGGCAGCAAGTAACAGCTAATGAAGGGAGTTTACAGAGCTGATTAACAAGGCCCTATGCTTTTTATTAGACTCATTTTGTTAATCCCTAAAATTAAGGAATTCCAGGTGTATGGAGCCAAGTATGCAAATGATTTCCTTCCATCTAGCTGCTGATTTCATAAAAGCTCCTCCAAACAGTGAAATAAAACACAACATGCATGATGTGGAAAGCTTTACTACGTATGAGAGAACAGTCTGGCTTTACAAAGCTAAGCACAGTTTGCTGTAAACTCGCCACAGATACAAATTTGAACAAAGCTGTAAAATAAGTATAAATAAGTAAATTAAAGGAACAAATAAAACAGAAGAAAAAAAAACAACAAAAGAAAACCCATGCCTTCGTTTTACTGGTTGTCAGTTCAGCTGTTGTTACAGCTGAAAACAATATACCTAAAATTAAGCTTATCAGAGTAGTGTAAAGCATACAGATCTCTGCCGAACCAGATGTAAAATGATAAAGGGAATCATCATAATCTGCTAAAGATGTACCAATTAGTCTGGTGGTGCTATGGTGCTGCCTATGCTTCTTATGTACAATTATACTTTTAAACTGGCTTATTAGTCGGTAACACATGCCAATACCTAACTCACTGTGTAATTTGGGTATACAGGCCTGGCACCATTAAAGTCAATGATAAAACTCCTCTGACTAAAACAAATATACACCCTCAAGCTGCTCATTACTTTCACCTCCTTTCATCTTGTCACAGATCAGCAAAGTACTTTAGCATGTGAGGAGTCCCAGTAACTCTTAAAATTAACTCTATCTTTTGAAATTCAGCAGGCTATAAAATACACGCTACCTTTTCGGGCAGACTTGTCAGCTTCTGTATGACATTATATAGACAGTTCATTGCCATGTTACATTTTAAAAGCTTATAATTTCTGCAAGTCCAACATTACATGTTTCAGGATGCTCTTTTTTCCGTATAGCCATGGGTAGGCACTGTCCATACAGCTAAGAATAGTCCTTATTTAACTCGTGGAATAAGTGGGGCTATAAAACATGCAGGAAAGGGAAGAATTTCCAGATTGGCACGCTGTGGTTTACCTGGAGTCAGTGAAAAGCCATGAGGCCAAATCCTGGAAGCGCAAGACTAAACAAGGAGTGAGTTCAGGGGCAGGTAACGTGCTGCTGTAGGAGTGTACTCTTTGTAAGAGACAAAGGCTCGGGAGTCTGAGATGAGGCTGGCAGTGGCTTTGGCAGTGTGATGAGAAAGGTACTAATTACACACAAATTCCTTACTCAGTTAAATGGATTATCACTAAAAGTCCGGAGGAATATCCTTGTAACCTGAGCTTACGTATCAGTATGTAGGACTTGATGTTTAGGGTAGGTACTATCTCATAAAGTCCTCTTGCGGGAGTGTAGCAAGGTGAACTGATGGCATGTGACAGAGTCAAAACCACCTTCCCGGGAGCACACTGTGTATCATGTCCTGCTAAAGGCATCTAGGCAGTGGTGCAGCTTTAGTATCATACCTACAGGTTGAACTGTTGTGGATTTTCCACAGAGTGGCCATGGGAAGGCCACCAGTGGGCATTAAATGACACAGAGCTTTCCTCTGCGTCCTGTCAGTTTAAAAATATTGCACATTATGCTCTTGGATTGTTCATTTAATGTAAAAAAACTGTCCTTTCAAACATTTTTTTTCAAACTTCTCTCGGTTTCAGGACATCACTGTTTTATGTACTGGGTTGGAGGAAAAGAAACAAAAATTGCCTTTGTCTCTTGTATAATGTGTGTGATTGTGGTTGCTATATTCCAGCTTTGGTCCTAACATGTTTCAAATGATATTTCCCTAGTGATACACTGGAAAAAAAACCCATCGTATTTACATTGCAGTCAGACTTACTCAACTTTTTAAGCTGCTTGAAAAGAGGAAATAATTAAGTTTACAGCCACTTCACCATAACCAAGCAAAATGGCAGTGATGTAAATGACAATATGGCCACGTGTGCTCTTAACACACTTGTACTGTTCCCGTGCTGTTAGGAGAGACACTGATGTTTGCATCCTCACGAGCTAGCTGTGCTTGCCATGTATTTACTCATGACGGGAAAAAGTAATTGATAAAGGTGACTATTAAAAGGCTGTTCCCGTTACTTGGCTTTCCGGTTTGTTGTATGTTTGTTGATAGAGCAGACAATGATAAACTGTGTGCTGAGGTTTTAAAGTTACTCACTAGGTGCTGGAAATGAAATAATCTTAAAATCTTAAGAGTTAATCACAAGTCTGGTTTACTGAATGTTCAAATCTGAGTCCCACTTGGAGTCAAATAGAAAATGTGCCATTTTCCCAACCTGTTCTTTAATTGCATTGTTTGCTGCTATTACAAATCGTGTTAAATAGGCTCTGGAGCAGAGTTTGGGTAAAAGTTGGAAGTGTGGCGTGTGGTAATTACTACAGATTTTGTCAGGGAAGAGTAGCTGTCAGGACTTGAACTGACAGTGAGTGAGCACACCGTGTTAGTACGCAGGGCATCAGTTCGCAGTCAGTGTTGCATAGAACACGCCAAGGCTTTTTTTGGTCCCCCAGGAAGGATGTAGGAGGATGTGATGAGAGGCAGTTGTGAACGAGCATTCTTTGACAAAGGTCAAATGCAATTGTTTGCCATCTGCCCTTTGCCAAGTGGTTGTATTTAATCTCAGCCATCATCTTTAGCAAGCTGTACCAGAGAACTGTATGACATCCTGTGATAACAGTATCTTCAGATACACCTCCCTGACATGCTAGGATATCTTTTCAGCTTGCAAATAAAACATTTTGAATAAAAATCCTAGGTAGGAAAAAGCTTTCATTAAATGAAATCAATAAGTTTATTATTCAGCCTATGATAAATACAAAAGCAGTAACAGATTGCAGCATTCACCATAAATTCGTTGTGAAACTGGTATAAAGAAAACATTTTACAGCTGCAAGAAGTACGTCACTCATCCAACCCAGTGGTAACAAGAGTAAATACAGCTCAGAATCATATTATACAATGTGCAAAACAAAGAATTCTTTCATAAACTTGCCTAATTAGTCCGACTAATGTACATATTAAAAGTCTAGTTATTAGCCTGAAATACATGTACTATTATACTCCAAGAATTTTGCAGAATTACAGGATTTATTTTTTTTTTAAAGGAAACTAAACGTGAGACTTTACCATTGACATTTTGTTTTTATTTTGAAAAGGCTGAAAACAAAAGCTTGATCCGTTTGTCTTTTACATGCTTGATTACTGTTGATTTTATGTGAAGAAAATGGACGTATTTGTAGGAGTATGCAGGATACCAGAAGTTGATAACTCTATCTCCAGTTAAGATGTTTGTCATTGTGTGAACAACTGCAATGAGTTGTGGAGTTCAAACAGGTAACTATATTCCCACTTATGGCACTGAAACCTTCAGTGAGACCGATATCTAAGAAGAAATCTGGGAATAGTGTTTCCATTAATATAATCATAGCAACTATGTGGATAGGTGCTTTTCTGTCCTGGTCTGAAGCTAAATGAGCATCTTCTGTTGAAGGATGCTCCTGGAACTCAGCATGGGCTGGATAGTGAAGTGTGGGTCCAAACTTTGCCAAGAATCACGATCATTTGCAATCTCAGAAGTGCTCAGGTTGTGAACTAGATCCATTCCTGCTCAGAGTACACTCCTGTTTAACTCCTTTTGGAGGGCAGTAAGGCATCATCTTGCTCAGTGAGCCAAGAGACCCATTTTAACCTTCTCCCAGTGTCATGCTGACATTGCAGTGCCCATCTCTCACAGGCATGATTTTGGAACGGTTTCCAAAGATGTACTTTACTGACAGCATCCTTCTTATCTATGGTTATGTGCTGGTTTCATCACTGTCGTCAGATTTTCGTTGGCAGAGTCATGTGTACTAGCTGTCCTCATAAAATACCGGGGTAGAAGGGGGCTGTTTGTGATCAAAGCAGACTTTACAGATTTCCCTTCAAGAGTTTGATTTCACCTCAAAAAGATCGAAGAAGTTTTTATTTATAACAATGTTTAGAGGGTAGCACATTGGCATTCTTCTTGGCTCCCACCTTGCTGCATAAATTTCTGAGTAGATTAAGCTACTACAGCTCTCTTGAGAAAAACGCTACCTAAATGCTGTTCCTAAGCCTGTCTCTTCTCCTGCCATACACTCTACCAGCTTCAATCAATGAAGATGAGGAACTAAACTCAAGCTGTTTATTTAATGGATGAAGATAGATTTAACATCTTACTTGTGGAGACTTGGAAGCAAATTATTAGCCCTTATGGAATTGCTCTTCCAAACATCCTCTGGGCAGCTTGATGCTTTATTGTGATCAATTTAATATATGAAAATATTGTAGAATCTGGACTCAAGGGGATTATTGCATTTTAGAAGTTACAAAAACCTCACCGTATTTCTAACTCCAAATAAGATTGTAGTCCTAGAGTCAGAGTAACAGTTCATGGTAGGATGCAGCATGGATAAATAATTTTAAAGTGTCATTTTACATACACAGAGAATGTTTGTCAACGTTTGGAATACGATACCAGAAGCAGCAATAGTAATAACAATCATTTCAGGAAAGTTACACAATTATGTGGAAGAATAAAGTAAATCTGCTAGCTGGAAAAATGTTCCAGGCGTGGACTAGGCACAGACTTTGGTCTCCTTTCATGTTATAATTTTCTGGTTTTGCTTTCTCAGAGAGACTAAAGCATATATTCAATCAAACTCACTGCACTAAATCTGCTATATGGTTTATCTTGAGCTTTAACTTCAAAGTGTTTTTACCTATTAAGAAACTGGTTGTTCCTCTGTAATTGAAAGAGGAAGAAACTATTTTCAGAGTATGAAGATAACAAAACTGTTTTACTATAACATGACATACACGTTATAATTTATATGCATTGGCTCAGGTTCTCCTTGTGCTTACCTGGTCTGGAGCACTTTTCTCATATGCTTGTGACCTTGAGATGGTGGAAAAACCGCTTTTAGGAGGAGGACAAACTTGCATTATTACTGAAGGAAAAGAATCCGTAGATACGGTGGTGTGATTCAGAGGTTAAATTCAGTTTCTGCCTTTTATGTGATATAAGACACTCATCCATAACTCTTGCAGTTCATGAGGATGCTGGAAATTATCTCAAAATGGGTGTTAAGAAGAGAAGAAAGGCAAGGTGAAATGAAGCAAATAGTTTAGTTTGTCTAAGTACAATTTTAACTTATAGTCTATTTGACTTTTCTTGGGTTTTATTGTATTGCCTGGAGGGGTAGCAAAACATACTTCAAGCCGTTTTAGAACATCTGATTACCTGTGTTCCTGCAAGTTGTGAATCCAGAGATTCAAGCTGTTGCATTCCAGCTTATTTCAGCATTGCATTGTCATTGGCAAAACACACTGCAGACACAGCATGTAGGTGGTAGAGAACCTTCAGTGTGTAAAATGGAGTTGCTATTTTAAGAACAGGGAGCAGGTTGTTTTTCTGTTAGAAAAGAGCTTTATGCCTTCAGAACAGCTCTCATTAGAATAGGTTTGATTGACTGTGAGCCTCTTTCATTATTTTTTCTCTAGTTCTCCTATAGGCAAAGATCAATTGATGTCACACCTACCTGTTTAAAAGTCATGAGAAAATCTCTACTGATTGCAGCCAGAATTACAGCCTGCCACAAACTGCCTCGTATTCAAGCCTGTAATGGTTAGTCAGAACCACGGCGTTAATTCTAGCACAAGCTGAACTCAAGCTTCTCAAAACATTTTGTACAGTAACTAAGAAAGAAACTTGAAAAGTGTGGGATTTGCAAAACTAGTCTGATCAGCCTAGAAATACTAATGTCTGCCTGCGGGATGACAAAAAAGCGTTTATGAATAATCACAGTAACATTTTAAAATATTACTCTATTTCCCTCTTTTTAGTAAGGAGAAAATCTTTGTCAGATATGGTGGGCGTAGGTGTTAGCTGCTTAACAATGCTAAACTCTAGCATTTTGTGTGAGAGGACAAAAACTCCCAGAGTGTATGTGAATTGCCAGGGATGTTAAAGTGACCTAAAACTTAACAGCTTTTGCACTAGCTCTGTAAATGAAGGAAAAACAAAACAAAAAATACCTCAGACCATGTATTAGCTGCCAAATCAGCAGAACTGTGGTTATTTCAGCAGGGTTTTTTTTTCAGTTGTTAAAGTTGTTTGTGCACTGAGCATTAATTCGCATGCAAATGAACAACACAAACCATTCCACATAGGAAGAAAATGAAGTTGGTGTAAAAAACTGTTCCCGTGGTGCAGCTCCTGTCACTGAGTACCAGTGACAGTGCGGGTAGATTAAGTAAAACCAAGCTGCTTTTTTGTTAATGCTGACAGACGCTGCAATGTACATATGGAGCTATTGTCTGCCGTCCTTGTACAAAACTGATTTTAAAAACATGTTGAACAACTTAGAGATTAAGTCCTCATATTGAAACTCATTATGAAGTCAAGTGCTAGGAGATCATCCAAAACGTTTTCCAGCAAAGTACATAGCACAGCATTGACTATTGAGAAATAGGAAATAAGTTTAGAAAAAGAAGATTCTCTAGAACAGGAAGAAAAAGAATCCCATTATGCAGCTATACAGCAGTAGATGGCTTCATCCTGAGATGTTGCATGTCCACTTGGTCAGGGTCAGGCCCAGAGGTGCTCAGCTCACAGCTTCCCTGCCTGCTAAGTCTGATGTTGCACCCTAGAGTGGTATTGAATTGAATTGATTGAATTGTTGCAGTTGCTGAGCAGAAATGCCTTTCAAAGTGTTTTGAGTCATTTGGTGGCCATGCTATGCTGTGCTAGGCAGATTATATAGCCTATTAAATAAGAATCAGAACCACATCTCCCCATCAAAGAATTTGCTCTGCTGCCTCTAGGATACCACACAGAAACATTTCTCCCTGTCTGAGAGACCTCAGGAGTGCAACAGGTGTGTAGAGAGGCAGCTCTCAATATTAGCAGATATCTGAGGCACAAAAGGAGATTCCTTTTTAAAGTTAGGTACAACTTCAAAGGTTTTGTCTTGTTCTTTTTCTCACCAGGAATCTGGCTGCAATATTGTGTGTAACAGCTCAAGTTATTGGCATGTGTTCCAGGTTACGGAAGGTCTCAGCTGAGGTTATGAAAAATTGTTTTAGCACCTCCTGTATGTGTATGTGACTATTCTAATAGGATAGATGTTAAATTAAATTTCAAATTTAGCTGGTTAATATGAAAACTATTATTAAGGAACATTTTTGCATGTTCTAAGTGAATGATTGAGTGTGTCATTAATTTATTTTATGGCAGGAACGTGACTAGGGGAAGAAATTCTAGGTGAGTGTTTGGATAGTACGTACAGAGATTTAAGATTTGATTGACAATCAAAATTTCTGTTAACCAGAAAGAACTGAAGAAAGAGTCTAATCACTGACAGAGAAAATCCATTTGCTTCAACATATTAAACAAATGTTTCTTTGTTATAAAAAGGAACATTTTGTTGATTTCTAAAGTATTCAAAATAACAGTTTTAGAGAATCTAATGGGTTTTTATATTTAGGCACCATGAAGTTGATTGGTCTGAATGCCTTGAAAATGTAATCATATGAGTAACTATACACACACTGTTAGTTCTATTAATTTTGAAGAATTACTTACATGCACACAGTTATAATTTTCTTCTATTATGAAAAGTTATCCTATATCATGCAGCTGAGCCTGTCAAATTCTCCTCATTCACACAAAGACCTCGTAAGGAAGGCAGTTGGAGGTTTGGCTTGGAGCACGGGAAGGCTTTTCCCAATGCCCACTTGTCCAAGTTTTGCTGTAGGATCGCCTTTATCGTGGTTTAAGGCCACTGAGCAACCTTCCTCTCTCTCACCTCTGACACCGAAGGGCTGAAGCTTTTCCTCTGAGCAGGCTGGGCCGTGCCCACTGGTATGACCACTGTCCCTCTTCAGCAGAGCTGGGACATCCCCCATCCCGGGAGGGTCCTGTTTGCTCTGAAGGACCTGAGAAAGAAAGCATTTTGCTGCTTGCTAGTTTGGCCTCCCATTATATTCCTTCTTGACTGTTGGGTATTCCTGTCTAAAGTGAGCTATGTTGCTGGTCTTCCTACAGCTTCACTAGCAGTAATTTAAGACTTTCTTTTTGCAATTAATACAAAGATATTTTCTATTGTTGTGGAGCCAAACAATATTCTCAACTACAGTAGTATTGCACCCTCAGAGTACACTCCCCCTCACAGTGATAATATATTTTTATCATCTATGTAGAACAAATGGTATTGAAACATTAAAAACTTGTCATATTGTAACTTCAGTTCAAAGAAGAATCTTACCTTTGGTTTAAGGCTGAAACATTAGCCACATTTTACTTGAAAGTGTAACAAACTCCAACAGATACTATCTGGCAATGCCAAGAACATATAAAAAGCTAAAAATCTTATTACCAAATCAAACTGGTTTTTTTTTGCTCTCTGAGTATTTCTGGGATTACAGACGAGAACTAAATATGAACTCTGTCACGTAATTCTGACTCTGCAGTTTACTGCTCTTAGAAAAGTTTTATTTTTTTTCCTCATATGTCCAGCACTGACTTTAATTTCATTTTCCTGGTGGAGCATGGTTCCAGCTTAGGAGTTGTAATGTCCTGGCAGTTAATGAGGCTTACAAGGGAGACAGGGGAAAAAAATAGTAAATCTCTGTTAGGAAGTTAGTCTCTCTTTGAGATTAATGCTACTCTGCAACTCTAATTAGTTTAGGAATGACTCCTCTGCAGACTGTGAAGTATTTCTGATTCAAACTGGTATCAGGGAGAGCAGAACCACATCTCTTGTTTTGGTGAAAGTCAAGGATAAAAGCCTTTAAAAATTGTTTTAATAATTTACAGTATAGTATAGTATAATATAATAAAGTTAATAAAGTCTTAAAGGCCATCTTCTAGCTGAGATTTCTTTAAGATATGTCAAAAAAGAGCTAGAAAAAAGCTTACATACTAAGTAAATATGTAAGGGCCCAAGCATATGCATTAGCGATAGCTGTTCTAATGTGCAGTTGCACTGGCCACTACGTAGAAGCTGGGAGTTAGGAGCAGTATTTGGTCAAGAAATTTAAGTGTAATGAACAGCAGTGCAATGAACATTTGCACTGAGTGAAATCCACCATGTGCCAGGGGTCAGCACAACTTAGTCACCCCTTAATTCTCGCTTAAGTGCTACTTTGAATGCTTAGGTGACCCCCAGTCCTTGCGCTAACATACCACCCGTGGGTGTAGCCCCTGCCCACGGCTCCGGGGGCTCGTTACATGGTCTTTCTTTGCCAAAAGAGTCTACAAATCTATCCCAGCACCTAGCAAGCAGTGCAGCCTAACCTTAGTTTTAAGCTGCAGAAATAGAATGGTTCAGGACTAACGCAAGTTGTGGTGCTGAGCAGAGTGAAAGGGACTTTTTTTAATCTACATTTCAGTTCTACCATCTGTCTACCAATCAGAAGACACAGTAGTGTGTATTTAAATGTAACCTGCTGCACTGATGGCAATATTATAATCACACCATAACCTGTTAGCATCTCTGAAATCTTGTCCATGAAGAACTGGAGAAGGAGCCAGAAATCCCCAGCTGTACCTGGTTCAGTAGGAAGGAAAAGACATGGGGGAGCAGGCAAAGTCTATATATTCTCATAAGCACAATTTCGACCTTCTTAAGAACTCCTTTACAGTGTCCCCAGTATAGAGTGCATCCCATGAGTAATGCAGGAGGCCAGGCAGGTCCTGTGGCTGAAAAGTGCTGACTACCCAGGGCTGGAAGGCAGTTACATGCAATAGTGTTTCAAAGTGTTCACCTGTTATGAAATTATCATGATGAAGTCCTTCAGAGAAAGTTCATTTGAATGCTGCTCAGCTGCCATCAACAATATTCTAGCAAGTATAATTGTATTTCCCTAAGACTTTTACTAGATAGTTATGTATCTGGCATAAACGGCATTGTATTTGCACAATATTGAGAGTTGTATTTTAGCGTGTTGAGTATTCGAACTTCATTTTATCATCTTTCTCTCTGAAAAGTTCAGTATCAGTGTAAATTAGAACTGTTAACAAAAAAAAAAATCAGAATTCAGGTTAGATCTGAAATGCATAAATGCAAGTATTTGGTCAAGGTACACACTGCTGCTTACAAGACGGATGCACTATCAAAATATGATCACACACCAGCACTAGTGTGTAGAGCTGCTGCAAGATGGCAGTCTGGTTTTACATAACCTGCGTACGAGACCATGGATGAAAAATCAGTGCTAACATCCTCACAACCTCCCTGGAAGACTTTAGAATGTGTTGATTCCGTAGATAACACATAAATGATCAGAAGAATAATAGAGTGCAAAAGGAGATGCCTTGCAGTCTGACAAGAAAAAGGGCAATTTCATTTTGCAGCAATAGGTTGGAAATAAGAACACTCTTACGACCTCTGTCAAACTTTTACTGAGATACAGACATAGCACTGTTAAGAAAAACATGAAGTGCAGAAAACAAAATGGATAAACTCCTTTGAAGTAGTTCAAGCTACTATTTTAACTTGCAAGTAAATTTCTCAAATCAGCTGTAGGAAGATAATAGTTCAAAATAAAATTGGAACATATCTGTCATTGTGCATCTAGGATCCTAGACTTTATACCACATCAGCAAGATCATCTTACTTCTTTTCTCTTATAGTTGAAGGAACAAATTTCATTCAAATTCACAGTCACAGTGACTTCTGAGTAATATTACACAGCTCAGAGAGTGTATTCAGTAAAATTTTCCACTGCCTTCAAGGGGACAGACCCGAATTGCTTTGAGATCCTTCACAATGAATATAACTGGTATATGCAAATGATTCTAAATGAGTTTCTGGTGGTTTCAGAAGGTCCCTGAGCCGGTCCACAATATTTGTTAGACACCACTGATTTGAAGTTGCTTTTTAGCATGCAAGACTTCATTCAGTTTGGCTAATGAGCATCTTGAACTTGTCTTGATCACAAAGGTGATGGCTAATTTTATCCAAAACTTCATCAGTCAGCAGTAATTTGCCTGTTCAGAGAGTGAAATAACATTCCCTGGAACCAGCATGTTTGTTATATAGCAGTAATTTCCTCCCCTGACATTGGACAATAGTACTGCCTGATGTGTTTAGGTTCTAGACAAAGAAAAAAATGATCAAAATCCAAATATGAAGTTTTGAGCAAAAAATTGGATGTCAAATCACAGCAAGATCTGGTTGAACTGATAGGGTAGTAAATAAAACAAGGGTTCAATATCAAGTCCAGCCATCAGACTGTCTAATCACCTTAGCAGATAAATGGATTAATTGAACACTGTATAAAACACTGAACATTTTCTTCTGTTAATCATTCACTGATTCACCTTGAGGGTAGGATAAGTGGTGGATTAACCTAAACTTAATTTGCTCCTTCTTAGGTCCCATATTTGGAAAGAGCCTTACTGTATTCACTCAGTGATTTACTCACTGGCTGCACTAACTGACACCTTATCCTCTCAAAGAACTGACAGCTTTTCAGAATTTATAAAAATATCTGCTGTGTTGTATAGATCTCTATATGCTGGAGGTATTAACGTGTCTAATTATTTTGAGATAGTAAACTTAACTTTATAATTTGCCTTTTGGTGTCAGACTTCTTAAAACTAACAAAACCACATAGTACTAGCTGAAGTTGGGAAATAATTGCAGAATCTTTCTGGTGATGTGTGCTCTGAGCTAAAAGAGAAAGTACAACATCAGTATCTCTGAAGGTGGTTTCCAGGAACCTGTTCAGCAGAGTTAGCAGAGTGCCACAGCTGGGTATCTTAGCTCGTTTTACAAAACAGTGACTTTGCCATTTGCTACAGTAGCTAAAGCAAATAAGTATTGGTCATGCTGTGAAACACTGGGGTTTAAAGTCACTGAAACTTCGTACGCTGAGTTCCAGAAGGTATACCAACCGATTTCCATGGAATCTATGTAGTGCCAAGGGTAAAGCCACGGGGGTTTTAATGACTGGAGATCTGTATAATGTACTGGACGTGAAGGAGGTCTCGTAGCCTGTCTGAGCTCCTGGAAGAACCAGGTTTCCTAACTGCTATCTCTCAGAGAATTCATGAGTCTGCAGGTAAACAAAGGGTTCAAGTAACAACACTGCATCTTATCTGATATATATTTGAAGTTATCATTTTGAGGAGATATGCCTTCATTGCCAAAGACTGGTCAATAAATAAAACCACATCATACTGGATCGTTCAAATAATAATTAGCTGTATTCTCTAAGCATGTATGATCTGTTAACTAGTCTGTGCTTTTGCTAGAGGTCTCAGCTGATCACTTATTTTATGAAAAAATAATCCGTGGTTCAACCTTTTTCTTTCAAAAGTTACAAATTAAAATCAGTGGACCCTGTTAAGTGCAGCTTCACAAATTAATATGAAATACAGTGCTTTTTCATAGGGTTTGAGAACCAGATTTAAAAGCATATTGGTGTTTGTGCACAGCAGGCAATAATGATCCATTATCCTGCAAGCAGAGGAGCTAGCAGCAACACATAAATAAGAAGCAATTGGACCATCTGCTTTGATTTCTGTAGCATCCCCAGAGGATGTGAGCAGGAGCTGACACTTCTCTCCATCTGCCCTTACATTATCAATTACAGTTAAATTATGCTGCATGCTACAATGCTGGCAGATATGGACTGTAGATTGTGGCACCTGAAAAATATAGAAGAAAATACACATGTTGCAAGCCAGCTGTTTATTTACAAGTTCTTGACGTTTTTCCTCACTGTCTTTGATGCCGTTTTCTAAGGCTTCTAAAAGACATCTCTGCTTAGTGTGAAATAATTAGGTGTAACAGTATAGCACCACGCACAAAATCAACCATAAAACAGGGGATTGGGATAATCCTGAATGGAGCACCAGAGCATCAGGTAGAGCAGATTTTAAATTTAAAAAAAATAAGTTCTGAGTACACCTGAGTCAGCTGCTCTAGCCAGTGTTTATGAAGTATGTTAGAGCAGGAGGGGCAATGCATCCTGTACAGTTTTTGTAGCTTAGAAATCATGTGTAAAACTGTAACTTTTATGAAATGTTAAGTGTTTATGAAAGCTCCGGGAGTGGTAGAAGCTGGAATTGAGGGCCACAGTTGCTGTATGCTGCAAGCGAGCCCTCTGTCGAAGTGTCTTACCACAACCCATAGGAATGCTACTCCCTTTCGACCGGGGATAATTTTGTTGTAAGTTCATTCAATTTTCGACCTGTTTGATGGATGGTTGCCAGTCGTGCTGAATTGCATTTTGGTTTTGTGGTATGGTATTCTGGCCATCAAAGCTGACATATGAACACTACTTAACAACTTTCCTTTTGCCCTGACTGCAATTGGAAGCCTGATGCATTCATCAATCGCACTAGCCAGTTAACCAAGGGATGCTCCAAGGCAAACACACTCCAAACTTTGAACATTGTGCCTTTCTCATAGTTTCTAACACTACTACTTGCATTTTCAATATCATTAGCTCTCTCATTAAACAAAGCCTTTAGCAAGTGCTGCAAAATAATAAAATTGATTACGTATGTTTTAATAGCCTCTTGCCAATGCTGTCTGATCGGTCCAGGCTATTAGAATACCACATAAGACAGAAGTTAACAGGAAAAAAAAAAAAAGACTTTGAAAAGACCAGAAAGAAAAGCTTGAACACAAAGGAGCAAATAGCATGCATCAGAGAGGAGCTGACAAAAAGGGATTTATCTGCACTATGGCTACCTGTTATGATAAGCAAGTTAAAGGTGCTTTCTCTTCCTGAAATTCCAGCAGAGGCCTGTCATGGGGGAGCTTTGGGAGTTTCAGAAAGGAAAGATGGGCTGTTTTGCTATATATGGACTGTGTTCTCATATTCTTGTAATTTCATTTTTTTTACTTATCTTGCCTTTGCTTGTTGGGAGCATTTGGCATTAGCTATCTGAAGTGCCATCTGAAGAGAGTGTATTGCAGGCTCTGCCTCCTGAGTCTTATGCTATAATAAGACTTTCTGGAGGCCTTTCCACCCTCTCTGAAGTGAAGGGATTTTGTGACCTTCGGTCTAGAAAGCAAAGTGTTTTGCTCCCTGGCTCCGTTCCCTGAGTCCTCCATGGACTATCCTTTCATTTTTTTATTGTTTCTTGCAGTTGTGTGTTTTTGTACCTGTCCCATTATGCTACGGCTTCTTCTCCCTGAATTTGCCTTTTAAGGGTTATGTTGACAAGCCCGCTTTTCCAGTGAGGCAAACATGGTTCTTACTGGCTCCACACCTGTTCCTCTCCACATGTGTTAAAATGATATTGCTCTCTATTGAAAAGTGATTTATCATGCGAGGGATGTGAGAATTGTCCCTGGGTAATGAAAGACAGAGTCCTACTTGAGATCCCAACATAAAAGCAAAGTTGCCTTATTTCCTCATTGAAGTGGAATTTATCAGAATGTTTGTAACAGGGTATGTTGGTATTGGTCTTGAGCTTGCCTGCTCCAGCATTGTTGTTATCCTTGGCATGGGCACGTAGGAAATTCTCTCTTTATCAGCCCACTGTTACTGAATGTGCCCTTGGAGAGGCCAGACCTTCCCTCCGCTATTGGTCGCAAAGCCCAGACTAAAGCAGCAGACTCTGAGTCCCTTAAGATAGTTGTTGTAAGAGCTTTAAAATTCTTGTGAAACGAGACTCTCTCCATCTTCAGGACTTTATTCTGTGTGTTTATGCTAACCTGAGAGTTTCTGTGTGCGTGCCTGCATCTGTCACTTGTTCATGCAGGCCTGTGTAGAAGACTAAATTGTGTTATTCACAACTGACTGAGATACCTGGATGTGAGGTTGTTAAAGATAGCACACGTTTTGAAAACATCAACATACAAGACTTGTCCTAACCATATAAAATTATTGTGATGGTAAAGGTTTCATTTTATATGAAAATATCTTAAAATTAAGTGAAATTGTCTCAGGCTCCAGACTTAAACTGTTATTATTGAAAAATACTTTTTTGCTGCTTTGTTGCTTTGAAAGTTCTGTATTTGTTTTCTTCCCTTTGAGGGGGCAAGGGAGAAATCAAAACAGCACTGCAGTGCCGTGTTCTGCCTGAATTCTATAACCAAGCAGCATCGTGCAGCACCTTTTTAGCAAAATGACACTTTAAAATGTTTGGTTTTTTTCCAGTGGAACAGTGATAGGAGTAAGAAACCTGTAAAATAGAAAAGAGCAGCCAAAAAATCTAAAGTAAATTAAATACATTTCACATTCTGGATATAGCTCACAATAAGCCATCAATAAGAATATTTGTGAAATTACTAAGAAAATTGTTACTTTTTTAGTCATCACTTTAAACTTCTTATTTTCTGTGAGTTCTATGAAGCAGGCTTTCAATTTGCATGTTTATGTACAGCAGATAACTATGTGAAAAACATTAGTTTTCTAGTTTACGTATGTGGTCCATAAAACTAGAGTTACTAGCTCAGTGGGTAATTATTTCTATGAAATTATTGTAATAGCTTTGAACAAGGATTTACGTTACTATGGTAAAATAACTAACAGTTATGTATATTCTATTTCGTTTTTCAGCAGCAACATTTGTGTTTTGAATGATTGTCCCTCAGAAATTGTATATCTTTTGGACAGGGAGGGGCAATAAATGAATGTGCGTATTGTTCACACCGGTAATACAAAGAACAATGCAAGTTATTAATCTCTATCTTAGCTAAAAACTCACTGAAGACAAAAGAATGAATTTGCCATCTTTTTAAAGAGCTTGTGATGAGATGCCTGGGTCGGATTATTAATTGGATAATCTTAAAATAAGTGCTTTGTCTAATAAACCGTGAGATGTTTTGTAAATTATGGATGGCAAATTCTCCCTCTGTCTAAGCCCCGGATGGAGGTTCAAATGCTGTAAATATTGTGTAATGTCTTTGTCTGTATATTGTCTCTGGGTGTGCTATAAGTAGAAGTAGTACGAAGGTCCCTAAGAAAGGCTTCAAAACTACCCTAATAAAGCTTAGTGAAAGATGAGCATTTTAAGGCAAAAGCTGTCCTAGGCCTTTTCCCACTGGTAGCCTTCAGTGAAAGGAAGTTGCATAAATCCAAATGCTCTGAGTTCACTTCTGGCATCAAGCTTGAAATCTTCACTCTCAGAAATCGGATTCTTGCTTTTCTGCCAGAACTGGCCCCTTGCAAACCAGTGCTGAAGCACCAAAAAAGCAGGGAGGGGAAATGGTTTAAAATCCATAAAGATGGAACTTTAAAAGAGTCTAAATGGCCAGATGTCAATATAAAAATATTCTGTGGTTGGTTACAATTAAATAATTCAATTTCTGACAGCTTGGAGACCTGTCTGGCTCGCAAAGAGAGCCAGGCTCACCACAGACACCAGAACCCTTGGCAGACCACCTGTATGGGATGTCTCAGTCCTTGGGTGTGGCAGGTGGTAGCAGACGTGTGACTTGGAGCTGGAACTCTTAGAGTGTTGGCCTTCCTACATTCATCAAGTACTTTTAGGGTCCTGGCTCATTATAAACTTGGCAGAGAGTTCTAAATCCCTTTCCCAGGCAACTCTGAAATGTTTTTGGTTCTAACTGGAATGTAACAAAATGTCAAATTCTTGCATTCTCCATACAATGGAAATACCTTTGTCTACCTATTTCAGCTCAAGGAATACAGGGTTTGTTTTCGCTTAAGCTTANAGAGACAGAAATTAGTTCAAAGAATGCGTGTGTTTCTAATAGCTTTTGATACAGCAAATGGCAGAAGTGGTAGACTCTGTCAGTTCCTGTCCACCCAAACTTTCCTATCGAGAAAAGGCTGGATACAGCCATATAAAGATGCTAATGAATGATTTTCTTTTAGTTCAACAGGTGACTGCTACATTTTCAGGGTAAGAGTAGAACTGGAAGGTACAGTTTCTAAATCTGTGCTAACTGCATTAATAGTGCCTTTTGCATTTGAATTGCTCTGAACTCGGAATTTGCGCTTATGTCAATAGCCTGTCTTTTTTCAAAGTCTACTGATTAAGTAAATAATTTTGTAGCATGTGAAATCCTTGTAATTAATTTCATGGGATGGGAAGCTGTGTCTCCCCCTGAAAGCCTAATTAACATGGAGACTATCTTCTCTGATGAGTTCATAAGCTGTTCACAGACAGTTGGGATGTAGCAACTTTGCAAGACGCTGTTTAAAGATCTCTGACATCTGAGAAAGCCACAAAATCCAATAATCCTACTTTCAGAACTCCAGGGTGTCCTCTGAGATCAATCTCATATCTAAACATCACATAAAGGGAGTGCATTGCGCTATAGACTGGTTTCTATTGAACACCAAGTAAGAAGCAGCATTAGACATTCTTGAAGAGCTTTTATCGGGGGAATAGAAAAGGTTGTCAAATTCTGAAAATTTTACCCGTGATTAAAGTGGTACTATGAAAATGGTTACATTTTTAACAAAGGTCAGCTTATCCTCCATAGACCTCTCTTGAGAGTATCCAGCAAATTATTTATTGGGAGTAAAACTGAGCAGCTTTCATGTTTGTCTGTGCATGTGAACAGAGCTGGCATTAATTCTCTTGTCTCTAATCACTGTGCTATCATGTCAAATATCCCTTCAAGTAGTCCTGGGTTCAGGTTTCAGTTGTGCTTCTGGGCCACATACATTTAGATAAAATTTCAAGGCAGTTTTAAATGCAGTGAAACTGTCTGAACAAAGGTTATGTAGATTTGGTAATGTATTGATATTGACGTTCCCATTCTTGCGTCTGTACTTTTGTATGTACTCAGGCTGCTCACTTCCAGTCTGCCATGCTGATATTTCACAGTGTATTTTCCATAGCATTATAAGTGGATCTAAGTGTTAAAGTTCTTTATACCTACTCTGCATCAAAAACAGAACTGAAAAGGAACTGGCACTGTAAGTTTAAATTGGGCTGTTTAAGCCAATATGCTGGCCATGGCGTGGAGTTATTCCAGAGAACCTCAGGGGAACGCACTTCTGGAGTGTGTTTTGCTTTGCCCCCAACGGGAAAAATTCTCACGCTGTCGGTTGCAGCATCGTAGAGCACGGTAACTTGGCCATACGTTTGAACCTGTTTGCACAGAAAGAAACTCAAATTAAATATTCTTGGTTTGCTAATGCATCGAACATTTTAAAGACTTTCATCTGAAGATTTGATGGAAGTTTCTAAAGTCTAGCTTTATTCCACTTTTGAGTAGTGACAAAATCAGTTTGGTAGTTTCTTGGGGTGGGAAGAAGGGAGGGAAGGTTTGTCCTTTTAAATGCTGTAATTCATATAGTTTTTTGCGTTTCTTTTCTTTTTCCTAAGATACATTTCTCTGCCTTAAGTCTACATACTCCTTTGGACAAAATTTCTGTTGTACTTTGAGTTGTTGCATTCACTGAATAAAGCATTAAAAGATTAAAACATATAACCTATATATAGCTAATGGAAGATTGTAACAGAGCTGTTGAATATTGGCCTTTCAGATAGTCTTGCAATATCTAATATAAAGCTCTAAATTCTTAAATGGAAGGTCCAGATGCAGACATAGCAGATGCATTTGTATGTCTGTATGATCAAATCTGGTGTCTGTTTATACAAACTAATAGCCAAACCAAA
This sequence comes from Eurystomus gularis, assembly GCA_013400335.1. Taxonomy (NCBI): domain Eukaryota; kingdom Metazoa; phylum Chordata; class Aves; order Coraciiformes; family Coraciidae; genus Eurystomus; species Eurystomus gularis. Next base: position 48,602 of record VZZY01010754.1, on the reverse strand, counting down.
ATTTCTATGCACATTAATCACGGATGTAGCAGTATATAAATACCACAATACTGCAGATACATTGCTGGGATTGTTAAGCCAGTTGCAATTTTCAAATATGCAATAGCAAAATGCCTCTCGAATCTTAACCTCTGGATTTCTAATATTTACCTCTAAGAAATAAGAGGAGTTTGTCTGGAAACTACACCTGAACATGTGAATTCTGCCTCAAACTTTTAACATTTTAAACTGGTTCCGTGTTGGACTCCTCCCTAATTTCTAGTCTGGGCACTGGAATGTTCTCTGTTCTTACTGAGAAATATCAGTACTGAGAGACACACCAGGATGTGTCTCTGGATGCAGTAAATTAAGCAGAAATATTTTGTGTAGAGCTAGGAGTGGGTAGTATGGTGTAGTAACTGTGCCAGACCTCAAAAAAATACCTGTTTAATGTGTCCTCTGGGAAATATGATAAGTTGATGTAAATAATGAATACAGAATAACCAGAGAAAATAAGGTTTGTTTTCTTAAACTGGCAGTTAGTAGATGGTAACGGTTTCTAATACCAGTGTAATTCTGTCAGAATACAGGCAAGGGGACACAAGTTCTGCCCAGAAGCAATGCATCAGTACACAAAACTTCTGATCAGCTGCTCCAAGTTGTCATTTGTCTCATAAATACCATACCTAGATGTCTACTCCATATTTCCTACAACTGCTAAAAAATTTAGGCAAATTGGGTTTCATCACTCTGAAGATGATTCCCAAAGCACTTTTAGTTTGCCAGTGGTCGGGATATTCTGCTGAAGCATTGATCTCATTTTAATATCTTTAATATTGATGATATACACACATTTCTCTACCTGCCCAAACCTGGTGCTGGGACTTTAGTTCTGAAATGCAAATAAAATATTTGTTCTGTTGCATTAGAACATTTGCTGAGAAGTATAGCTACAGGTACTGTGGTTGTGGGGGACGTCTTATGGTGTCTGTTTTGGAAAACCTAACTGTGACAGCCCTTTTGGCTTGTGGAGGAGTCAATAGAATCACGTTTCAAGACATTTTAAAATTCTCTTTTAATTCATTGTAATGGTTTACATGTATATTACATTTTCTACTTTATTCTTTGACTTGAGTCAATACGTATCTAATGTAAGTGCAGTTCATTTATAAATAAATTGATATTCTGTCCCTCATTACCTATATTTCTAATGCATTCTGATACATTAGTAAATAGACTTGTCTGATTAATCATTAGCACATGAAAAGAATTAGCTGTCTACTGCCAAATGGAACTATTGACAATGATAATAAGACCAGCTACTGTATCATCTAGAAGCTGGTGTTTTACAGGAAGGCTGAAAATGGGTGGTATTCCATTTGTACACTGAAACTGAGTGACAGAAGTCATCTGTCTGTGCAGAAGAAAAATAATAATTTCTCCTTATGCCTTCATGTTTTTCTACCGCTAAAATACAATAATGCCTTTGTACCAAGGGTATTGATTGGGCTGCTTTCATGCCATCTTCAGTTGGTTATTCAGACTGAGGAAAAAAAGATAAAATGTATTTTCCTTCAAAGCAATATGTGTAAGTTTCTCAGATAATTATGCAGAGAGAAAAAGAAAAGCATAAAATACCCTGTCCTGAACATTATGTCATCTTTGGTACCATAATTCAGGTTAGCACATCTAGAACAGTCACCACCTCAGTGTTTGAAACTAGTCATGTGATTTTTCCTTTTTGTTCGTACCATTAAAAGCAGGATTGAAAAGCATTCCAGTACAATTGCCATAAATATGCAAGTTAACTATATGATGAAAGCAGCAACTTAATTTACAAAACCTTGTGATTAATTTTATTCTGGATAGTGCAGTATCTGCACTGCACACTAAATACTTGTAGCAGGTGATGAAACCGCTGCTGTTCAGTGCGGTACTTGCACCTTTGCTCAGCTGCTCAGAAATTCACATCATGTGGAATGTTTCTGAAAGGCTGACAAGAAAGCTGGGCAGGATGGAATTAGCACATCGTTAGCACCATAATGTGTTCAGATAATACACGGTTACCAAAGGCAAAAAGGTGTTAACCATATTCTAGGTGTTTTAATAAGTACCATATGCACTTAATTGCACCATAGTACATGCAAGAAAATGCAAATATCTAATTCAAACACCTTGAGAATCTCTCCTTGCCTGAGAAGGATTTGCCCTGGCAATGCAAAGTGGTGCAGAGAGCACTACCTTCAGGTATTCTCTTGTGTGACCCTCAGAGACCACACTCAGTCATCAGCGTTTGCTGTACTAGACCTGTTTACTCTGCAGAAGTCTAGTGTAGTGGCCCTGGAGGGGCCGGGCTTCCTACCCCTGCCTATGAGCAGATCTTCTGCTTCTCATTCCTTACAAAGGCTCTCTGGGCTTGTTGTAGTCCCCCACACCTACACTGGCCCACGGTCTGCTACAGCCTCTGGCAGGGTGTTGGGACTGGGGATCCCCTGGTGCCGTCACCAGCCTGTCACACGTTTGCACCTACCAATTTCCCAGGTCAGAGCTGCTTTTCTACAAAAGCCCCTGTAGCCATTCCTGAGCTCTCTTACTATCTGTTCTCTCAAGTTCATAAAGCATAGAGACTGAGGGAGAGTGTAAGTAACCAAAATGAGATTCTTGCATTGAGTTTTCTTGCACTTAGTCTTCACCTTTGAAGAACAGGGGACAACTGTAATTATTAGAGACTCATTTTAGAACACCTTTTGAAAATTTGGACCTTGTGTCATAATATGGAAAGTAATGTCTTTATTTTTTAAAATTAAAACCAATTATTTCAGATTCAGTTATTTTTCATGTGTTGTTGATTAGGCAAGTACATATGAGTAGTGTGCTGAAAAGCACACTAGATAGATAAAATACTTTCTGTGTACCTGTCATAGCTAAAAACTGATAGAGACTCCACTAAGGAAGTGAACAATATAAAATGTAGAATGTAAAATATTCAATCCATCAACAGTTTTTTGAGTGCTTGAAGTATGATAGTGCTTTTTGGTTCCCTCACTAGGAAAAGCAGCTGATACCTCACTGCACTTTAGATTTCTCATTCTTTTTGTAATGTTTTGGATTAAGAAATAAGAGTGTGTGAAATGCTGCTTAGCATGCGTTTGTGGAAGTCCCATTTTGTTTGTGTGGTTCACTTGTAGATGTGAATGCAGACGTGCTATGCCCTGAGCAGAAATGGTGTGAGAAATAATATTTGTAAATGTGTCATATCTAATATGTGTAGGATTAAAATGCAACTGTAGTAATTAATATATTATCAAATACAAAATACAAATAAAGGACAGAAAGCAACCAGAAAACCCAACCTGTGGGGAAAAAATAACCAATATGACAGCATATATATGTATATTTGTTTGTCTGCGGGAGGAAATGGCAGACTGCTACCCGTAAGTCAAATATAATTTGCAAAGGAGCTATTTTCAGCTCCTTTTAAAATTCAGTTGAGAAGAATACATCCATATGTTAAACTCAGGGAAATTAGAAAGACCAAGTTTGTTCAGAATAAAGACCTAATCTGCAATCTCTTTAACCAATCCCTTATTTATAATGGAATATGAGTAAGGCCATTTATATTAATATGGATTCACAGGATGGGGCTGTGAAGTTTGCTGTATTCAGCTTTGTAACTACCATATTTATAGTGTTTAGATTGCATAGTATCAGTGCTTCCTAGTTTCACTTACCAGTGCTTTTCAGACTCTGTCCAGGGACCTAATTAGTGCTTGAATTTGCAGTTCTCTTGTAGGAAAAGTGCTACATTTAACATAAGTCAATGGGACTTTTACTTTTGCAAAGGCTGTTGTATCAGGCTCTGACTGTATACAAGAAATATTTCAGCTCAATGACCTTCTCTTTGCCATATTTGAAACCGAAGCAAAAAGAAGGTCATTGTTTTATGAAAAATATTAAAAATTCATGATATGTTTTGATTTCTGCATTTGGATTCCTGGAGTAAATAATACTAATGGTATATTTTCAACATGTCTCTTAGCAATTACTGTATATTATGTAAATACTAGCAGGTAGCATACAGTAAATCTGCAACTGAAGAAATATTGACTTGAAACAAACTCATTTGAATTGAGAAACAGTGAACTTTTTGTGCCTTTTTACTGGTCTCAGATTCATGGTGTAACAAATCCTTCATTTCCTAAGACAGTACGTAGAGAAACTGTAAAATGCCATTCTCAGTGTTCAGGGAATAAAGCAAGCAGAAAGACATTTTTACTAAAACAAACAACTTGACTCAAACCAATGCTGTAAAGTGTGAAAATCCCACTTTAATTGTAAAAGAGAAAAAACCTGCATCTCACTATGAATAAAGACACACCTTCAGCAGCGCCTGCAGAAGGGAATAGGGCAGATAAATATCAACGTACTGCAGTGACGTGTGCTCATAGAAGGCAGCGACAATAGACCATACGTTTCTGTTAGGGCTACATGTTGCTTTTGTTTTCTTACTCAATGCAATAACATCACTGAATGCTTTAATGGCAGGTGTTTTCCAGCAAATTACTTCTTTCTAGGGCCATTTTGAAAAAAGAATACTCTGGAGCACCACCCAGTGTGTCCTAACTCAACCTGCTAGAATGGTACGAGTAAGACAGCAACGTCAGCTGCGTCTTCTTGAATAGATGTCTTGTTCTTGAGCGCAATGTGCTTTGTGCGCAGGCCCAAACACACAGTGTCGTAACTGGTACTTGCTTAGAAACATGAGCAAGATCTGTGCTGTGTCATGACAGTGGCGCCAGCGACAGGACAATAGAAACGAGGGTGTGAGGAGTTGCAAGCGCTTCGCTGGGCTTGGGCAGCCACCCTGCCCCGAGCACCACAGGAAACACTGCACCTGCAAAACTGGGAAAGGCGGGGGGGGTTCTGAGGTTGTTCCCAATTGCACAAATTCCTTATTTTCATCACTTACTGACAAAAGGGTCTTTTTGAGAACATTTTTGGAAAAACCCCATCCTTTGTTATTCTTAAACTAGCAGTTAACTATCGCAAAAGCAAGGGTCTTCATGTTTATTTCTCTAGAATTATTGATTTCTACCTACTTTCCTGTATCATAGTTGTCCCCAAATAACATGCCAGTCTCTCACTTACATGTATCAAGTCTACATATTTCCGATATTCTATTCACATCAAGGGAAGGAGGCACAGGTAAAGAGAAGTATCTGTTTCCAGAAACCTCTGCAGCCATTGTACCATTTGTTGTAGGGATGCAGGTACAAGCCTCACTCACTTCTGCACGTTGATCAACTTTTATATGATACTGAACTCTCAGTGGAATTAGTGGGCAGTAAGGTGCTCTGTGCTTAGAAACGCAGATTTCTGAAAGACAAGATCATTTGTAAAATTTTTTATCCAGCTCTGGTATTTATTAGGTTTCTGTGTGTGAAGTTTTGGTTTGAATTTCTCAAAGGGGTCGTTGTTAAATATTCCCCTGTCAGCTCACCAGTAAGTCATTAAATCAATCTAAGTAATGTGGGTTTGGGATTGTTGGTTGTTTGGGGGTAAGGGGGGGGGGGGGGGGTCTCCTTTTTTTTTTTTTTTTTTCTTGCTAAGCACAGGAGCCTGTGTGGTGCTGAATACCTTTGTTTTTCTATGGAAGGCGACAACATGGCATAAAGTAAGATTTTAATTAATACTGAATGACTTAAAAACCTGAATGTTGCCATAGGCCATAGACTCTGTGTCTAAATACAGAAATAAAAGGTATCATTTTGTGCCTCAAAATCCAAGTTTCTCCTGCTGCTGAATGTCTAGGGCTATGCTTACAGACCAGAGAATGTACCACAGCAGGCTAGGTTTCCTACCTTACTTTTCCACCTTTGCTATCTTTAGAGCAAAACAGGAGCTGCCTAGGAAGAGTTTTGTTTGTGATTTTCCATTTTTACCCTGTTTGTTTTAAAAGACTGATGTAACCTTGTATTTAGTGAAATGTCCCTTTCTTAAAAAGCTAACACAGAGATGTTTAAATGGTGAAGGAGCAACTTGACATCTCTCTAGCTAAACAGTTATTGAAAAACAGGATAGTGAAATGTAAAGTGCAACTTAGGATTTGGTGTAAAGTTTATATGCAAAATAATTTCATTTACTTGGTAAAAAATACTAAATGCCTTTAAGATTAGAAGCTTCTGTCAAATAAGTAGAATCTTATTTCTGAGGCGTTTGAGCAAATCCCGTGTGAGGAAAAAATACTACCTAGTGTAATGGTGTGACAGTCTGTTCACGTTTTGCATGAGAGAGGTGAAAGCCAGAATTTCCAAAAGCCTGCAGTTGGTTTAGGCAAAGGGTCTGGGCTCCTCTCTCCACTGGTGATTCCAAAGGGAATTGGTCATTTTGCCTGGGGGCTCTGTGTACAACAGGAGAATGAGCTATTGTAAATATTTACCCTCTGAATATTCTCTATCCAGAACGTACAAACGATGCAAAGGCAAAGGTAGCTCTTTCAAGTGGCAGAACTTTCTGTGAGATTTTGATTTTAGTATTTGTCTTGCATCAACATATGTATATGTTTATAGCAAACAATTAGTTGTGCCATTATTCTTCGTCAGAACTACTACAAATATGTTTTTTATTTTAAAGGTTACTCTTTTCATTATAAATGGATTAGTATTTTATTTTATAAGCCCTAGCAAATGTTGTATAATGAAAAGGCTAAGCCTTCAAATAAACTAAATGCATGTTCGGTGATTAAGTGGTTTTCGTATTTCCATTAAAAAGACTATTTAAATTATTTAAAAGCCACACGGACATTGTTTATGAAGCTTATAGATTACTTTTCAAAGTTCACTTGAAACTGTCAAAGGGCAGGGATCCTTAAAAGTTTTACTTGTACCAGATTATAATAAAATATTTTAAATTATTTTTACCGTTTTTCTGAATGATAGATATAAAATGGGGTAAAATGTTGAGCACACCATGTTTTGCTAGCTTTCTTCCAGTTAGTAATAATTGACTAGACCATGAAAAAAGCATTTTAGGAGTCCTCGTGTTCAATCACATTGTATTTTCTGGTATTTTTCCTAATGTAACAATTAAATACACTGAAAAAATGTACAGTAGAAATAATCTTAATAGTAGAAGTCACATGCAATTTATATGTATTTGTATAAATTTATTTAAATACTTGAAAGGTATGAGTCACATAGAAAGATATGAATTATCTGCAATATCGGATAAAAAGATTGCACATTTATAGTAACTTCAGGCTTAGTGTCATGAAAAAAGATGCAGGAAAATGCCTGCCAGTGTCCTTACATCAACTTTTATTTATAACTGTCTTCCATACTGGAACCTGCGTGACTGTTCATTATTTCTCAGGAATATATTACTGATCAGCGAATATTGCACGGAAGTTTGTAAGAAAGCAACTGACATTATTCAAAGCTGGAATTTTCCCGTAAAGTCTTGTAAGGGGTAGAGCTTAAGTTTACTGAAAATAAACCTTTTAGTGACTCAGAATTATTCTCCCAATTATCCTTAAAGCTACACTGGAATAAAAATGTCAGCAGAGTCATTGTAGTTCACTAGTGGGTGCTGATCATATTCAGCTAGATGAATTTCATGTGATTCGTCCTCTCACTTTCAGGTTTACTTCCCCCCCAAGAATAGATGAGGTGTGTAAATGTTGTTAAAAAGTTGCTGACGGGGAGAGTTCTGTTCTGAGATGAATGAGCCAGAATCTTGATATCTGGCTCTACTGAAGTTAATGACAAATCTCTTATTCACAGAAATACACTAAGGAATTCATTCCCAGTTCTTAGAAACTTTCTTTAAATAGCTGATGGTTTATTTATCTGCACGTGTAGAGGAAGTTTAAATAATGTTCATAATCTTGAACGTGGCACAATAGTATGCAATTTTAAATGTGTAGTTTCGGTAAAGGTGCTGATTTAACACATCTAATAAATGTTGAAAAAGACTCTACTTTTGAACAATGTCCCTATATTTTAAAATAGAATATGCTGTTTCAAAAACAGTCCCAGCTTGCAAGTCACACAAGTCCTGTATATGCATATACATGAAATATCATGTAAGTACGTAAAGATTTGGAATACTTCGTATGAAATTAATGAAAAGGCTGGGTGCATCACAAACAGACCTGGAGTCTGGCCATGATTTGGATTTGCCTCTTTTAATTGTCTTTGCACGTGAAACATTACTTCATATCTGTAGTTAAAAAAAAAAATAATCAAACAAACATGACCCGTGTATTAGTGTGACTATCTGGTCTGCTTATGGTGAATATTTACATGACACTCTTCTTTCTTAATTCCCCTTTTCTTTCCTTTCCTCTTCTACTTTTGTTAACACAGCCATGATAGAATTTGCAGGGTGGAGCAGAATTCGTAAAGTAGATGAGTTAGGAAGAAATAGCCGGTATTATCTTTGTGCAAGTGGCACAAACACTAACTGTAGATTCCGCATGCTTGTGAGTGGTTTATTAAAGCAAGTGTTAGTTTTAGAAACATTTATTCTTCTGTTGTCTCGGCAAAAAATAAAAAATATAGTAGAAATGACTCTGATGAGATTCTCAAGAAAAAAGCGTAACAGGCTGGGTAGGGTTGGACTGAATGCTGGCTTTCTAGACAACATATTTTATATGTGTAAAAGCAGCAGAATTCTATGTAAACTTAGTTAAGAAAGAAAACAGTAATAACAAAACCCCTCCCCAAACCCTTTTTCTTCATTGTCTTTTTCATTTTCTCATTAGTGGAAAGAGGCAAATACTCACTGAACTCTGTTGTGAAGAATAATGGCCAGAATAGATGATAAAGGATGTTCATAAGTACAATGATTTTATGCAACTAAACTTACAAAAACTCCACAGAGACAGTTGTTTTCCTTAAAGCAAGTAATGAGAGAAAAATACTTATTCTATGTAACTAAAAACTGATGTCCAGCTATAACTCGCAAAACCCTGGAGAATGCTTAATGGGTTCTGGTAGGTATGTGTGACTCAGTCCTTGAGTGCTTGATAAAGCCATTCTTGAGATCTCCTTCTAAATCTTTGAGATCCTCTTCTAAAGTGGAAGGGCTGTAGAACTATCCAGGAGAAAGGACCAAAATAATAACAACCATTAGTTCTGAGCACAGATGGAAGCTAAAAGGCACTCAGGAGGCAAAGTGACCAAGGCAGCATCCATCATACTCAGCGTACATGCTGTAGAAATGATATGGAGGACAAAAATAAAAGTGTTCAGCCATGGGCAAAGTTCTGTGCTGTGGGAAACAGAATCACTCTCTATCATAATGCCTATGGCAAAGTGCTAGGAAGGTAAGAGCATTAATATATCGAGTGATTGAAGACATGAAGTTCTCCTATGAAGAAAAAGCTGCATATAGGGTTACTTTGAGAGATCCTAGGCAAATGCACGTGAAGTACCTGTACATGGCAAAAGACAGCTTCCAGCTATTTTCCTCCCTGCTATTCCTATTAAGAAGGCACAGTCATGTCAGTTCAGGTCTTGCTGCATTACAAAATTCTAGCTACAATATACTGCTTATCAGCAGTAGAGATTTAATAGGAAAGCATGGCCAACTTTTGCAGAAATACGGCAAGACATTTCTGAAGCTACTACTGAGCAAGTAAGGAGTTCATGAAAAAATTGCTAAATGAAAGCATTATTATTTAGAGGGGACACAAGAGAAGACACACAAGGGTCAGGGCAACGAGATTTTTCCAAAGTATCAAAACGTTCAATATATTGTTTAAGCATACGATACCTGTTTATTTTCCATGTCTCGGTGAAAACTAGAAAGACGATTTTAAAAAGTTACCTTGCAGTTCTGCTGCTCAGCAGCGACCGCTGAGCAGTGACGTTCACGTGTTGGCTACCTTCACGTGATTAGATATTGCATGAGTAAAATGTCTGTTGCTTGTGTTGTCGTGATCTCTTTGCACATTCGGACGCTGGGCAGCTGTATGGATTTGGGGTCGGTGGTTGAAGGTGAATAGCAGTTGCAGTTGTGGAATAATGCAACACTGAGAGTGGCGTTTCCTGCTGTGGCTGCACATGCGTTAACCATGTAAGACAAGGCTGATGAGTGGTAACTATCTGTGTTGTGTTCTCTAGTGCACCACAGAAATGTGCACATCACTCGGATTTTTTTTTCTGATTCATTTATTCTAAGCCTTTTAGACAGAGGATAAGGCAGTCAAGGTTATTCTCAGTCAAGCCCTGAGAACATGTTTTGCCTTCCCTTTTCTTCCCATCACAGATTGATGTATACCTTGTGCTGCTTCTTCAAGAGCTCCGTTTCTCATTTGCATGCTCACATCTGCTTTCTATATATGCTGACATAAATGTATGAATGAATATTTGAGCGAAACAGACATTAAATGTGATACTGAGATCTTGTTAGGTTGCTAGCAATTGCAGGGTAGACACAGTCACTTTCTGAAGAGTAGAGTGTGGAATAATCTCGATACTGCAGATGAATTATTTCTAAAAGTGAATCATCTGTACGAATATTCACCCTGTAACTTACAGTTGAAGGAAGTGGGCATAGGAGGAGATAGAATTGCAGGTTTCTGATTATTGCAGGTCTTGTATAGAAAGACATTTGTATATTAATATATTATTTCTATATTTCTGTATTAAGAAATCTGTCCAAATCACAAGATGCTTTTAAAAAGTTATATCCTTTTCCAATGGATTTCCAATTATTTTTAATAATTATTGACATAAAATATAAAATCCAGTAAATTATACTTTGCAGAATATTTCAAAGATATCTGTGCAGTCAGTACTAGGTGGAAGAAAAATCCTAACATTTTTGTTTTCATGGTTTTAGTTTTAAATTTCTTTAAGTGCTTGTTTCTCTTGATATATTCCATTAGCAGTTCTCTTTCCACTACTTGGTTTTTTTTTTTTCTGTCTCTATTAGCTCCTTTCCATCTAAAAGAAAAGAAAATGGAACAAAAAATATTCCCATGACTTTCTGAAAATTCCTAGCAAGGCATTGGAAGACCAGATGCTGTAGTTTATAAATTAAAAAGGCATTATGTACAGCCAGATGTACCGTATAAACTCAGGTTTTTATACCACATTGTGGTGTTCTGTGAATCCTTATTTGTCTTCAACATCTGCTCGGACCTGTCCATACTTCCCATATATTAATTATAATTAATCATATACTACAACATATCTTTATGTTTGAGTTTTGACCCAGTGAGAAAGCTATTATAGTATACTTATTGGGTGTTTGCTAAAAATAAAATAGTTTTGTGTTTATACTTTTGCTGATTAAAAAAAATTACTTTTTAGCTTTGGAAAAAACTGAATTGTAGGTTAATTTATGCAAAACAGTTACAGAGAATAAACTCCATATAAATATCCCTCTATATTTTTTCAGTTCCAGTTGAGTATTCACTGCCATGTGAAAACGTTATACTGTCTGGCTCCTTGTATGTCCCTTCTAACTGGTATTTCAAAATTATTCTACTCTATTATCCTAATTTTTAGGGGAAGTTGCTAAATCCTCCTCTAGGCACATCACTTAATGAGAGCTTTAATAAGGCATTTGCATGATCTCCAAAACCAGTTTTGGCTTTCTGTGTGCTAAAGTGACACAATGAATTAAAAATAGAATACTTGAAATTCAGAGTTAAGTGTTTCCGCTGAGTCTGCATTTTCCTGTGTAGATCCTGCATAGCTTCTCAGGTCAAATTAGAAAATCCAAGGATAAATCCAAACCAAGAACTTCAAATAAAGCAAAGCCAGAGTGCCACATATATAAAACACTGCAAATGCCACAAAACATGTGGCAACATCCTAGAGGGTCCTCAGTTCTATACAGGCAAGGTTCCCATTCCGTTCCAGGCAGCGTAGGTTTTCACCTTATTTCTGAGGGACTGGTGGCATCTTACAATATCCTGTATCCAGATCTGCTCAGCCAACATCAAGAAAGAAAGACTCAGATTTGCACAGGTCCAGGGAAGGGCTGCAAGTATTTGTAGGAGGACAGGGAGTTTTCTTATGGAACAGGGCTAGCTGAGGTTGGCTGGGTCAGCCTGACAAGCCGGGACTGACTAGAGACACAGAGCCGGCATTGTGGGTGTGGAGCCGTGAATTACTATAAACTGACCAGGAATAAATTTAGACTGGAAATACAAGAGGTTTGTCACATGACACAGAGCAGCTCCTGCCTTGGACTGTGACCCCTTAGTCTTCGTTGGGAAAAGCTGTCCCTGATAGGGTTGGGGCTTTTATTAGTCTTTGGGGGCTGGGCCCGCAGTTCTGGTTTTCCGGTCTGCTGTAGTTCACGAAGGGGACATACTCCCCAAGACTAGCGCTTTATCAGAAGTGGGCTGGTCATTTAAATGCTTTCCTCTCTGAGGGTTTGCTATCCTATTTCTCTGAAAGCCAAATAAGGTAGTAGGGAATAATTCTTCCCCTATATTTGGCTACAGCTGATGTATAAATAGTGGATAAAAGAAGGTATGTGGCAAGAAGTAATTTTTTAAGAATTGAACGTGCGTAAAGTGTGTAGGTTTTTCCATCCTTCATTCACTTCATTAAATGCAAAGCAAGCAAAGTTTTAAAATAACTTTAATAAGTGTTTAATAGTTCCTAACACTTTTGAATGGAAATCGTTGTATTATCTTTTCCAAGTAGGAGATACTATTAGGCAATGATTTTAAACTTAATATTTGAAGAATTATATCTACCGTATAAATACCCAAACTTTTAACATTCAAACACGTTTGGGGATTCTGAGAGCCTGATCTTTTAAATGTACACTTTTAGTTTGTAAAGGTTTTCAGTACACTTTGAAACATATATGCATTAGGCTTAAAGGCAGAAGGAAGCAATGAGTGGTAAATTACTAGTGGCTGAAATAAAACAGTGTTTCAGGATCAAAGTGTGGGCCAGCATTAACACAAGCCTTTCTGAATTTTCGAATGTTTTCAATTCTACAGCTAAAATTGATGCCAGAAGAGTTAGATTATATTTATTTAATTTCCCCCTTTTTATCATCACAAATGCACTGAAATACACAGCACATAACACACGCTGTTTGTATTTCCCTGGGGTGTGTATAGTCCTATGCCCAGTGACAGCGTATGAGTCAGAGGAAAACTTTACCTTCAGAAGTGTGAACTGAATATACCTGGTCACCATGAGAAAGTTAAAACAGATTATATTAAACTGGCCAATATGGTGTCACTGATTAATAATGATTGATTCTGTAATAACCATGCAAATGTAAACTATTCATTTATTCCAAATACGTATGAATTGGGAGAATGCTATCTCATATAATCTAGTGTTAGTCTATTCACTGCATCATAAAAATTAATTTGTCTAATTAATGACATTAGTCCTTTTATACATGCATAATTCATATTAATTGATAGGTCTGCCTAAAAAGAGTACCTTTTGGAAGAAAAATGATCCTATTAGTGCAAGTTTAATCCAAATCAGGGCTGACAAAGCATGGTGCTTTCAAGGCTTATCTCCAGCTTTGTTAATTGTCATAAGCATTCTAAATTGATTATTCTTACATTAGCATGGGACATTTCATTCATCAATGCTTTGCTGTAAAGAAAATTTGTCTAATGGATTTGGGTAGCAGCACTAAATAAGTGTGTTGGCCCATTTTTCCACTGTAGCTACAGGGGTATTCAAAGCATATTAATTCACTAATACGGAAAAAATTAACTGCTAAAATATATAGAAATATCATACAAAATTAGATTTCTGACACTGAATAATTTTTGTGATATTTCAATAGTAAATGAGTATGCACACTAGCACTTTTATTGCTTTTCTGTTTCACAGATGCCTTGATAAACAGCCAATGTTAATATTTCTTATGAGCGATGTTGCTTCACCTTCCAGGGCCACAGGGGCACAAAGTGTAGGATAAATTAGTTAAATATGCATTTTAAGGAGCTGCTTGGAGGAACAAAAATTATAATATAGTCAGGCTTTATAATGTATAACCTTATAGTTAGCATTTTAATAATTTATTTGCAGATGATCAAGTTTACTGTTGGTCAATGAAGGAGTTCAGACATAGACTGAGACTTCAGTGGAACAAGTGAATTTTAGTGTGTTGTTTTTTCTGCCAGTTAAGTTACAGTTCTGATTTTTTAAAAAACTATATTCATAAACATGGAAAATATAATCTTTACAAATTAATCTAGTTTCTGCTCAGAATGGGAGAGATTGACTTTCAAAAAGTACATTCCTTTTATAGGTATTGGCTCTGTTGGCAAACAGAATGCACTTTATGTGCACTTTTTACGATACTCTAGTTTCTTTTCCCCATTCACCTGATCTTTGTTTGTCTTGCACTTTCTAGCATTCTGTTAATCACTGGAAGCCACTGTGGAATCAGATCTGTGGCAGTGCCAAGAATTTCAGGAAGCTTTTTATAGTAGTTTGCAATTGAAGGCATGCATCATAAAATGAATGGGGAGGAAGGGAAGATGCCGTCCAATAGAAGTTAAAGGCCTGTGCTCTATAACTCTGTAACCAGTGCATATTTTTCCACTTTGTTGAGCCTATCATTGAACAGCAATCCATGAAATGGGGCCGTGCTTGACCTCCATTGCTTCTGCTATAGTTTAAAAGGATCCGAGAAGGAAAGAAAAATGCTTTTCCCTATTTCTATTCATCTCGGTATTGGTTCAGAGCGAGTAGATTAACACATCAGTTTAGCCTGGGAGTTTTGAGGTTCATTCTGTGTTTGTGTGGGGCTTTGGATTCTCAATACCAAAGCTGTTTCCATGCCTGTGCTGCTTTATCTTGGCTTTCTAGTTCCGTGGGGCAGGTTGGAGACGGTTTTGTTTGTTTTTATTATTTCAAACGCTGCAAAAGAGAGACCTGAGCTTTCGATTTTTGTGTTGTATAATCAGATTCTCGGTCAATGAGAACAACAGATTAAAAAAAATGCATCTGAACAGGTGGCTAGGCTATTTTCCATCCTTCAAACACAAAACCTAGGTAAAAGAGAACAGTGTTGGTTTGAATTTAGCCCTGTGGGAAGGGATTTTACTCTTGCTGATGAATTTTATGCAGAAAGTGCTCTGTTACTCTGCAATAGACCCCCGACAGTTATATTGTAATTGTACAGCACAGGGTGGTTCTTCAGTTTGCACCAGGCTAGGAATGAACATAACCTTAGGCCTGAGGTTACTTGCATTAAAATACAGACACTTAGGAACTTATTATTTATGCAGAAACACAATGGCAAGGACCATCTTTTTGCTTCCCCCTTTTGTAATCCTGACGCATTTCAGAAATATGTAGTACAACTTCAGTTTCGTTTGAAATATGTATCCTAATGCTGCAAATTTAATTCCTGTCTAAAAATGCACTTAGAATCCATAAACCCTCCTCTTGTACTTCTCTTCCCTGAATGCCATCGTTTATAAGTATGCTGTCTTCATTTATCACCTTTGACTTAGATCCAGTCCTGATTTCTAAATTATATATCCTAATAACTGAAGCTAGGATGGATTGTACCTTCAAGTTTATATCCATTCCTGTGGTCTAAAAAAAAAAAAAAAAATCCCTTTGTTCCAATCATGACCGGTTTTTCACATCCATTTTTAATCCATATGCCAAGCATTCTCCATAGGGTTCAAATTTCAGTGAAAAAGGAACACTTCCGAAAGTTGTTCAGTTTGGTTTACAGTAGACAATGTTTGGGAAAGACAGAGATATTCCATATCCCAAAACTAAAATATACCAGATGTGCAGCTTTATTCTGGTTAAAAACAGATCAGAAAAAAACATATATAATATTCTTTGTTTCCTAAAAGTAATTTAATATTGCTTTCAACAGAGAATATGATACTCCGATTTTATATAGCAAAAATGGAAAAGCTATATATCTATGATAAAGAAGGAAATGAAAACAAATGACCTGTGTTTAAAATCCAATAAAATTCAACAAATACCTTCATGTCTGATATTAGTTGAATACATACTTCCAAGTCATGTAAGGATTAATTACTGTTCAAGTAACATCATTTACCAGTGCCTGCGTTTAAAAGATTGCTCAGGTTTACATGGGAGTCTGGTAATTCTTATTATTTTAAAATGAATGGAACTAACAGGATTTTACTGGTCACTCAAGGAAGTATTATTGGGTTCCAGTATGCCTCTCATGTGCTCTGAGTTTGGAGGATAAAAAGCAAAGGGGTAGTTTTTCTCATTAAAACACAACAGTGAAACAGGATACTCCCGTCTTCTTCCTTTACACCACAAGAAGCAGAACACAATATTTCCTCCAAATGCTTTTGTTTGTTAGGGTTTCCTGTAAGTCTGATTGTTTTAAGAGGCAGAAGAGAGGAGGACGAGTTGAACTTGTTGGAAGATGTTTAATGATCTTATAGTTGTTATCTTGGAAATGTCTGCAAGACATTGTTTTCCCGGGCTGACATTGCAAGACTTTCAAGATTAACTCATCTTCAGATATTAGCCATCACAGTAATGATTGAAGTATGGGATCTTCACAGACTAAAGATATGTAATCTACTAAATCGCTTTTCCTTGTCCATAGCTTTTTCTTTTGGAGTGAGTTCAGGCTGTCTATCCTCTATATGTGGCAGGCTATTCTCTATATTCTCCACAGTCTTGATGTCTTTCATGCAAGACAGGTGTCTAAGCATATATATTGTTATCCTTAGATTTCCAACTGTGACTAGGATTTTGGAAACTATTAGGTTTTGGATGTTTGGAGTTGGAGTTCTGGGTCAGCTGCTTGCAACTTTAAAATCTCAGCCATGAAATTCACATCCTGTTACAAATTCAAACTGCAGTGGTCAGAGATGTTCGTCTTTGGGTTTTTACTTTAGTCTTTTGTTTGGTTATAGTACAATGGCAGGAACAATAAGATTAAGGAACCAAAATGATTCAGACGGATTTTCCCAAGTCTGGCTCCCCACTGAATAAAAACCTAAAACCCATCCCGCAAGATTTGTGTTCCTGGTGGGTGTCTGTGACAAAGCCAATGACTTTACTGTGGAACAGATCCCTCACTGGATAAATCTATGCTCCAAATGTCAATTCTGTATGTGTGTCTGGCAGCATGTGCTAAATCTGCAAAAAAGTCCTCTTCCATAAGGATCTTCAGACACGTTATTTGCGAGACCGTAACCGATATTGGCTAAATAAAAAATACAATGGATGTGTATTTTCCAGAAATATATGGGGCTGGGACACAGCCTGGTGGATTTCCAGCTTTATCAGCCAACTTTGGGGAGGAAAATCCAGTTGTGATGCTGTTCAGGCTGTTACAGTCCTGTACAAAGGGCAAAAAAGGTAGTGAACAGAAGTGTGATAGAGAACAGGCTTATGCTTAGAGAAGAAAACACCAGTGAAAAGTCTGTTTTGTCTATATTTATAAAGCTTTTGTCGCCAAAGCCTGACAACTTGTCATTCTAATTGGAATGGAGAGAGAGAAAGGAAGAACAGTTCATAATCTGCTCTCCAAAAATTAATCTTGAAAAAGCAATCTCATGAGATGATGTTTGCACCAGCCCTGACTCAGAATATCTTTCTTCGTTGTCATAGTACAGAACTTTGTGATGCTTTGGTTTAATAAGGCTTGGCTCAGGTTCCTAATAGGAGAGTATTCCGTGTAAGGCACAGCAGCTGGCTTACTCCCACTTTTTGTTTAGGCTACATTCTTCCTCAAAGTAAATAATCTGTAGGCTGGCAAGAGGGAAGAGCTGAGCAGCTTCATTTAGAGGGTTTTCCTCTGCAGCACCGTGGATTGTCTGTAGCTGTTAGGTTAGACTCTCTGGCTTGGAATAATGACATTTCAAAAAGTCAAGTAGTGATGTCAGTGCAAAGTCTCTCATAGATTATATACATGAATTATCTTAAATTGGAGGTGTTTCAGTAACATTTCAAGTTCCAACCAGTTTACTGTGGGTGTTTTTCTCAGGGCCAGCAGATTGGGGATCCTGGGAGGATATATTTGTGCAGGTTTTTAGTGTTGTTGTTGTTGTTACTATGTCATTTCACTACGATTTTAATTTTGAGCCATCAGAGTACAATGAAAACGCCTTGTTAGAAATATAGCGTGGCTTGGCAAAGCAGTGCAGCAGCTCTTGTGTGTATCAGGTTATTGCTTTAGAATATGACATGCCAATTACACCACGTTCTGTTACAAATTAGTGATGCCATGTCTCACTCTGTGAAATTTATTATGAAATGCTGCTGCAGATAAAGGGCATAATATGGCCAAATGCTTATGATCATCCAGAAGGAGATAAAAGGTTTGCGTTATCCAGGAGACAATCAGATTTCCTCTGTCCCAGCCCTAAACGAAATACCAACTTCTAATATGTTGATGAAAGATTGTCTTTCCCATGTTTCCCCTCCTCCCCTATTTCTTTGTAAAGCGATTTCAAAGTAAACAATGGCCTACCACCAAATAAGAGTTTACTAAGAATAAAAATTGAATTTAGTCTGCCTGTTGACAAGCTGATTGATTTGTGAGCTCTTATGACTGAATCCTCTCCTAAATGCGCTCCCATTTATCATGTGTAAGATTGTTTCAGAATCAATACCAGCTTAACACAGAAGCATTTCTGCCACGGACATTTTAAAAACAACTTGCCTTCTCAATATTGCTGCTAATTTTTTCAGGCAGAATTATCGGAACAGTTTAATTGTGCTTTGCAAGTTAGCACATGCTTATACTAGGTTCTGCTTTGAAAGGATGATTTTCAAAGTAACTTCTATATATCATCTTTTTAAGAGAACAAAAATAGATTAAAATTGGATTTTCCTTCCTCTTCTAATGGGGAAGCCAGATCGAACTTTCTCTAGTTGTTAAATGTGCCCTTTGAAAACCCATTTTCCAAAAATTGGATTTCTTAAATTAGCTTTTTAACATAATTATTAGCATTCTATTGGAATAAATACCAGAAAGCAGTCTGGGAGAAAGCCTGCTTGTATATATGCTCCTTTTCTTCCCCAGCACTTGGAAGAGTTTAAAGTTACTTTTCTTGATTAAACACCCATAAATTGCTTTTTAAATGACAGAGAAAGACTTTAAAGTCAAATATAGTACAAGGAATGGAGGAATGAGGAAGGAAGGGAGTGCAGAAAAAGGTTCGGAGCTGTTCGAGGAGTTCATGTGTTACCTCGGGCCTAGTGTGGAACTGCGCAGAAGGCTGGTGCACAGCACAGCCTGGCTCCGTCCGTCCGTCCGTCCTGTCGCAGGGCAGGCTGCGCCGGCAGCAGTGGGAGCGCGGCCGGTGCACACAGGGAGGAGCAGAAGTGGGCTGTGCTGGGTACCGGCCTGCCAGCCACCAGGGCAAAGGAGGACTTGCTGTCTTTATTTATAGTTAGTGTATTTAAACCTTGTTTATTTCACCAAGGAAAAAGGAAAATATGTCTTTTAATTTTTCAGGGATAGTCCTAGCTTCTAATTGAAACAGTTGGTTATTCATACAGCCTTATGTGTTACATTATTCACAGTCTGTAAATGTTTTTACTACACTGGTTTACCCTCTGCTACCGTGTTATCTTGCTCACACAGAAAGTAAATCAGAAATTTTATTTTGAATTTTATGATTGCTTAGAAAAACTTCCAGGTTTCACCTTTGTTTTTAGATCTCTGCTGGGTTGGTGGCAAATTCTGAATCGTGACTGCATGGAGTATGTGCTCTGTTTCCACTTATATCAAAAGGAGCTTTTCTGTAATTTTAATTAGTGAAAGACAGTATCATATGATTTATTTAAATGGTTTCATGGGTAGAAATTAAGTTTATGGAATAAATTCAGCCTTCTAATGGACAATAAAAAACTAAAATACTTTAAGTGCTGAAACGGTTGAAGGTACTTGCAGTTGATTAATACTGGACAAAATGATCATAAATAGAAAACAAAAGAAGAGAAATAAGCATTTAAAAACCAATTGTTATTACTGTACTGTGCAGCATAAATTTGAATTAGATCTGGGCTACAGCTGTGATTTAATCGATGGAGAGAAAAACTAAACATGTTCCAGAGCCAAATTATAAAATTTTTAAGAAGTTTCCACTTTACACTAAATATATATATGTTCAGCTATCATTCTTAAAAGAAAGGAGTAGTACTTTTTATGAAATATCTGTAACAACCTATTTTGGTACCATAAAGTGCTATTAGGGCTTACCTCAGAGTGGGAGATGATGATAATGTATACATGCAGACAGATAAATGATTCAATTCTTACTTACAAGACCAACTGACAGTGATTGCTTATGCTCATTTCCTTTATGCACACTATGTAGACCAGGAAACTCCAGGTTTCATGGCCTTTCATGTTCTCCAAAGTACATCAGTCACTCACATAATAATTATTAATTATTTCATGTTGGCAGATTGTTGTACTGGTTTATGACAGTTGAAAGTACCATACAAAATGCAAAAGAAAAAATAAAATGCAGCAACAGATAAAATTACAGCTCTAATGATAACGTAAATAATTATCCGCTGTTTGTAAATAACTAGCCAGGTAAACTGAGATATTTGTTGTTGAGACTCAGCTCACTGCAGCCTAAACCTTCAGCTTTGTAGATTATGAAACTGAAGGTGCGCAACAAAGGTTTTGGTTCATATTACAGTGGATTTATCCAGGTCATATTTAGGTCTTTACCCTGTATATTAAGAACATATGTGGTTAAACTTTTATTATGCAAGATATACAGCAGTTGGTTGTGAATTTCTTGCATTGTGCTGACTCTAATATTTAATTTCAACTTCAGCCCTCTCAGAGCAGTGGTGTTTGGAATATTTCTGATTTTAATCTGAGCTCTTTATCCTGCTGTGCTTTCAAACTGGACCGCTAATCACCTAGCTGAGTTGAACTTTTCATCTGGGCAGGGCTCTGAGGTATCCTAGCCAAAGATCAAATACTCTCAACTGCTGTGCAGCATGGAAGTGAGCCAAAGTGATCACCAAATGCATTGCAAAGAAGGAAAGGAAGCTGTGATGTTCTTAATATTTTTCTCTATTAGGAAGCTCCTCTGTAGCTGCTGAATTGGGGATATCTGCTGGTAAGGCATGGTCTCTCTGAAAAAAGCAAACATGGTATGGAGAAGATAGTTGCTGTCTTGCGACAGGTTTTCCTCAGCATCAGCTAGAGAACAAGCGCAGGGCTCGCAGCTTCCTGCCAGCACTGTGAGGTCTAGAAGAACTGACCCTGTTGTTTCAGCCTTCCTGGGGACCACCTGCCCCACCACTAAATTTTCTTCTAGCGTCATTGATAAGGTGGAACAGAGGGACAGAGAAGGTATTTGGTCTCTGCTTTAAAGAGTTGAGAAGAGTAGCATCTGCAGTTAATTCCTTATCTGGTTGCTAGAAGAGTAGTTTGTACCTAAGGGATCTGATCACACTACTGGATGCCATGGGAAGAGTTAGAAATGACAAACAAATGTATCCTTGATATTGGTTTGATAAGTCTCATTTTCCATTCCTTTTCTTTTACTAACTCTTTAAAACATGGTGTCATGTTTTTATGGTGCTTGTGCCAAAGCAGGAGTGCTGAGCTCTTGCGATATCCCTGTAAGTAATACTTGCAAGCAGAGTGCTGTTATCCATAGTGCAAAGCATACTTTGTGCTTCTGAGCGGTTCAGCTGTTAGCAACAAGCTACTGATGCTTTTCTACTTAAAAAGGGTCTACAAAGAATAAGTGAATTGTGCTATGAATCATATGGACGTTGTGTATCAGTGCTCCAGCATTATTTTTCAGTGAAAGGTTGATACACAATAATCCCTTTTTTTTTTTTAATTTTACCATAATATATCACTATAATCAGGAAGTTTATTCATTTATAAACATACCTTATCTTTAGCATCTCAGTCATATGCAACTGAGTTATCATTGTTTGTATTATGTAGATGACTCATTTCCCTTTCAAGGATGTGCAAATCATATGTCATATACAGTATTTGACCTTTCCTCTTCCAGTGTCTACAGGCCACAATTTGATTATTCAAAGCAGTGCTTACAGTAACTATAACGATGTCAAGCAAAACAGTGCAGAACAAAAAAAATGTCCCTTAAGGATAGCTGATATTAAATGCATGCAGTATTAAAATATTACTGCAAAAGCAATACTGAGGAAAGTTTAAAATAATAGTAGTAGAGACCACTTGGAAATGAGGAACAGCATGGGGAAAAAAAGCAGTGTGGAGCAAACTGCCTAATAAATCCAAGTTTTTTCCATATGAATTTCCAAACACAAAAAGACTGTCTCTGTGAAAATGTAGATTCAAACAGGGAGGCTGTAACCAAGAAGGCAGTCGCCATTCCTGCGATGCAAATCTGCCCTGGTTTCAGATTGCAAGGCAGACAACGTCCCTTCATGATTCACTCTCTTGAAACAGGCTTCCAAAGTGCTCATCATTTCATGTCAGTTGTTGTCTCTGCTCACACCTTTGAAGGGAAAGGGATTAGGCAAAGAGGTGTCCCTGGCAGTTAACAGATTTTTTGGCTTTTTCTGCATGTCTCCTCTAACTACAGTCATTTGCAATGCCATGAAACTAATGAAAATATGCCTTCCGAGGTGCCTGGTGTTACCCTAAATGTAATACTGCATTCTTTCAGGTGTCAAGCATTGGCAAAGAATAAGGTGTGTTACAGACACAGAACAGGGAACCCCCAAAGTCACTTCTGTTAGATTTGGTAATGGGTGTCTGCGATAGCCAGACAGCAGAATATTCGGATTGTGTAGCCCGTGGTACCACAACAAACTTAAGTTCTGCTGAGGCCTGCACTAAGTTCCAGGAGGTGTTACCTAGCTAGAGTGTAATGCTAAGCCATGAAGGGAGCCGGCCCGGGTCAGGAGCTCTAGGGATGACACAGTGGGGTCTAGGAAAGCCCATGGGTTTGGCTCTGTGTCGTACAAAGCAGCTGCTTCGCCTTCAAGGACAGTCTGGCAGTGCTGCCAACATGGCTGCGTTTGCTGGGGGTGGTGGTTGGGTGAATTTTCTCTGGCGAACTCCGCCTGGCCCTGCGGGGAGCTGTTGTGAGCGCCTGTGCCCCCGCGGCACAGTTACTGAGTGACACGGCTGCACTACCTGGGGTGACTGAGCGTTGTCCGACCCGTGCAGGGGCTTCCTGCTCCCCTCTCTTCCTTACAAGCATTGTTTTCTACAGGGTACCTTTTTTTAAAATGTCTTTTAACTTCATTTCCATTACTCTGACTCATTCTGTTTTGGTGGAAAATCTGTATTCTTTTTTGTATAAAATCTCTGTTTATGACATGTGTCAGGATAGCATATAAACTCCTGCTGAATCCCACCTGTACTTTTAATCTTCTTGGAACGAGAGTATTTTACTAGCAATGGATGTTATTGCAATGGTTTTAGTGTGTGTGGTTTCCTAATTTGCTAACCTTACTATAAAAATTAATATTTAGGTTTTATATCTTTGAAATGGGAATAATGATGTTAGTTATCTGATGTTTATGTCTTTCAGTCACGAAAATGTTCCTATTTAGGCTGTAACAGGCCACACACATGTAATCACAATAAATAGCATTTAATATGTTTACAGTAGTGGAAGGATGAGGTTAACTTCTGTTTTTATATTGATGGACTCAGCTGGACTTGGAATACTATTGTTTACAATTAGCTACATTTTTGTTGTTGTGCTTTACCCTCAAATTAAATCTTTATTTCATCAACTAACCCTAGGGATTCCCTGTTATAATCGATGTAATAAACAGCATTAGTTGATAGCCTATAGCTGACGTTCATTTGTAATTAGGCTTGTGTTTAAAGAAGAATAATTTTCTAAATTTTACTGCAATAATTTTCCTTTAGATTTATTTATGAAAGGCAGGATTAAAAGTTGACTATGATTTGTCTTGTCTCCACATGACTTTAAAGCAAGGTCACTCAAATGGGACAGCATTTTTCAGTGTCTTTTTTTAAGCATAATTTTAGAAGGGAAATTACTAACCATCAGTGTGGGCTGAGCACCTAACTACCAAATCCTCAAAAATCTGCTCTACTACTTTGTCAAATGCTTGTTAAAGACATGGCTAACACATTGACTACCCACGTAAGACCAGAGCATATGGCAAGTATCAGTGACACCCTACTAAACAGAAAAAAGTAGGAGCAAGATGCAACGGGCCAGGGCACAAACGACAGCCTCCAGGTTAGGTTTTACTTGATGAAAAAAAATGGCCAGAGGCAGAAGTCCTGACTTCTGAAATATAAACCTTTAACAGCAGTTCTCAGAGCGCAGGTGACCCCCAAAGCCTTTTGTGTACAACGAGCAAAGGGACATCTAGTGAAAGCTGCCTTGCAGAGGAGTTGTTAACTTTACCCAATAAGTTACTCTTTGCTGGGCAATTTTTGAAAATTTGTAAATGCCTGCCTGTGCATCATTGATTTAAATCTGACGAGGTGATTTGTACAGTTCGGATCTCTGTTGAAAGTAACCTTGTAACAAGCTTTAACTTAAGCAAGACACGAACTAAACCACATCAGTCATCTGAAAGAAAATAAATGGAAAGAGTGCTTTATAAAATATGTTCTTGACTAACCAAGAGTAGCAGCAATCTGGAAGAGGTCCCAAACTTTGGTTATGTTTTATACGTATTGTCAGATTAAGCATACTTTTGATAGAACATGGCAAATCTGTGTGCATCTTAGGTTAGACCATTGGTGTTTAGGAAAAGACTAAAAGGAGAAAGGAGCTGTGTGAAACTCAAGACAGCCCTGAGCACGTCACTCTGGTAGTATATGTTGTCCAGCTTGCAACAGCAGTACAGCGCTTTATTTCGATCCAGCTTGCACCATGTAGATTTAGTCCACGAAACAAGGTCAATTTCCCCTAAAACCACGGCTAATACTCTCAAACCTCCTGCTTATGTGATTGGTTTCCTGCATTTAACACTGGGAGGAAGTGTTGAACCACCCTTTCAGGGTCTCTGGTTAACATTCCTTGTTGCCAGCTAGTACTCAGAGGGCCCAAGTTGAGCTCATTAATAAATGAGCTTTAGTTAATAAAGAAAAGAAAAAAAGTACTCAAAAAGTGGAAAGGTACAAGAAGGAGAATTCATTAATCTGAGTTTTGTAGTAGGGGCCATTATACAGCCTGTAGGATGCAAACTGATCATCCTTATTTGCATGGTTACTCATATGCATTTTATTCAAATTTAGTTATGAGTATTTAGACAAAATATATGTATGGAGCAAAGACTCATAAAATAATTCACAAGGTGCAAAGCTTATTGTCTTACACAACTAAGCTACTGGCGGAATGAATTAATATGCTGCACTGGACCCAGAGTGCAAGTGTTCACCTTGAGCTGTGAATGCAGAATACACTTCACTTGAGAGACCTCGGAAGTTCTTGTTCCAAGCCAGCAATTCCATGTACTTACATGGTTCCAGTAATATCTATTTCTATTTGACTGCAAGGATTTAAAACTCATGGAATAGAATCTCTAACAATGTTTCCTAATTCTGTTTTGATTTCTGTGTGTGCACATGTGCATATATATATATTTATACACAAATGGATAATGGCAGGGAGGCAGGGCATAGGGGACTAGTAAATAAGCATAAAGGATTTCATCTGGAAGTCACAGGTTCGAATAACTCTGGTGCAGACCGGTGTATGTGCTATCTTGCCAAAGTGAAATGACTGGAGAATCTCTAGTGGTATCGCAGAGGTAAGCATATTGTATGAATTGGGTGGGAGTTTGTGGACAGCAAGCTTCCAAAAGTTAAATGGAAGACACTAGTCTATGTGATTGCTATCAAGGATCATATCCTTAAGTACTAAGATAAAGGTTCTCAAAAGTATTTAAGAAACCTCGCTGCATTAAATGGCAATCAAGTAGAAAAATAGGAGTGAGATGCTGAAATGCATTTTGGAGTTGGTCGAGATACATGTACAACTACGGTTGGGTTGGATCCATTTGTGGATATTGTGCTAAAGCTGTTTTTCACACCTGTGGTCCTTAAATTTTCTAAGAAACCTATTGCCATTATCCAAGACATGGGAAAACAGGGAGAATTAGCTCTGTGAAGAAACAGGGAGTGAAAAACCATCTTTTCTGCCCATGCATAGGAAGATCTTATTATTTCAAATTATTAGTCATTAGTTCAAATGAAAAATGTGACACACCGCTGTAGTTATGACCAGAATGTGAAACTCTTATTTGTGCTGTGTAGTTTTCCGCCTGTGACTAGGTACTGTGAAGTCAGTAAGGGGTAGATAGTGATTCATTTTGGTATGCGAGGTAAGTTCATCTCAAATTCCAGGGAAGATAGTGGAACTACACGTGTGAGTAGCTGCTCACTGGTGTAATGAAAGGGCTTACAATCTGACCTTCAGTGACAAAGTGCATTAAAATCTGGGCTTGACATTTCAGGTAACTTTTAAGTGAGAATAGCTTAACCACTTGAAGCCAGATATCCACAGCAGGCCTTGGAGATCTCATAATCATGTGAGGAAATGTGCCTCTCAATATGGGAGGTTTAAATAAAAATAATTTCATTTGTATTCAGGTAACATTTTTATAGCATCAATTTTATGATAAACACAACAGCTGCAGCAAGATTGTTTTTCTTGCTGTAAGGCATAGTAGAGAGTGTTTGCCAATTTTCTGTCTCAAAAAAGGTGTCTTCACATCTTGATTTAGCCCTGAATATTTCAGCAGAATCTTTAATAACAGACTTGCATGTTATAAGATCCTAAAACATGTTATAGCTTAAAGAGGCAGGAAGAAGTTGGATGTCATCATAGAACTGGGATTTATAAAGAGTAGTTTTAAGGATATGCTGTATATTATTTCGGTTATCATGACTGACTTGTGCTTGACCTAGGTCAGAATCTGTGACCCTGAAACAAACTATATTCCCTTGCTGAACCTTTTAAAAGGAATGCAGAAATGCACATGAATATCTGTTGCACTTAATTCATTCTCTGCCAAATACATTCCTTCTCCAAGTGACTGCTTTCATGAATGGGAAGGAAAGAATTAACACAAGGGAGCAGATCTCCTGTATCTGCAGTTTCATCTTTATAGAAGGAAAAGAGCTATTTTCCTGTGGCATGTAGGAGGTGCAAGAGCACCAGCTGAAGTTCCACAGTAAGATTTTTTAAAATTGTCTGAAGTAAAAATAACAAGGTGAAGAACGTCTTCAGTACTGAAGTAATATGTATTTCTCTATTTTCTCAGAACTTCTATACTTTCATTTACAATGTATTTACATTGATGTTTCCTATCTCAATGAGACACAATCATCTGAAGCAGTGATGGCAAGTTGTTCTGTCGCATAATCAAATTCTCAGTTAGCTGATGAACCTGAGACATACCAAATACCTAGGAAAAGACAGAATCCTGGGAGTAGTTTGTACATGGATGCACCCAGAAGGGTCTGCTGCTCCAGTGAAGCATAGTTTGGCATGAAGTTGTGTCCTAAGGTGTCCAGGCTCGCTTTCACAGGTGAAGATGTGCAGCTGCCTTATAATGGCATTCTTAGCCGTGCAAGTGCTTGGCAGTTCATGAAGTTTAAAGCCACCAGCTGGCCACCCCTAATTCAGGATACAGAGAATCATGTGAATTCTTTAAGAAATTATTCTTATAGTGCCGTTATCATTTGAATAAGCAACTTAGGAAGATGAAGTAGGGGATGAGCAGGATATCTTTTGTTGACAAACACTCTAACGTAGGAAGAACAGAATAAACATTGGCTCGCGGCTTTGTCTCCGAGTTGCATGCTGAACACTAATCCGCATAGCGTGGTATTTTCCTAAAACAAAATGGCTGCACAGTCGTTAAAGTAATGGAAAATCTTTACAACAAGAACTTCCACAAAAGGATACGTTACATGTTAATCAAACTTATGGCAGCTGCTAGAAGGGATTGTCAGTTTCTTTTATGACGAAAATCCACATGGGGCCAATTCACAATGCTGGCCAAGTTACAGGTGTCACATGTATAAAACATGTAGTTGGTTTAAGATTTAATTAGGACTTTCTTCTCTGATCATAACACTTTAAAGGAAAAATACACTTAGGATTTAATTTTCTTTGAGAGTAGTTATTAATTTGATGTGATTGATGTTAAATGGGAATTAAATCATAAATGTGATTATGCTTGTGGTTGGATGTTGTCTCAGCAGATTGTTTCTGCTTGTCACTTTTGAATGACTGGTGACGTGATATGCCATGTTGATTTTTATTATTGCTTAAAGATTTCACTTTATCATCATTTGTCAGGAAACTGATTTTCCTTTTAGTCCCATTAATATTAAATCTGTCATAACTAGATTAGGATAGAATTGTTATCTGCTGAACCTGTAAGCCCTAGGCTAAATTTTACTCCCAGGAAAAAGACAGCATAATAATATAGAGGAGAAAACCAACCAACTAACAAAAAGTAAAGCTGGAATGTGAATACCAACAGATGAGAGTAATTTTTTTCCCTGTAATTACAGTATATATTTCTGTTCATTTGCCTAAAACAGATTTCAGAAGTGCTTACACCTGTACTGGAAACTCACTTTTCAGTGCTAGAATGGGTAGGAAAACCTACAAAAATGAGGCATTCAAGATGGAGTAAGAATGCCATGTCTTTTAAAGGTAGTAATTCACAAGTTTAGAGAAGCTGTCGTTTTTATTTTCCTGACAGGAAATATCCTTTTTGCAAAGATAGTAGAGAACCATACACCATTTATGCAGGCACCGCCCTCCCCATTTTGGTTCAGAATGCACCTAGAGAAGCTGTAGGATTTCTGTCAACTTACAGCATGGACTCAGCGTCACTGACACGTATGCTGCCCTCTTTCATCCAGAGAATTCCTGAAGATTGGTTGGAGCAATATACTCTTTTACAATCAGAGTCTAGTCTGAAGCTCGCTAGGTCAATTAAATGAACTTCTGTGGTGTCACGTCAAGCCTTACATTTGTTGCTCATTTGCACTAACCACTGTTCTTCTCTGGTACTTATTTGATGCCCATTACTGTGATATCTGAGAACAAAGATCATTGAGGACAGATACTATTTCTACCAGCAAACAGAATTTTGTATTGTTGTAGAAGCAGAAGAATCCTATTAATCCACAAAGCACGTCAGAGTATGTTCCACACAATGCAAGCCATGTGCATTGTCTACACAAGCTGAGGTAGCTGTGACAGTCTGCAGTCTGGGGAAAAATATATGTACCAGTGGGGTTTGGGGTTTGGTTTATTTTTTTTTTAGAATTATGGAAAGAAACCCAACAGTTATTTAAAGCCAAAGTTTTGCTTTCTTGATTACATTTGTCTACAGAAATAGGTATGACCTTAAAAAATATGAGGGGGTTTTATATATGATCCCTGCTTTTGTGTAAGTCTCAAACTTAGTATCTGATTTGTTAGAACCACCTTTATTATGGACAAATACATAGGTTTTAGACATCTCCCTGCTCAACTGATCTGCCATCTACTATCAATCTTGGAGCCACGCTGTGCAAGGTATGCCATCAGTTGCAGGTGACACAGAGCAGGACAGATGTCGCTGGATGCTGTAGTTTCTGGGTTTTTAAGAACCAGTGTACAATAGAATATTGTTAAACGGAAGAGCTAAAATCAGGTTGATTGTTCTTAGAGTGCCAATAGCTTACAGATCTTTTAGAATATACTTTTTTAGACTTGAAAAATCCGTCGAAACTAAAGCTTTCTTGCAATCAATTCTTTTTAAAAAAATGCCTTTTTGGCAACGACATTTCACTTTAAAGGTTCCTCTTCAATGCTAATGATTTGTAACAATAAAATTTGTGAGAAACTCCAGCAAGAAGCAAAGGAAAGCAACACTACAAGAACATACACATGACTGAATATGACAGAGTATTCAAGGACCTTTTCCACAGGAGAACCTATTTTCAAAGAAAATCTTTGATGTGATACAGTGAGACTCTGAAATTCAGCATCAGTCACGTTAGATTGCGGTTCTGTTTTGTTTAGAAGATCTGCGACTTCAAATATACTGAAGTAGCTTTTTCTAGCAAGTATTAGCTCTACTAGAGAGCCAAAGAAGGAAGGGGTTAGATTCTGCTCTGTTGATACCGAAAACAGGAGAAAATGCAGTTGAAATAAGTGGAATTACAGAGGAGAAAAACAAGTCAGAGATCAGAATCCAGCCTTTATTGGAAAAGCTTATGATGTTGAATATTAAATTAATCTAATTTGCACTGTCTGATGGTGGCCATTAGTGCCTGAAGTAGAGGCAATGAAATGCTAATGTGATTAGTTAGGAACACTAAAAACATCCAGTACATTTCGCCTTTGATTGTCTGTGTGTTTAAGAATATTTCATTACTTCTGCTTCCTTTGAAATACGGGTAAGATATAAATCATAGGCGCAGATATAACTAGCGGTTGTGACGTTTTGTTACAGAGTTTAATTACATGAATCATAAAATATTGCTACAATTTTCCAAACTGTTAAACCTTAATTAATATGAACCCACAGGGACCACCTTGATGGTTCATAATACTCTGGAATCTCTCCTCCTACAGTAGTAGTTCATATGGTTGAAGAGTGCTTTATAATTTACAGAGAGTGATCAATTATTAGAAATGAAGCCAGACAAATTAATTTAATATAAATGGGGTTGTATGGAGTTTGACTAATTCTTTTTAATTACCTATATGTTATTTTTTCAATAGCCCAACAAAGGGAACCATTATTCTTCCCCATGTACAAATTCATTAATCTCATTACTGTGCAGTATTAATATAATTTTATCACACATTCCAGAAGTGGAGCACATTGACAAACCATAATGAATCACAGCATTAGTGTACTATCACTACATTAATTTCAGGACATGCCTAGCTCATCTGCAATTTACACTGAGACTCAGTATAAAATGAGCTGAATAAGCATGTAATTATGACATCTGCTTCTTTTCAGGTACCTCTTTGTAAATCAGTGACAAAGGAATAGCAGGTTTAAATATGCATTAACACTCTGATAGCATGTATAATTGCAATATGGCAATGTGTAATGAAGATTAAATTAGACTGTAGTGTACCTGACATATGCAAGAGCATAACTGAACTGCAGTAATTGTGGAATGAAAAAGACTATAAAGTACTAATATTTCAATTCAGTAAGGTAAAACCAGTCTAAAGAAGAAATATTCTTAAAATGGTGATGCAAACAGGTACGTTATTTTCACAAGGAAACACTAGTTATGTTCCTAATTTTTATCTTTAGTATACTTAACATGTTCTTGGGTTTAGGTGAAGTTTTCATAGACTGCAGTTTGATCCTTCTTGGTTTTCAGGGATCCAGGCCTCTCATCTCTGCATCACATACACAAACACTACTACTGACTCATGCTTTTTTGAGACACAGGAGCTGACTTTCAAACATCTATTGTGGGAAAAAGTGTTCATTCATTGAACCTGCGCCCTTGAATCGGGTTTGAGGAAGGGTTATGTGTTTTGTGAGAGACAACCTGAAACACAGGAGATCAAACTGGAAGCCAGAGGGTACAGCAAATTATTAACTGTATTTTAACTGAAGTCATGTTCACATAACTGGTAAAATATTTGTTTTAAATGTGTATCACGCTATAGTTTGAATTCATATCGCTTGTGGAGGACAAATAATTCTAAAGGTTAGTAAGAGAATAATGGGGTTTGCGTTAATACTTTTATTTGAACAAAAATATGCAAAACCTGTGAATATGACTCCTGTGAAGTCTGTGGTGTTATACCACGTGTTTACATTGTAACCTAAATTATACTGGTATAATTTAAGCAAAAATGTCTTTGCGATATGAACACAAATTAAGAGACATTCATCTACACTAAGATACTATGTTAATGGGTACTCATGATTGTATTAAGTCATTCTCATTGTCAGAGTGATTGCTTGCATCTCTTAAAAAAAACCCCTCTTCATACTGGTGACAGCACATAATGACATTTTAACTATAATCTGTGAACTCTTTGTCATGTATTTGTGTAGGTATGTGCACATACCCCTGTCCATACATTTATGAGACCACACAGTATATTTCTCTTGAGAAATGATGTATGTAGGAATTCTGCAGCTTCTTAGACTTTATTCTGACAGCAGCTTTTCTTTTGTGCTACTAAGTTGGAAAAACCCCAGCTTTTCCAAGTGAAATTCACACCAGAATATGTTAAAAATAAATTTCAAGCAACATAGAAGAGCCTGAACAACAAATAAAAGATGTGACCTTCTAAAGAAAATTGTGGCTTGTTTTAGTTCACGCTAGATTCCTGCTTTCGGCACTCTCTGTGGCTCTTATTATACAACTGGCTACAAGAATTCCCTTGTGATACGCCAATAAAGGCATGTTAAGCAGGCAGATCGGGCTGCAGCACAGAGCTGATTTTAGCTGGAGCGCAGACTCCAGTTTGCTTCAAATTCCTTGTGCAGGAAGTTTACTGAGCTTCACAGGGCCAATAGCCTGGGAGTCTCGTTTGGGTTGGACAGGGCCCTAAGAAAGCACACTCTGGCAAATATTTTCAGAAATTTTCTTTGCAAGTCTTTCCAGTTTTCAGTGTGTAATCTGTAACTACACGTGCACACTCATATACACACGTACGCCCATCCTCCATTAATAAGAAACACAACTTAAGCTGCTTTATCAAACTGATTTTGAGTAGCCGGATGTGTATAGAAAGGTAAATACTATTTTAGTCTCGATATTGACAGGCTGAAATTGTGGAACCTAATAGCTCTTTCTGTAGTTCTGCTCACACTTGCTGATTTTCATATCTCCTATCTTGTTGGTTCGCTGTTTGTTTGTATCCTGGGTTTTAGCTAACAAACCTTCCATTTGATGATCAATAGAAGCATTAATAGAAGTATATGAAATTAGACCAGAAGACTGCAAACTCTCAATTTAATGGAATGGTGGAATTTTTTTTCTGGTGCTCTTAGTCAATAAACAGAAATATTAGATGATCTTAACTACCGTTATTTTAGGACAGAGGAATCAGTTTAAGATTAAAGGATTTATTACTAAACTGGAACTTTTTATGGTTTAAAGCAGCATTTAAATAACACTTACTATTAAAACTGGTAAAAATAACGATATAGGAAGGAATTAATTTTACTTTAAATAATACCAACTCAATTGTTATAAAAATACATATAACTTCTGGGAAACAGAAGCTTCAAAGATTTTTGAATTATAAATTTACTATGTAAATGAAACATAAGTATTTTTATAAAGGTAATTTCATACTAATATGAATATAAGGTTTGTTTAAATTGAATAGTCATAATGAGGAAAATACAGGAGAATTGTAGGGGCTGTAATTTAAGCTGCAGTTATGGAGAGTAGGTTAAATAATGGCATAACCTTTTCCTGATGTGCTGAATATAAATAACAAAATACTCTAAGTGCTCTTCTAACAGTTTTTATGAATTAAGTTTTTTAAAAATCCAAATTAGGCGAAAAATAGTACCCGCTTATGCACAAAATCTATTTAGTCACCAGATTTACAGGGATGACAATTAATAGAAACTTTTAAACATTTCTTCTATTATCTGAAAATCATTAACCTATACAAATATTTTAGTCATGTAATGTTAATTTCACCTGAGTTTAGGAAATGAGTAAGGCTAGTTGCTTTTAATATGATTTAACACTGAATAAATTAAAGATTATTTTATTGGTGTTAAAGGAATTGTAACTTCTGCTCTCCACAAATACAGACATTTTCTCCATAGTACACTTGCCTAGTACATTGTTTTATTTTGTTACAAAATTTACTGAGTGGTAGAGAAGATCTGCACAACATTTCCTTTCTTCTACTGGTTTAAGACATCTCACTTTCAAGAACTTTTCCTGGTATTTACCATACATTTTTACTTTTTCACACTAATCTTCTAACTCCCAGTTATATCCCATGAACATCACTAGATAATTCTTTTGTCTTATTTGTGTGTTGATACCCTTGAAATATTTATAGACTGCTGCCATGCCTTATACCCCCTACCTAGTCATTATTTGGCCAGTCCATGTTACCTCTCTTAAATCTTTCCTCATAAATCTCTCCCCTCACAAACGGCTTTTGTTGCTCTTCTCTGAATTCTCTTCACTTTTCCAGGTCTCTTTCACAGTGAGGTGGCCTATGTGGACACACTGTTTCAGATGTGATTGTCTTCAAGCCATGTTGACAATGGCTATTACCTCCCTGCCCCATTCTGTGCTGTTTCTGAGTGTAAAATTGTTTTGGCTTTTTTTAGTGTGCACATACTTCTCATTGCAAACTGACATCCAATGTCTTATTAGGCAATAGCACTAAGAATCTTCATCGTTGTTTCTCAAGTTTTGCTCTTCAGATTGGATTATACATGTTTATTTTCATTGAATGTTGGAGCAAATGAACCTACACACACACGCACACTGTTCGTTCTCCATTGCCTAACACATGTAGAGCTGAGTTAAAATTCTCTCCCTTCTCCTTCAGATTTGCTCATGGGTACAGACCTATGTTCTGGGGCCATCAGGAAGATAATTGATGCTACTTCTATCCAAGATGTCCTGCCACTTTTCTGAGTAAACAAATATGTGGGCTACGGTATGATCTTTAGGGTATAATTCCAATTATAATCTTATAATCTATAATCTTTATGAGTCTTTAGGGTATAATTCTACAGACATTTAAGACAATATTGTTCAGACTGTCACAGTCTGGCCCTCCTCCTGTCATTAAATGTGTGATGCCTTTAAGGGCAGTAATAAGGCTTGGGAATATGAGACAGACAAAAAAAAAATAAATTAAATGTAATATGTTTTATCCAGATCAGTTCCCAGAACCGACCCACTGTGCAGTGTTAGGAATATGAATGCTGGTGTAGGGAAGAGGGAGGAGAAGCTTGGCAAAGGCAGGGGCAAGCTAGACCTCTGGCAGCTTTGGCTTAAATTGGTTTAAAACAGCAGGGAAACTGCTAACATTAACTGGCAACAACAGAGTACCATGTCACATTCCAGTGAAGGAATAATACTCCTGGAAAATGGCCAGTTCAGTTATATATTTTGTTTTATATTCAAGTGCCTGCATTAAAAATATGTTTTTATCCTTACCTTCAATAATCATACTGTATATTTATTGGATAAAAGCTCTTCAGGAATATACACTCTCCTTGTTCTATATGTGCATTACTACTTCATGCATATACCTTTCATGGGTTTACCCAAGAGTTGTTTTTTTTCCATTAGACAAACTTTAAAGCAATTTGCAAATATATATAACAGCTTTAGTAAATGAAATCTATGAGCATTGATGGATTTTTATGACTCAAAGTAGTGGCCAAATTCTTAATTATTGCAGCTGTAGTCATATTGAAATACAAAACTTTTCAAAACAGCTTTATTAATTTTAATGCAATGTTTAGAAAACTCTGCTTTTTCTTGAGCAATAAGCCCAAAAAAGAGCCTGGCTTTTTCTTCTAATGGATTCAAGTTTTGCCTTTTTTAGTTCATAAGCTTGCACAGTAATATTCAAAGTATTTAAAGATGTCACGATGACTCTGACTTGTTGTAGAAATAAATAAAGATGGAATCCATATGTTTTTCTTTTGATGGATTAAGGGCCATGTTTACAACAACATAAGTTTACACTGTTGCTGGCCTCAAGTATTCTGCCGACCTTCATGGGTCAGCTCCTGCAGAGGCTCATTCTTACTCAAGAGTACAATTACTGTAACTGTTTCCATGGACAGGGAAACAGTCTGTTCTGAATAGAAGATGCAGCATGATGTTGATGTGGGGGTTTTTTTCAACTTTTTTGTATTTGAGAACAATTTTTGTTTCCAATAGCAGTACTTCAGTATTTAGTGATTTACTATAGCTATAGAGTCTATAGAGTCACATGCCTCAAATATCATTAAAACATTTTGTATGTGTTCATTTTATTTTGAATGGAGGTAGATTGTTCTTGTGCCACAGATAAAAGAGGTCTATTCTTATAAGAAATATGGAATCTCATTTTGTAGCTGCTATCCTTCCTTTCTGTATTTCTGCATTTCAAAATCTCTGTTGCAGTGTTGTCAGTGCTGCAAAGACCACAGAATGAAGGTGTGAGCAAATGATTCCCAACTGCAGTTCAGATAATGTATTTAGGAGTCATATCTTCTCTGGAATTAGCAGCAGATTAATCTGAATAATATATTTACAAGGTTTGTGATATATTGAGATAAATGTTGGGCTCTTGCACATGCCTAAAAGGTCAAGATTTAAAGTGTATATATTTATTCCTGTTAGTGTCACAATTCCACAGTTTGACAAGTACTCCGTTTTGATGAGCAGTTCTTGATATTGGTGTTTATAGACTCCAATTCAAAACAGGAAAAAGTATTCACAATTGATCACTGCCAGCTATCAGCCTGTTGTTGGCTAAATGTATCCACATCAAGCACAGCTGTAGTCCAACAACCATACTCAGTTAAGTGGAGGAGACTACATCTAGCACGTAACGCGGGTGTACAGGCCAGTTTGACAAACAAGAGACTGGCCCACTTTCCCAGCCTCTGGAATAAAAATGTGCCCTAGGTGAGGTTCTGTATTTTCTATGGCTGGAGACCATCACAGAGATGTTCTTGTTCCACAGTTCCTTCAAGGCCTAATATGGCAGAAAAGAGAGAGATCACTAAGAAATAATACAAACTGCAGAGTTGCACTGAAGGCCCACCAGGAAGATCTCGGTGCAGGATTATTCATGAGCTTCCTTGCCATGGTGCGGTTACGTGTGTTGTGTCCATTTCATTTACAAAATTGTAAGTGTTTAAGTAAGTGGAAAATTAGATACAGGAGAAAACTAATAGCTGTATTGGCAGAAGGTATCAGCATGCTTTCTATGGAATATTTAGAATTATTATGGAAATACTGTGTAGGAAGATAGCTGTGGGAGCTACTTCAGTAATGCAGGAGAGGTTTGTTTACCTGCAGTGGATTAGAAGATTTTATTCTGAAGGTAAACTGGTGTTTCAAATATAAAGAAAATGGCATTTCAAAGACAAAAATAATCTCTTAGCATTAAGGAGGGGATAGAAAGGCAGCCCATCTTCTGGGATTTCTCTCTCTACACATTTGCAGGTACTAAATATTTGATGATAAGTCTATGGCTTTCCAATAAGCCTTTCATGTTCTTGAGAGACAAGCAAAAAATTGATTGTGACTCAGAGATGCAGAGTATGTTTCTTTCAGTATGCTGAGCACCATGTTCTTCCTTGGTACATTATATGTTTTCTGTGGTTTTTGTTTTGATTTTTTTTTTTTCAAATTTTCCCTGGAAAGAAGTAACAACCAGTTAAAAGGGTTTTTTAATTCTTCTTTTTTTATTTTATTTTTTTTTTTACCCAATACATGGGCATTTGCACTCCATGAGTTTGGTTGGAGCTCATTACAAATGTTAATATTTTACTTGGTGAATTTGTATTGATAAAATTCATATCAATATTTTGTTCTCTTTTTATTGGTATAATTTACTGTTTTCAAAAGTAATTTTCAATGACTTTTGATAGT
Source organism: Eurystomus gularis (assembly GCA_013400335.1). Classification (NCBI taxonomy): domain Eukaryota; kingdom Metazoa; phylum Chordata; class Aves; order Coraciiformes; family Coraciidae; genus Eurystomus; species Eurystomus gularis. The sequence continues at coordinate 11,078 of VZZY01010754.1, read as the reverse complement.
TTTGGCTACTCAAATCTTAAAACAGATCAAAGGACACTATTGCTCTCCTTGCAAAACTTGTTACGTTTACAAAAAGAGTAGAGCTGCTGAGGTATTAATTTTCTTATACATAAATATATTATGGAATTATAAGTACCTCTGTAGAGAATTAGGATTTGCCTGGAAATGGTCAAATAAGTTAAGTGTTCATCTTGCGTTCTACAAACATGGTTTCCCAGAAGCAGCTGCATTGTGCAATCTTTTCTGGACCATTACCTACAAAATGTGTGGTCATTCATTTGACAGTCATTGCCTGGAGAAAATAGTGGGAATATTATTAATGGGCTTCAGCATTTTATTATCTACATGGTAGGCTTGCTTCAGCACAGGAAAGCTGTCAGTGAGCACATAACGTGCTGTTTGATGTGACACTGGGAAAGGTTATGTGGTTCCCACATTAGAGCAGTTGTTTCTGTTAGCACACCAGTACTCAGTTTTATGATGTATTGAAAGAAGCCACTTGGGAGGCAGTTTTTGTCTTTAGAGAAATGACTGATAATAACAGGTTGGAATATGGAAAGCGAAAAGTCTTAATTACATCATATACAAACAGAAACACACACGAAAAATTAGAGGTCGAACACTCAGCTGTTACATTTTGCCAAAGTCCAGCTAACTACTGAGGAGGCAAAAAGATACTGGAAAAGGAAAATGCATCCTTTGGTGACTTCTCTGATATTTAAAACTTACGCTGTAGTGCTCATTTTCTTGCTTCTCTTCCTAAGTCACGCTTATTAGGGCAGCAGTGGTAGGTGGGGCAATCCCAAGACCAGAATACTGCTTCCTGAAAATTTCCCAAACCTGATTCTTTTCTGTTGTTCATATTTTGTACAGTATTTTCCAACTTTTTCAAGATTTTTTGGTAAGATTTTGGGAGACAGGAAATACACTTAGCTTTATAGTTTTGTTCCTTATGCAAGGCAGGCTGAGAGTTCAGCTAAAATAAACCTTGCAGTTTTCAAAGTTACTTTATACTATACAGACTGCTGGAAAACAAATGCTGTAAATTGCAATCTCAGAAAGTTTTGAGAGAATAGACCCACAAATGAGTCAGCTAAAGTAGAAAATTAGTGTGTCAGACTGAGAATTAAACTTAATCCAGTGTTTGAATGTGTGAAAAGAGTCGTAAGTGAAGATGAATGAGTACCTCTCCAGCCTTTCTCTCTCTTGTTTTCATGTACCATGAAGCAAACAGTTTTGAATTGCACAGGCAGGTTTTTGAGAGTAAAACTGAGGCACAAACATCTTGTGGATTAGGTGTGGAGTACAGAGTCTGAAGAGCTAGATTTTCAGTCAGGATATTTCTCAATCTTTAGCCTTAGGGATGTTTCTATTCTAATATCTTGATTTCACACACTACTTTTTAATAATATCACTTGGTGAAATTTAAAAGTTAGTAGAACGTCCAAGAGTAGTTAAAGAATGGACTGCTATCACTTATGTCAATAGGTACGCTGCTGTATGAATTTAGTATTTACTTGATCTCCTAATTGTTTCTCTTATTGTCTCTGTTGTACAGAATTTCTGAACGTGGCTCACAGAACCTATTGTAAATAGCATCTGATATTATAGTTCTGACTCAGATGGCCCAGAAAACTAAAACTTGATGAAAAAAGAAACCAGCAGGAATATGAATTACTAACTCCTTGCTTCTTTCTTTCACAAGTATGAGTTACATTAAAGCAGAATGTTTTATATTTTCATAGAATCATTTAGGTTGAAAAAGACCTGTAGCATCTAGTGCATCATTTTGTAAAAGTGAAAACAGCTTTAGAGAAGTCTGAAGACTAAACGGTTTTCATTATTCTGTAGTTTACAGATGTTCAGAGACACATGATTCCTTGGCTCTTTTGCCTAACTAGAAGAAAGCATGTGAACAAAAGTAGAGAGAGACAAAACCCTATGCAGAGATATGTTGGTTCAGAAATTCTTTTCTGAAGATAGGCAGCTTTGAGCACCTGTTCTATCTGGCGAAAAGATGGATACATGCATGCAGACCTCAAGTGTGTGCAAATTCTGGTATAAACACCTGGACATTAGAGACCAGCACTCATGGTAATTTTAGATGCCTCAGCCAAATTGATATAAACAAAAATCCTTAAAAATAGAACTTTAATGAGGTTGGGTTTTTTAATAAACGCTCTAGATCTCTGCCCATGTTTGTTCTCGGGGAAAGCATTATGTAAAATAAATCAGAGATAAACTTTTTTAATACCTTTTGAAAATTTACAAGTTAATACCTCTAAGTGCCTCTAGCAGTTAGATCTGCAATAGGGTCACCTTTGGAACTAAAATACAATGTTTCTTATTTTACAATAGAAAAAGAACAGCACAAACAAGGAAGAGACATAACAAATAATCTCTCATTTTGTTTGTTTGTATTGGGTTTGGGGTGGATGTTTTGTTGTTTTCTTTTAGCTGAAGGGAAAACTAGATTATGAGTGACTTGAGAAAATTCATGTAATATATCCACAACAGAAGATGTCATTTGTTCCTAGTAAAGCAAAGAGTAACTTGCAATGTAGGGAAATAGTTGTGCTTGTAATCACCTAATCTGGCAACATAGTAATAATTTAGATTAGAAAGATCTTATCTCATAAAACTGTGGTTTTGTATGTCCTTGAACAGTCCAACTTCAGAGTGAGCATTTATATCTGTCATGGTAAACTTGAGCTGTGCTGCAGGTGTTTTAGTTTATCACTGAAAGGAAATGACTTTTTTTACACCTAATTTAAACTGAAGCTATTCACAGTTTAAAATGTTCAGTAACAGTGACCTCTGTAATGACTAACATATTGCAGGTGGTCCGATAGCAGGCCAGTGGTTAATGTTTGCTATCAAGAGAGACAGAATTAAATGTCCACCCCACAGTTGTTTTCTTCCATTTATAGTATGAACACAACAGCTGGCACAAAAGTAAGCCACAATTAAAGGGCTTCTGAAAAGTTCCAATTGGTTTAGTTCCTGCAATAGGAGAGCTTTCCTGTTGGCATCTATTAAAAATTTGTCATTAAATTTGAAAGCAGAAATCCTGGTAAATATTTGCAACCTAAATCTCTGTGTTAGACTTCTAATACTTAGGTTGCAGCCTTGCAGTTCCTGCTCAGTCCTTCAGGCAAAACTACTATTCGCTCTGTAGTTAAATGGTTGGGATCAATGAGAGTTTTGTCTTGGAGGACTTGGAAGTGCTTTATCAGACCCAAGAAAGCTCCACCAAAGCACTTAGGTTTCACAAGCAACTGAGAAGGCAGTTCAGTGCTCCTCTAGCAGCATACAAAGCCACACTGGTGAACTCGAAACTTTCATTTTAGCTTATTTTCGCTTTGACAAAAATTGTGTCTTTACTGTGCAGCTGCTGTGCAGATTTTTCAGATGTGTGTAGACCTGGGCAGTATCTGGGCCAGTCACAACCATTGTCAAATGGCACCTTAATATAAAATTCTCTTTCTTTGTAACGCTTACTGAATTCTAGTATTGCATAAAGAGAGCTGATCCTGCATTCCTTTTTTGTACAGTGCAATTAGAGTCTAACATAAATCAGGGAGCACAAGAACCTCTGAAAGTACAAGCGGATCTGCTTCACAAAAGGTAATAGCCTTCATATCTCAGAAAATATTTCTTCAGGAGGTTTCTTCAGCAGGAATTTAAACCACCCATATTTTCATAGAAGACAGGATAACCGACTACAACAGTTGAGAAGCTATGATATATAAGCAGAAGTGGTTCTGAAAAGTATATTTCAAATCATTTGATGTCTTAGATACTACAACAAGCCTTTTATGAAATGTCCAGGATTAGGATTTATCACAACTTTGTTAACTAGTCCTTAAAGAAAAATAGTCATCTTACTAATAGGATCCCTGGATAGGACCCATTCTGCTGCTTTGTTAACTATGCACAGATGAGAATCGAGGGCTTTCTGTAGCGTTATGTGAAATACATCAGCTGACATTGCTTTTTGCTGCATGAATGAATGTAGACAAGAAAACTCCACAGTATGAACAGTAGATAAATTAAACTGAATGCTAATTGGAAAAGGGATTGAAATCCAGGTTATTTATGTATAGAGCTGTAAGAGTAACCTGTTTCAGTCAGACCGAAAAACTAACGTGAAAATCAGAAAACCACTCAAGAGGCTTTTAATACCTATTTAATTATTTTATTCAGCCATTCCCACTTTGGAGTGACGTGTAACCTGGTTTTTAGGTTTCCTTTCTGGGAAGAGGGAAATTAACATTCGAATCCTTTCAGGCAGAGGGTGGGATTGAATTTGTTTTTCCTGTCTCCTACAAGAGTACCATCCTGTGCTATAACACCTTCTGCTAGATGTTACCCTAGAAGTTCTGCTAGGTTTTGTAACAGCCTTCTGAAAACGAAATATTTCTTTCAGACCTTTCTGAAGTTTTTCTCAATTTGGGCACTAACTTTGCAGTTGAAGCAAACCAGGCTCTTCGTACTGCTGTGTGAACAAGTGGTTTCTCTCGTACTCTTTCCTAACTCTCCCTCCTATATACATTCAACATCTAAAAAGAAAGCACTGAGGGATGTGTATGATTAATACACATTTTATTTAAGGATAGATCCAAAGCCTAAAACACTTATTAAAAATAACTATATTAATATCAGTCCTATGTTTATAGCAGGTTTTCATTGTCAGATCTTTGTTCTTTAATAAAAATAATTATTAGCCAAAGTCTTTCAATATCTATCCTTGTCCAAAACTGTTCAAAATGGTATGGTTTCTGCCTGCAAATGACAGAGCGGCACGGCCATCTTCTTTGTATATGTAGCTTTATATATTACAAAAGTCAATATAACTGTTCATACTTATAAATCCTTTAAGATTCTGTCATGTTTAAAATGTCAGGCAGATCCAAAATTATAGAGAGAAATAGTTAGATTTATCTGTAAAAAATTGTCATTATTCTTTTCATAAGCTATACCCTATATAGTACTCATATAAATAATGTATTTCTATCTTTCATGGCTGTGTTACATTAACACACAAAATGAATATTTAGTTCGAACCCACCTACATTTATATCTTTAACACTAAAAATTTATTGTCTTGAAATTAAAGCTTTTGAAGTTTCTTCCTCTCTGAGACACAAAAGAAAGCATATAGTTGACATCAAAGTGGAGACATACTGCTGGCTAGTAATTATGGTAGCTTTAACGTTGCCCAGTCCCCACCCATTTACAAGCCTGCCTTTACTTTCCTCAGCATGATCAGTTTTGATCAACACTTTTAGAAATAACTGGACAGCCCAGCTACTTATAAAGTTTCTGCAAAATTTGTTTGGAAAACAAAACACTGTTTTGATAATTTATTTTTTATATATCATTTTGGCTTTCTTAAAACCTCATTTAATTACTCTAAGTTGTAACTGTTAGCTCGGTGTTGCCAGATGTGAAACCAGACACAAGGGTGAGATTTTACAATTTAAGCACAGCTGCTTAAGACAAAATCTGGTTTAGTACACGAGATGAATTTAAAATACTACATTTATATTAAAAATATATATGCAGGACAGATAAAGGTCTTTGTGGTAAACTTATTAACTTCAAGTGAATCCATCCAATCAGAGTCCAAAAAAAGATTGAAAACTCAGCAAATAATATTTGCCATCAGTCTTTTCCCATCCACCAAAGCAAGCACACAAATGCAGAGCACTGCTCTGTTTTCAAGTCAAAGCCTCAATTCTTTCTAATGTCTGTATTAGTAAGGTGAGCACTGGAACCAAGGGTGAAATGCCTCCGTGTCTTGGAACAGTTTTAAACTTCTCTGAGTACCAGGATGATGAACTCAAAAGAAGTTTATTTATCTTGGGCATTTGAGTTTTACAGCTTAAGGGAGAATGACTTTAGAAATCTGGAGAGAGGGGAGGAGGGAAGGGCTGGAGGGGCAGGGTCCTCCCCATTCTTGCGTACTCTACTGCATTGGCCAGATTGTTGATATGCTTAGCAGAGCATGTAAGGTAGTGCAGAGCAGCTGAAATAACTCTGCATGGCTTCTGCATGTTGACCTCTGTACCGTGTGTGTATGAGGAGAGAGAAGGAGCAGCACAACATTTATATCAATATTTTAACACGAGATGTGTGGGACTGGAAAAACCTATCCAGTGAGTAAGCCTAATTTTTCCATAACTAAAAGCAAAACACAAATAATTTTGAGGTCCTTTCATTATAAGGTGTGTTTGAATTATGAAGCTATTAACAGTTTTACTGTCTTAACCCAAATCTTGTGGGGACCATGTTCGCCCTCACTGTATTCCATCTGATGTTTAGGTGACAGGTATGCAACACTTTGAAGAGACATAGTTTCCTTCCTTCTGAGTCCACCCTAAACCCAACAGTAAGAAGACGACAATTCAGCCACAACAAAAAAATAGAACATTCCATTTGTACTTGTTTTGCCTTACTTTACAAAAATGGTAGATAAAAAGTGAACTTCTACTGTTTCTCCCAAGTTACTCTTTTTCTGCCACTCGATGATGATCTCAGTTACTGCTTCAGAGCAGCAACCAACTGCAGCAGCTAATCATAACCAGCAGTCCTCGCTTCCTCTGCTTTCTTACCAGGTCATTGCAACATTCATTTTAAAGTGTTGTTTTCCTGTTTAGAGAAATTTTCTGCAACTGAAGTCTGTAAATATTTTTCTCAGTAGTACTAGCAAGCAATATTTAACTGGGTACTGAGGTCATTCGGAAGAGATCAAATGTGATAATGCTGAGCTTTTACCTGTCAACAGAGCTTTCTGGCATTTCCATAGAGTTTTCAAACATATAAGTATAAACAAGTCTGTTTTGCTTGTTAAGGCACGCTCCTCATTTCCATCACTATTAATAGATGTTGTACAGTCTTATTAGGGACATTACAGACATCTCAAGTGTTCTATAGTGAGTTAACTCTCTTTCACATTTTTATTGATTATATGTGCCACATAACAATGTACACAAATCTGTGATTTGATCCAAAGATCCTGATGAAGATAATAAATTTTTTAAATGAAACCTAAGTGTTTCATGAATACTTTCCAAACCTGGTGGTGGAATTAGGGAGTAGTAATGTGGGCAGAGTGTGTTTAACACTGTGTAAAACAGTAGCGGGTCTCTTCTCTCTGCTTACTCTCTCCTCATCATATTTTATCACTTCTTCTCTGTTTTTTCTCTTCTTTTTTTTCTGGCTTGGGAGATTTTCAATGTGTTAAAATTTTCCTTTCATTATGACATTAATTTTCTAATTGGACTTTCTTGCCAGCAACAATAGTTATTCTGAAGTCTTATGTGTTGTTTATAGAAGTCAAATAGCCAGAAGAGTAAAGCATTTATAAATTTCTCCTAAAACATCTGTAAATTTCTGCAACAATCATTATTTACACAATAATTATAAGGATGTCATCCATTCTATTTATTTAGTGGTTTACTCGTTGTCTTCAGGATGATTTAAAAAATATAACAAATACTTTTTATTCTGGTTTCTTAAGAAGTAAGAAATTACTGGAGAAATGTAAATGTTCGGCTACTTTGATTAAGAATCACAGACTGATGGATGAGTTCTAAAGAACAACTCTTTGATCTCAACTGAGTGTTGAGAGGGGCATCTTTCTACCGCAGCCTCCAATCAGAAATGCTAGCATCTCTTTTATTAAATGACAGTTTGGTGATTTCCCTGCAAAGTATTACCAACATGGAGGATGAACCTTCTTCAGTGTTGTTGCTCATACACAGTTCACCTTACAACCACTTTATTTCAGTCTCATTAAAAGCAATTAAGTACATGTGTGATGTTTGTTCTTTCCCAATGGTGTTACTAGGCTCCAACATTTACCTACCAAATCTCAGGTTTAACATGAGAAATCAGGCTACTGATGTGATACGGAACATTATCTGGCTTGATAATAAATCTGTCAGAATCACTTGGATTTCCATTTAGAAAAGCATTTAGATTTTCAACTGAAGTCTATATATGTATGTTGGTTTTTTAACGGGTCTCTCTTCCAAACCAGTGCTCAGTACCGCAGGACTACCCTGACTACCTGGTGTAAGGAAAAGGGAGCAGGAACCTGGCAGTGGTCAAGGAATTTGGCTTTCAACACATTTGAAGATACTGCACACTTTCTTCAAATAGTGTTGTGAAATTGGACTATTTATAATAATAACACAAGAGTTTATAATGGCTTTATTCCTTGACAGTAACCCTATTGCTAATTTTGAATGTCAGAACAAAATTCTATTCTCCAAGCATCATATAAAAAGTCCGCTGATACTGAAGATACTCTCTGCTACTCAGAACCCTAATTCACTGTGTGTATTAGGATGGCAAATTTCTCTCACATGACTGCCTGAAAAGAACAGACTGATTATGTGGGACGTCATTGTTGAGTAGAAATGAATTTTTGTGATGCAATATGAACGCTTGCTTTTTCTAACCGTTAAGGAAACTAAAAACCTAGGTGTTTTTTTTCATTCCCACTTAGAAGAGTAACTTGCCATGCAGTCCACTGCTAATTAAAAATATTAGTAGAGTTAGCACTGAAGACTAGCTAAGTAATTTGTCTTAGTAACAATTCATCCAAACTAGAAGCAAGAGGGAACAATTTTAAAATTAATTGCCTAAGATTATGAATGTCAATCTTATGATGAATTGATGGTACTGAATTCCATGAAATAATTTAGTACCTAAGAGTCTATTAGCCAGTTAGCAACCGTGACCCCCATTTAACAATTATGGACCACCATAGCATCTAATCTATATTAGCTGATTTGTATACCCTTTATGATCTGAACCAGATCCCGTAATGTCAAAAATCATAGCTATCACATTGACTTATAACCCATTAAGGATGCAGGATCAGATCTGTTGGTCTCAAGAGTGAGCTCTGCTAGCGTGTTTACAGTGAAACAGATTCTGCCCATTGCATTTAAAAAAATAAAAAAATCCATCTCCAAGTGCTTTTAAAATTAAATGGACCATGGGGTAATCAGTTGAAACTACTTTTAGTGGTTTTTCACTGCAATCTGCATTTAAAAAAAAAATCATTATTTATATTTTCTGTTTTAACAGCCGAGTATCAGCAGATAGCCTCTATCATTCTGTTTGTATTTGTTTGCCTACAAAATTTAGATCAACAAATCACTGTAAATTGTATCATATTTCTGAATCCCACAGCAACTGTAGTTACCGGTGAGGGAAGAAGAAAAACATTGATTCTACATAAAATGTGATAGAAAAGAGAAATTCATCCCTGAATTTACTCTATTTTTGCTCATTAAAAAGAACCGTCAATGGTTCTTCAGGACAAAGTATGATAGGAATACAAGACATACTCACTGAAGTTAATCACACTGCTTTAATTTAGCAAAGCATGTCTTGAAACTATTGTAATTACGTATGACGTGTATTAACATCTCATGCTTTATTCCAGAACTTCAGCTTTTTGGAGATACAAGCTGAAAGATATCGGCATAGTTTATTTTGATATTGTAACAGATAACATGATTCCTTCTGGTGAGGTGCAACTAAACATGCCAGGCTAAATGTCACATTTAACAGTTTCACTGCCTCTATTTTCACAGCAAAACCTGGTGATAACTTCTTACCTTTTCCAAATGGCTTCGAATACTTGTCAAGATTGGCAATTTAAGTTATGTCATAGAAGCTGTAGATTTTTTTAAAATTTTTTTTAAATTTCAATCCTACAAATCCGGATGTAGGCCCCTAACTAGAGGCAGAATGCGAGATTGTATTCACCTCCACGTAACGTTAAATATATCAAAGTTCTCTCAGCTATCAGTTTGAAAATAACAATGAAATTAAGCCATCACAGAATTCATAGTGTTGGACCTCACAGGTGTGTATATAAAATAGCCTAGAAATTGAAACAGGTTTTTTTACCTGAAGAAATTTCTTTCTTGTTTAGCATACATACGCTATTCTCTTTTCAGAGTATAGTGCTTATTTAGTAGGTAAGTACAAATACAATGTATTTGTGTTTGGACAAAATGTGTTTGTATTTGGACAAAAATGTGCATAGCAGTGGAGAAGTAGAGATGAGTATGAAACCTGACCTAGGAGTGAATTAATATAATCATTAATAATTTTAACTATGTATATTAAAAATAGCAGTCTCTAAAGATATCATCACCAGGTATTCCCAAAAGAAATGTCTGTTTAAATATATCCATATAATTTCTATGCAATCTATGTTCTTTTTAAATGAGATTGTATAAAACTTGCAAGCAAGGAAGTTTAGTTCTCTCTATGCTGTTTAGTATAGACACATCCATCGAGCAAGCTGTCCGCCTATACGTAGTGATTCCTTCCTGCTCCTCTCAGAAAAGCAGGCAGAGTGTTCTTAAGAGCCTTGGAGTCCCCTTCTTGTGTCCTTTGCACGTAGAGCTATGATAATATATGTTCAGGATTCAATTTCAATACACAGGGACTAGGTTTGTATTTCTTTCATAATTTTTTTCATGTTATAAAGCTTCCTATCCTTCTGGCAATGTGTTGATTTGCCATACAGTTGCCTGCATGACAGATCTGTAAAATACAGATGGAGGAAGGCATATATATATATAATCACAGGCCATATATAGCTAATATTCCTTGACATTCTAGGACACACCCACACAGAGTAAAGATTGAACAAGTATACAAGTGGTTTTGCTTTTACCAACAGATGACTTGAAATCCCTCATACAAAGTAACCTTTTCAACAATTCTGTAAGTGATCAGGAACGCAATGTGCTGAAAATATCACCAAAGCCTAATCACTTGGTTTCAGGTTTAATGAAGTATTTAGGCCCAAACTTCCCATTAATTTAAATGGGAAATCAATGGGAAGTTAGGAGCCTAAATGCTTTGTTGAATTAGGGCCTCCGGGCTCTATTGAGATTCCCATAGTGATCACTGGAAGGACTTCCATTAAAGCTCTGCATTGTGTTAATCACTTCCATATCTGTCTGTTGGTAACTAACTGGTTCATTTACAACAGTTATTTTATGGGTTTATTAGGGGCTAAAAGTGATACTTTCAAA